>JAFIRS010002505.1:0-208724 GCA_018342105.1 Gonioctena quinquepunctata
ACCGGCGACAACTGAATTTTTTTTCTTTGAAATTTAAACCCCCATCTGACTATAAAATTTTTTTTGGGGGGACGCTTTTAAGCCATTTACTGACCGCCGGACCCCCCCCTCGGTTTAGTTTTTTACGGTATCGAAGATATTAATTTGGAAAAAATTCGATTTTCTTAAATTTTTTTCAAGTCATCTACCCCCCTTAAAAGAATTTAATAAAAAACTGAGATTTTCCCTTGACAGCGATGTCCAAAGCTTTGATCCCCTTTTTTGATAGACATCAACCGGGGAAGAAATTCTTCATTTTTGGGCAAACATTTTACTACTGAGCCATTTTTCAATTTTGGGAAAACTGGGGCCAGTAGAGATAGACGGATTTTTCCAAAATTTGAAAATAATTTAAAAGTTTTAAACTTCAGTAGAGTGGTTCAAATGACATACAGTGCCCAAAAAGCCCCCCCCTCTTTTTTTTGGAACGATTATAAAACAAGGAAATTTGAAACTGAATTTTAAAAGGTTTTTAAATTTCCCCTACTAGTGATGATAGATGAAAAAATCCAAAGATGACGTCACAAGGCCATTGTGACCAAAATTTTTAAAGGGGGAAACCCCCTTACGGAAAAAGCGACCCCTTTTTTTGGTATCGAAAACCTATTCAATGATACCTTATTTTGTTTGTGTTTATGGCATTTTTAAAGGCTCATCAGTAAACATTAAAATTTAAATTCCATTCAGTATGATATTCATTACAGATTTAAGAATCAGTATCTATTTTGAAGAAATTGCTCGAAGTGACCTCCATTTACTTCCTGACAGTGAAATATCCTTTTTTAAAACCCCCTTCTCTCCCTTTTTTGCAAATGTGTCTGCGGAACCGGCCTCACATTCTGCAACAATACGTTGTTTCAAAACGTCAATATTGTGGTTTCCCAGTGGCAAACCTTCGATTTAAGGTACCCCCCCACAGAAAAACCAAAGGGGGAGGCCCGGGGATCGAGCTGGCTATTCCGTTGAACCTCGTCGTCCAATCCACCCCTCATCCAAATACCGTCTTACTGCACCGTAATAGTGGGGGAGGAGCACCACCCTGTTGGAATGTTTTTTCCCAACCCCCGAATTCATCGGGATTATCTTCCAAAAATTTCAAAGGATTAACGGTTCTATTGGGTTTTGCAACAGCTCCAGATAAACCTCACCAGTTGAATTAGTATTTAAAAAAAGAGGCCCAACGATGGGGTTTTCCCGGGATACCGCCCAAACATTCACCTTCGGGGGGAAAATTGGGATGTGTTTACGAAACAGGTGAGGTTTTTGGTCACCCAATACCTCACATTCTTTTATTTACATTTCCATTTAGATAGAAAGTACTTTCGTCACTAAAACAAATTGTTTTGACATATTTTGGGGTGTTGGTTAATTTTAGTTTCCATATTTTCACAAAATTCTAGTCTTCGGGGGGGGCCGTCGTCTGAGAGTTGATGAACCATTTTAATTTGTAGGGATGAAATTTTTTTTTTCAACACCCTGTGTACGGGAAATTTTCCGACTGACTTCGGGGGTAGATGCAACGTGAGTTGAAAAGAAGTAGGATTGACTATTACTTCTGCCAGTATAAAAAATTTTTTTCTCATCAAAATTTTTGGGGGTTTTCTTGGACTTTTCATCATTAATACAAAACGTTGTTTCAAATTTTACGAAGAAGCCCCCCAAAAAGTCCTCAAAGGGGGGGCGATGGGGAAATTTTTTTAAAATAAGGGTTCTGCTGCATGAATATTTTGTCCAGTTTCACCAAGAATTGGGATCGCTGCTATTTTATCACCTAAAGCACGCACCATTTTGTTTTTTTGAAGCACTTAAACGTTCGGCTACAAAACAGTTTAACAAATTAATAAATGTAAAAAATTTTAAAAACCCCCAAAAAAGCTGCAAAAACAGTTAAACTTTTGATCAACAAAAAAACAAATTATTAAATGACAAAACTTGGACAATTACAAAACGTCGAATTGGGGGGACCAACAAAAAGTCATTATTTGACAATTATCCAGAGGCGGAGCTTAAATTTTGGGGAAATTTTTGTATTAACTGATTTAATTCATCACATCTTTGCTTTTTTTAAAAACGAGTTCCCAAAAAATGTCAAAAAACAAAAACAAAATTAGTATCATTGAATAGGTTTTTCGATACCTTTTAAAAAAAGGGCCCCTTGCCGTAGGGTTCCATTTAATTATTGGTCACAATGGCCTTGTGACGTCATCTTTGACGATTTCGTCATCTATCATCACTAGTAGTAAGTTTACAACCCTTTAAAATTCAGTTTCCAAATTTTACTTGTTTATGTATAATCGTTCCCAAAAAAAAAGAGGGGAGGGACTTTTGAGAAGACTGTATAGTCTGATTTTAAAAACCCCTTTTTTGAACGGAAGAGGGTTTAAAATCAGGGTTTTAAAAAGAATTTTCACATTATTAGCGCGGAAAATTTCAAGGTGGACAAGTTCTGCAAACTTCAGAGATTTTGAAAAAAGGCAATTTTCATCCTCTGATAAATTTGAAAAACCCTTCAAACAAAACGGAAATGTTTTTTTTTCGCAGAGTTGTTAATCCTAATTTTTTTATGAAACTTCCAAAAGCTCTGCAAATTCCCAAAAAAAACTAAAATAATGTTCTTGAGAAGAGTTTTGATTTGCAAACCCTTGCGTAAAACGGAAAATATTTTTTTTGGGGGCCCCTTTTTCCCATTTAAAGCACGCCCCCAAAAGGGAAACGAACTTTTAAAAAAAGGGGGTTTTTTAAAATTTCCATGGAAAAAACAACAAAACGAGAAAAGTGAAGTCAAAAAAGACAAATTTTTTTTATTGATCTGACAGGAGTACCTTTTTAACGTCAAAAAAAAATATTACTAACAATTCGTTCATTTATATGTGCTCCTCCATCCATTTGATGAACTTTTCATATTCTTTTTTATATATATCTTTGGTTTTTTCGCGGTATTAACCGCGATTCTGCCTCACTATTCAAAAAATCGATATTAGAATAATTCATTTTTGAGCTCTGGGACAACAAATATTGATTTTTGATAACAAATTGCAAATGAATATCTGTTTTTCTCATTTCCATGACAACGAAAGGTATACTAATGTCACATCACGAATTCAACCTTTTTGAAATTTTTAGTTCTTATTTCTATTTTTTTTTTTTAAAAACCAGTATATATGTTTTCCCCAAAGTGCACCAAAAAAAATAGCGTAGTATTCGGGGAAAATTTTTAAAACTTTGCTTTTGGGAGCACTCTTTTGCCCCCCCCCTGCTCGAAAAATCGCACGTGTTTGAAGCCCTTTTTTATCCATTATATTTTTTAAAATACCATTTCAAAAATTTGGATGTTTTTATTAAAATAAGTATCGCAATTATTAAAAAAAGTTTCAAATAAGGGTTTTAAACTGGAGATGTCCTGACGTAAAATGTTTTTATAAATTTGAAACCCTAATCGGAATTGAGGGTAAAATCAAAAAAAAACATATTTTCGATTTGTACTTACCAAGAAAAGCAAAAGTTCTGAAAACCCGGGGCAGAAAACCCTTTTTTACCAATTGGTGGCAGTATAATAATTTGCAAACTATGTGGAACATTAGAAGAACCAAAAATATTTTTCCAACACCTATGTTATCTGAATAAAAAGATTTTTATATACCCATAAATGGCATTTATTGTGTTACCAGGTTAACTTTTCGACCAAGAAAAATTTTTCGTCAACGGTAGGTGAAATCTTTCCCCAAATTTGAAAGCTAACGTTTTCGATATAAAATTTATAATATCATTTTGGGAATTTGATAAAGAAATCCTCTGAGAAAGTTTGGGGTGGAGGATCGGGGAATCTCGACACGTTTTCATAATTTTCTTGATTCTTTGAGAAATGGAAGAAATATTGAGTTTTAAAAAAAAACTGGCACAGTTGACACTAGTACGTTTAAACCCCCACCCCCGTGTTACGTCACATTTTTTTCCCCCCCTTTTTTTAAATTTTTTTTTTTAAATCGTTTATTCTTACGTGTCGATTACCCCCTTTAATTTCCATTCATTTAAAGAATTATTAAAGGGAAAAAACCCCAATTGGAGGATGAAAGTCGAGAGGAAAGGTAAATTAAAATTTTATTTTTTTTCAAGAAATATCGATTCACAAATTCTTATTTTCAGCAACGTTTCTGTTTGATGAGGGGGAAATTTTTGGGACTTGCGAGATTTACAGTCTATAACGTCGTTTTGATATCCTTACTTCCATAGAGCCACGATTTTTCCCCATTTATTTCTTTTTTTAAAAGTCTTTTGGGACGGAAAATTTAAATGAAGAATGATTGAATGTCGTTTCAATGGTAAATAATTTTTATTAAAAATTTTTAAAATTTAAAATTTTTTTTCCCCGCGTTTTCCCAAAAAACAGCGATTACTTTAAGTTTAAAAAATTAAATTTTTGTAGTGGTTAACAGAAACCCGTATCATTCTTCGCATGCAATTTCAATCAACCAGTAAAAAAAAATCAAGTATTTAACTGACAATGTTTACAATTTATGGTCAAATTATAAAAAAAAACAATTAAAAAAAAAAAATGCCCCTTTAAAAAAAGGGGGGGTTTTCCCCAAATCTCTTGGTACGTAATTATAACTGAAATTTCAGAATTTTTTAAATTTCCAGCAGTTGTAAAATGCCAAAAATGTATTTTTGAATAAATAGGTTATTTTTAAAAAAAATTACAATGAAAAATTAAAAAAATGAAAAAAATTTTTTAATTTTTTCAAGGTTGAAACTTAATGATGTTGTAAAAAATAATTACTAAACGGTATGCCTAATTTGAAACTTTTAAAATTTTAGGAAAAAAAGCATGAAAAAATTTTTTTTTAATTAAAAAATTTTCCGTTCGAGACTTCGCAAATTTTTTAGTTTGTTTTTTAATGCACAACATACCCCCCAAATTTGAAAAAGGGGAAATTTAAAGAATTGATTGTTATCCCAAGTCCATCCAATATCAATTCAGAAGTGTTTCTATAGGGAGCAAAAAAACTCACCCAACACGAGCGTATATGCGAAGAAACGGGGAAAGAAAAATAATCTGTACTACTCGTAAAATTTTCCGTCGGCAAAAGGGAGATCAAAAGAGCGATAGTCAAGTGGGGCTTGAGGATTTCTGTCTGTTCTACAACCGATTGTCTGGCCAATCAAGTCGGACTCAGTTGCAGGGGGTCCATAAATTTAGGTCACAAATCACCCCCAATTTTGTTTTTTAAAAGCTATGAAAGATTAAAACCAGTAACGTTTTGTGGTCTTTTTGTGCCGATGAAATAGTTTTAGATATTCGTTTTTTTAATGTATTTGAAAAAAAAAGGGTTTTTTTTTTTTTTCATTTTTTGTTCCGAAGAAAAATCTTAAAATATCTAAATAAAATTTGTTATTTCCCCCCTGCTGCTCACAGGATTTCGCGCAAGACTTTTTTTTTTTTTTTGCAAAAATTATAGGGAAAAATATATGGCCTAAAAAGAAAAAAAATCGAGAGGGATCAATCTTGAGTGAGGAAGCAATTGAACTTTTTAAATTTGAAGGAAGCTAGATGAAAAAAAACCCTTTTTCAAAAAACGACCATTTTTCCCCATTGATCACCAAACGAGAAAACTTTCCACCGTTTAGGTTTTTAAAAAAGGATTTCGTGATCAAATAGCCCAGCCGTTCCTAGCTTTTTAGAGCTTTTTTATTCCGTTATATAAATATGTATGTGAAATCAAGATAAAAAATTAAACTTGAAGATATTGTTACATTGTTCCATTTCCTAGAATAAAAGTTTTAAACTTATCTTTTTTTAAAAAATAAATGGTACCAACCGAATTTCGGTTTGAGACCGGGGAATTTTGTAAATTCAAGAACACCCGATGGGGGGGTAATTAATGGTTTTCGGTTTAACAAAGGTTCAAAGAGAATGAAATACCCCCTTTGGGGGGAAAAAAAAATAACTATAAAGCGTGGGAAAAAGAGAATATATAGTTGCATCCGTTCCCGAATACTTGAGAAATATTATTTGCAAATCAATATTTACATTCAGCCCCCTTTTAAAAACCCGGGAAAGTCCTTTCGGGGATAATAGCCTGCGATTCAGGGATGCATTTTAGTCCACTGAAGAAAGAACTGTAGTACAAAAAAAAAAAACAACCCGGTAAATTTTTTTTTCTATTTATAAAAGGGTTTGGGAGATTATTTCCCATAAGAATAACTACTAAGTGGATTGTAACAGAAAGGGGGTCATTTTTTTTTCTCTTCAGAAACATGAATTTTTTCCGAATTCCCCAATTGACTGAGTCAACGATTTTGATATATGTTAGGGGCTTGGGCGGACCACCATCTTTTTAAAAAAAAATTATTTAAAAAAAAAATAAATTATTTTCAATGGTTAATTTAACGAAAAAAAAATTTTCGAAAAAATTTGAAGAAGACTAAATTTTCTAAATTTTTTTAAACCCTTTTTTAAGTTGATTTAAAGCTACATGGGGAAAAAAGTGAACATTCTTCTAAAAATCGTCCAACTTAATTTTTTTACCATCATTAAAAAGGAAATCTTAAAATTTAATTATTTTTTTTTGTTGCGTATTGTTTTAATACCACTGTGGCACAATTTATCAAAATTATTTTTTGGGGTGAATTTTCAAATTTTTTTTCCTGGGTTTTTAAAGCCGTATCTAGAGCAGGTATAGACTGTCACTAGTTTTGTGTTACGAAAACGCTATTTCTTCATTTTCGGCACCCAAAAAATTAAAAATTTCCCCGGCATTTATTGTATTCATCTAGGCGAATTATAAATTCCATGGATTTGTAAGGTCCACAAAGGGGAATAATTTTTTTTTCTAAAAAAAAAATTTAAAAGAGAAAATTTTTTAAATTTAAGAAAAATACCCCCGGGGGCAAGAATCGAACCGGGGCCTTTTTATTTGGGGGCCAACCAACCATCGAGTATTAAAAGGGTTCGATTTCAAGACGTTGTTTTTCTAAATTTTAAAAGATTGGGGAGGATTGGGGGGTTGAAATTTTTAGTGGCCTCAAGATCAATTTTCCCTTTTTCCAACATCGCCGGGGATTGACGTAAAATTGGTCTTGATGGCCACTGATAGTACATGAGACCCACCTTCATAATCCATTCCCCAACGACTAACATTAAATTCTAGAAAAACAAAATCCTAAAAATGCAGTGGAATATGTTCGGTAATCCAAAGGTCGCAGGTTCGATTCCGCTCAAGGATGTTTTTTTTTCTTTAATTTAAAAATTTGTTCAATGCCACAATTTTCATTTACTTATATATATTCACAGACGTATTTTTCCTTTTGGTTTTTTTTGAATTCAGTGGTTGAATATCTTCAAATATATTAAAAGTTTCCGGTGAAGTAGGCAATAAATCATTGGTGATATCTGACATAAAACGTCTAGCCCTATCCACTTGTTCGAGTTATTCTTAAGGCACGCCCCGAATAGGCTACGGCTAACGTTACGGATAAATTACTTACACTAGAAAGGACCAAAAGATGTACATTTCGTCTCACCAATGATTTATTGCCTACTCCCCATCCGAAAACGCCTGCCCTTTATGGTTAGGTTAATACCAATTTGTTTTATTATTTCAGAATGGCTTATCTCATATTTCGTTCGTTTTATTGAAATCCCGAGGGGTATTATCCGATTCCAATCCTTAAGGTTGGCGATAAAATGGCTTGTAAAACTAATCCGATAGAGGAACCGCCAATTATAGTGAATATTTATCCAAGTGTCCAACGTGCAAATGAGTAATTATATCGCAGGTATTTCAACACTATGACAAATAGCCGACTATTATTATCGTCATATTTTATCGAGGTACCATGTATTTCGAGAAATTTTTTGAGACCATATGAAATTAATAATCTGAATAACGCCGAGAACTTGAGCTCGAGAGAGTTATTCTTTGATTATTATTAATGTTCATATGGTCGAATTTAATTTCCAAAATACAGGTTGATCAGATAAAAAAAAATAATAGTATCTTTTGTCATAGTCGAGTGATATGGCATATGTGTAGATACCATTTTGCTTCATAAACTATATAATTATGGATTTAGAGGAAAGGGGCATGATCTCCTGAAATCTTATTTAAGCAATAGAAAAAAATGTAAGATAAGACCCCCAACAAAAATGAAGAATTTCTATCAGATTTTACTGAAATTGAAAGAGGGGTTCCACAAGGAGTGTATTAGGTCCGCTACTCTTCATAATTTATATAAATGATTTTCGAACTATTTAAATACTCAAATACTAAAATTGTTAGTTATGCGGACGCTTCAAATCTTTTATACCAATTGATAACTACATTCATTTGGAAAACACAATACAAAAAATATTTCTACAGTATCCACATATCTAAATGAGAATAAATTACTTCTAAACACTGCGAAAAAGGACTGATTATTTTCAAAACAAGTTGAAAAATATTGCCATTCCGGAGTCGATTTAAGAAATGGAAAAGAATTATACTTTTCTACTGAGAGTAAAGTGTTAGGATATATATATAGATGACAAATTAAATTTTGAAAAGCAATTGACAATCTGGCAAAAAACTAGCATCTAAATGTTTTGCAATAAGAGTTTTGAAAAAAACTTAAATTTTGAGGTTTTAAAACGATACTATGGGACAGTCTGCCCTTCACTGAAGATGGAATTTTAATATGGGGTGGAATTTTCATACAACGTATTTTCATCATGCAAAAAGAATTATGAAACCATGTGAATATGAAATCAGACTCCTGTCGGGGATTTTCAAACGTCACAAATTGCTCACCGTATATGCCATCTATATTTATGTTTTGTGTTCTATTTGTAAATAACAATAAATCAAAATTTGAAAGTGACAATACAAACATAGGTACTCCACAAGGCACAAATCTAATTTCGTTATACCCAAGCACAGATTAAAAAAATACTGAGAAAGTACCACATTATGCATGTATCAAATTTTATAATCATATACCCTCGATGATCAGAGAAGAGAGCACCAACAAAAACACTTTCAAAAAATACGTATTTGATCTATTGTGTGACATCGAACCGTATTCATTAAATAATTTAATTTTTTTAATTCTATGCAAGTTAAGTATTTAAATTATTATTATATGTATATATGTATATATATATATATATATATATATATATATATATATATATAGTTGAAGAAAGGGTAGTCTCGTGACTGGACTAGTTGAAAAAAACTATGAATTTGAAATAAACTTTGTAGAAAGGATATTCCTTGAGGTTGCAGTCAAAATAATGGCCTATGAGAAAAAGTAAACTAATAAGACTAAATAAGAAAGAGTTTTACTTTTTCTCATAGGCCATTATTTTGACTGCAACCTCAAGGAATATCCTTTCTACAAAGTTTATTTCAAATTCATAGTTTTTTATATATATATATATATATATATATATATATATATATATATATATCTGTATCTACGTGTATTTGTACTTACTGACTTGAGTTTTTCAACTGTTCAAATTGAAGCTTTAATAAAGTCTATCTATGTCTATCTATCTATTCAGGAAGATTATTTCGTGAACACACAAAATATGGTAAGATTCCGGTCATATTTGTCACTTTGCAATGTGAAAATAAGCCAATCATTCATATACGTTTATCAACATTTAATACAGCACTGCCAGTGACGTAATCTGACAGTTGTCAAACAGGATGAGGAGGCAAGCAAAGCTTTTGCCATTAGAGTACGTGTTCCGAAAACGATATCCTAAAAAATATTCTTGACATTTTTGAGATCCTTAGTTCATAGTGAATATTGTGAAATAAATGCAAAAGTCTATAGAAGTGTTATAAACATGGATTTTCCAGTTTAAAAATACGTTGTCATCATAATAACACACCAAAATGGTTTTGTTTTTAGATTTGAAGAGGTTTAGCATGACATTATGTCCTGTTATGAGTTGTAGTAACCGACCCAATTAGGATGAGCACGTGAGATTTATCCGATTTTCTTCCAGAGGCATAATTAGGAAATAGAAAAATTATTGATTTTTCAATGGAAAAAGGAATCTTACACTATATTAACACATAATGTGTTCACTAAATGTCTACAAAGTCACAACAAACCTTTAACTAACACAAAACAATGATCTCCACACACATACTCAAATGCTTTGTTGCTCCCGATCAGCTGATGGCCGCCATGTTGTGACGTCAGTTGACAGTGCTCTATTCAACTTACTTTTAACAGTCACAAATTACCATAAACAACAAGAACCATGTCTCCAGGCAGACTATCTACTTTTTGGTATTTCTGGGATGGATTTGCTTATTTGTTCACTAATTTCCGTAGTGGAACATAAACCAAAAACGAGACATTTTCAATTTTGATTGATCAAATTTTGACATTCACCATATCCCTCTTATACATTCAAAAAAAATGGCCGCTCGTATTTTTTATTAACCTGAATAGTCGATCATATTGATATCATGTGATCAAATTCATGACTTTTTATAGATGGAGCCATGTGAGAATGAAATAATCGAAACTAATTTCTACTAAGAGACAATAGCCGGAGAACTGGCCGGCGGACACTGTTGCCGATAAAGTTACGTATTCCATGTAATAGCTGACTTGAAATATTAATTATCACTTGGTTTGGAAATTAATCAGGAAGAAATTATTCGTGAATTAGTGAAATAGAATCCAACGTTGTTATATCCATAATTATGAGGTCAAACAAAGGTTGAAAAATGAACGAGATTCGTAATTATATTGGCGAGCTTGGCAACATGCCAGTTGGGTTGTCCTGTGAAGGTGAAATAAGGAAATCCTCGTTACGGATTTTACGGCAGAATATATTATTCCAGCGCCAACGATATTCTTCCAGTGAATGTTTTGGAAATATCGCATTGTCAACCGGGCATACATTAGTTTTGAATCCCAGGTCCATATGTATTTCAATTGCGACTTTTTTGTTAGTTTGTTTGAAAAAGTCGTTGGGAATGAACCGATTTTTATGAAATCAATAAATATTCTTCGGATGCCATAATTCACTGGTTGAATTCTTACAACAGAAGATATCAGTAGTGAAAGTTACAGCTCTTAATTTTTGAAAAAAATTATCAACAAAACTTTACGGTGAAATTTCACAAAAAGGCAGTTTTCAATATCTGTGGCATTTTTACGGTTCATTCTGAACAACTTGAATATTTCTCTACCTTAACAAAATTTCACCCGAACGTACAAATTGAGAAATAAATAATAATCACAGAGAAACAAACAAGGCAAGTTGGATAAAAGCTTGTAAACCTATCAGCGTTTTGCGAAAAAAACACAATTTTCGAAATATTAAATAAATTAATGGGCAAAGAGGTGCACCACCCTCAGAAAGAAGTTTAGAAAAAATTATTTCTCGTGTGTCTATTATCAGTCATTGATTGTTGATTTTTATTTATCCTTCCCCAAATTACTCTCCATAATACGATTATGAATAATCTCCGAATCCGAAACTTTCATTTTATCTGTCTTGCTACTTCTAAAGACGTTATCAAAATCACATTCCTATTTCATTATAAAATAGTAGGCGCTCTCTATCCGTAAACGGAGGGACTAAGAAATCAGTAACAATGTTGGTAAAGCTATTTCTCGCTATATGTTTGAATTTGGCTATTCGCCGCCCATTTCGTATAACATGTTAATGTCCCATTTCTTTCGATTCGTGATAACAAGTTGCAAAAGTCGAGCCTTTCATGCTAGTTTGTGGTTAGGCTGTTCAGTACACCACTGATGGTGGTCCATTTGAACATTTGCTTTAATCCCTTGTTTGTTTCTATGTAGTGTACCCACTAAACCGTTTCTATCATTTAATTAGATATTAATACAGAATAATTGTTTTTCTTCATCAAAAACATGTTGATTGGATAAGATTTTCCTAGATAATTCAATCAGAAATGGCTTTGATAATGATAATCTTCAGTTTTTCGCAAAAAATATTTCAGACCTTAACTCTTATCTAAGTGGAGTATTATGAATTTGAGGTTGGGTTTGTTTGTCAGTTGATGTGTCAAAACAATCATATGCAAGAAAGTATGGTAACATCAGTGAATTCGCGACATCGATTCGATCAAAAAATATGATGAATAAAAAAATGGAGTTGTCGGTATCATTCTGACTCACCCCGTACTATGTTTCCGATTCTCCCAACATTAAAAAAATGTTCATGAGATTGACACATATTTTGATATGTTGTAAGAAATTAGTATTATGCGATTATTGCACATGGGAAATTATGTCTCTACTGTTCCAACCCAAACGGGCGGGTGTGCCCCCTTTCGAGAAGAGGGCTGTGCGAGGGCGATACCATGTCTAGGGCCAGGCCGACCCTGGACTTCTCCTAGCGGCGTAGCGGGGAGCGAGACGGGCGACAGGACATTCTGGTGTGATCGATCGTATTTAACGGCGAGAGATTATTATTGATTTTTGGTGTTGTATTCATTGGCGATTGAATAAAGGCGTTTTACGTTGAAATCTAGTTTTAACAGATCAGAAGTGTGGATAAAGTACCCCGTGCTTGGTGAAGTGGTGAAAAAGGCGATTTTCGAGATAGTTTCTTTGTGTGTGCAAGCAGGCGGCTTCCCAATAGGTGTTTTTGGCGTCCCAACAAGGAAATAAAATAGTAAGGCGTACTTCTCTTCATACCTGGCGATTATTTAAGGTGTATTGGCGTTCTACAAACTGTAAGTACAAAAATCATTTATTATTAGGCGAAACGACAATTCCAGGCGGTCTGATTGACAAGATCGTGCTTGTAGCAGCCCGGTAATTTTCCACGAAACGAATCGGCGATTCGAATATTGCAAAAACTTATCGTATCTGGCGTTCTTGCGATATAGTGTCTTGCATACATCAGTTTGTAAGAAAACAATTTACTGGTGATATAATTGTTTTTCGTATGAATATTTAGTTGTTGAAATTGATTATTTGGCGATTTATATACGTTATTGGGAATATAACTATTTCACACTTGGCGAAATTGACTTTGTTCATTGGCGTTCGGCGAAAGGAGGAAATTACTGTATACAGGGCGTTTCCAAAGGCGTGGCGAGGAATATTTTTGGTGTTTCAGCAACATAAACTTGATTCAGTCAGTAATTGGCGATCGCTGACGTTTTACAACGGTTAATGTGACTTTGTTCATTGGCGTTCGGCGAAAGGAGGAAATTACTGTATACAGGGCGTTTCCAAAGGCGTGGCGTGGAATATTTTTGGTGTTTCAGCAACATACAATTGATTTAGTCAGTAATGGCGTTCGCTGACGTTTCACAAGGGTTTATGGTGATAAATTATTTATATGGCGATTTCTAGGTGACGATTATAAACATTTTACTTTTATTGCTGAATATTAGTGGCGCATAAATCATCATTGGTTATGATATATATCCGAAAGGCGTTTGATAATTTCATTGATTTGGCGAATTTTTCCGAACACTGAATTTGTTGATTTTGATTTATGATCATTGGTGACGTATCTGATTTTATTATACTCATTGGCGAATTACCAGGTGTGGTAAAAGAGTTAATCAACCGGCGAATGTTGATACTGAGAAATATATAGTTGAGTAATCGTGGCGTTATATAATACAGGGTGTTAAAATTCTACTCAAACATTCATTGTTGGCGACTTAACCTTTATACATTTCCTTTCCTTATAGGACATGGATAAATTAGGCGATGACCATCTGGAGATACATGCAGAGGAGGATTTGATTCCACGGAAACCCAAGGCGTGGGGAAGGGCGTCGAAATCTTGATTCTCCACGGCGACGGGCGGAGGCGAATGTTTCAGGTGTACCAGTAGGCGAGCTGGTGAAGCAACTTTGGCGGCGGTCTCTTGCAAAGTATAGAGAGGGTTGCTCAAGCAGCAGGCGGCCTTTGTGGTGGTGAAACCTACGATTTGGCGACACCAGGACCCTTCCAGATCGGGGCATGGCGATAGTGTCGATTTGGCGCAAGGAGGTTTTGACGGGCGCCACTTTCACTAGGCTCTGAGGCGGTAGATCGTTTTGATCCCGACGACGTTGACAGTAACATAGACAGGTGGCTCCAGAAGATTGATCAGCTAGGCGTTATTCATGGCTGGTCAAGCTATGTTAAGTCGACATTGGCGCAGTCAAAATTGGAGGGTGAGGCGAAAAGGTGGTTTCATCAATTTGGATGATTATAACATGTCTTGAGGACCAATGAAAGGCGAAAATGCAGGCGGCATAACCACGGCGAAGGGATTTTGCACGAATGATGGAAGAGATGGTCCAGCGGCGGAAGCTCCCATCAGAAAGTATGACTACGTACCACCACGCGAAGTTGGCGTTGTGTGGCAGGGTAGGCATCAAGGGCGAGAATGCGGTGTCATGCATTGTGGGTAAGCGAATGCTTACGCAGTTAACTGCACTACCCAGAGGGACTTTACAACTCATTTTGGCGGGACTAGAGGGATGTCATTGGCGAGGCGTTCAGGACTGAAACGGTGGCGTCCAGACTGACAATCCCCGAACGGACAGGTGGTCCTGTGCGTGGCGAAGCTTTCAGTATGAAGAGGTGCTTCAACTGTCAACGAGTAACTAATCATCTCAGCAAGGATTATCCTTACCTATGGCGAAGGGTGTATGTCTTGTGGCTTGTCAGGGCATCGTTTGGCGGAATGTCCAAGGCGGCGGTCTCCTGAGGATAGGGCGAGCGGTTTGAGGCAGCAGGCGAGACTTTAACCGATTCCTCAGACAGTTGTTTTCGGCAAATGGTGAGAGTAATGGCGAGAATGTAAGGGCGCATCTGGACACCGGAGGAACAGAATCTGATGTCCTTGGCGACGGCGTAACGGTTGGGACTCACCATTGATAATGAAGGAAAGGCGTATCCCTTGCGGTTTTGGTGGAGGCGTTGCTCTGGGTCTCGTACAGGTGGAGTTTGAGATGATCATGGCGTGACTGACTGTGATATGGGTCCGATAGAGTTGTTGCTGGGCGAGCCAACTTTCAGTCAACAAGGAGTGTCCATGGTGGTGAGAGGTAATAAGGCGTACCTCTGTCGAGAAGCCGACATGCTTAAGATGATCAGGCGGATCACGCTCAAAGGCGAACCTACTAGGGGTAAGGTGTTGTTGGCGGAAGATACGACACTTCATCCCAATGCTATAAGTGAGGTTAAGGTGGACATAGTCGACGGCGTTGACGGCGCAATAATTACATGGGGAATAAGCAATACCCTGAAGGAGGATCCCTCATTATCATACCGGCGGGCGTGTTGGGCGGATGACAGGAATGCATTACAGTCATCAACAATGGCGAAGGACAGATCGAGTGGCGGAAAGGACGACTGGTGTCTCGGCGGAGACATGTTTGTCCAGCGAAGACGAGGTGCAGGCGGCTCACTGTCTGCAACTCAGGTGAGGCGAATATCTGTAAACACTTTAGACCTTCTGGCGCGAACGTAGGTGACGTATCAGAGGTGTGCAAAAGCTATTATTTGATTTATTGAGGCGATTACTCTGTTTGCTTTCCTACAGGCGATGATGATCTTGACTGACTCATCTGGGGCAATGCAAATTAAATTATCAGGCGATATACCTATTTATTACAGGCCTTCCAGGTTATCCCATTGGGAGAGAGGACTGGTGCGGAATAAGGTGCAAACTCTTATAGGCGTTGGCGTAGTGAGAGAGAGCGAATCGGCGTATGCTGGTCCTATTGTCTTGATTCCCAAAAAGTCTGGCGAGGTGAGGCTGTGCGTTGATTACAGGGCGTTGAATGCTATCACGGTGAAGGATAGATACCCTCTTCCCTTGATTTCAGATCAACTGGCGAAATTGGCGAGTGAAAGTGTTTTACTGTACTGGACTTGGCGCAGGGTTTTCATCAGGTTCCTATGCATCCAGACTCGGTGGATAAAACGGCGTTTATCACTCTGGGGTATGGCGAAGTTTTGGCGTATATGGATGACTTATTGATTCCTTCGGCAGGCGAAGAAGAGAATCTGGCGTTGTTGGATGTAGTATTGAATCTGATAAAACAGGCGGGCGTGAAACTTGTGGCGAAAATGTTCCTTCCTACAAAGGCGTATTGAGTATTTAGGACATGAGGTAGATGCAGATGGTATTCGACCCGGTAGGCGAAAGATACAGGCGGTATTGAATTTTCCCTGAGCCTAAAGATGTTCATGGCGTGCGACAGTTTCTGGGATTGGCGTCATATTTCAGAAAATTCTATATAATTTGCAGTATTGGCGAAGCCGTTGACTTCTCTCACGAAGAAGAATGAACCATGGCGTTGGTTGGGCGAACAACAAGAGGCGTTCAAGGTGTTGAAGACCCGATTGGCGGATCGACCTATGTTGGCGACATACGATAGTCAGGCGGAAATTGAATTGCATACAGATGCTAGTAAATTGGGCGTTTCAGGTATACTTTTACAGAAAGGAGCCGATGGTAAACTCAGACCGGTTGAATACTTCAGCAGGGCGACACGGCGCAGGAACAGGTGTATCATAGTTATGAGTTAGAGACCTTGGCGGTGGTCGAGTCTGTTAGGCGTTTCAGGTGTATCTTATTGGCGTACATTTCAAGGTGGTTACGGACTGTGTGGCCGTTAGAGCGGCGTTGCTCAAGCGAGATCTGGTGCCTCGCATTGCTAGATGGTGGCTGACGATTCAGGAGTATGACATGGAGGTGGAGTACCGACCAGGTCATCAATGCAGCATGTGGATGCTCTTAGCAGAAATCCACCGGCGGAGGTTATTGGCGTAAATATAATTTCAATGGGCGAGGAAGATTGGGTTTCCCGACGGTGCAGTTACAGGATCCAAAGGCGCAAGAGCTTGTGCGATTACTGGCGAATGGGCGAGCTGATGGCGAACTGAAGGCGAACTACAAGCTCACACGAGGGCGACTTTATCGTGTAACTCTAAAGGTGATAGGTTGTATATACCGGCGATGGCGAGATTTGGCATTCTAAGGAGGTATCTGATGATATTGGTCATCCGGCGTTTCAAAGGTGTCTGGCGTTGGTCGAAGAAACCTATTGGTTTCCTAAAATGAGGCGATTTGTATTTAAATATACAAGATCATGTCTTAGGTGCGAGTTTGCAAAGGGATCATATGGGCGGGCGAAGGTCTTTGCATCCTATTGAACGGCGGTCGATTCCATTCGACACGGTGCACATTGATCATTTAGGTCCCTTCGTCAAAAGTGTTCAGGGGATACTCCTATCTACTACTGGCGGTAGATGGGTTCACTAAATTCGTTTTGGCGAAACCCACTAAGACATTAACGGCGACAGAGGCGATCAGGCGGCTCAATGAGGTGTTTGGCGAATTCGGTTATCCAAGGCGATTGATATCCGATCAAGGCAAGGCGTTCACCCCAAGACATTTAAAGAATTCCCTGGCTGAAAGGGCGTAAACATGTGTTGAATGCCGTGCGACACCTAGGGCGAATGGGCAGGTGGAAAGGGCGAACAGAACAATAATTGAAGCACTGGCTTCAACTGCAGAGACTGAAGGTCGGTGGGACGAGAAGCTGCCGGACGTTGTCTGGGGCCTTAATAATGCGGTCAACTCCAGCACGCATTTCTCCCTGCTAGACTGATGTTCTCTCATTGTCATGGCCGAGTAGCTGATTTGGCGAATGGCGAGCTTAGCTAGCGACAATAACATTAAGACCGGCGATGGTCTTGGGACTGGCGAAAGTCCAGGAACCGCGGTGAAGGTTCCGGGTGTCGAATGTGCAGACCAGGCAGGTGGCGTAGACGACGCCATGGCGATGCCTGAAGACACCACCCTGAAGAGCGGAGTGACGACTCTACTCTACAGGTTTCCAGGCGTAGGCGGGCGAAAAGATTCAGGAGGAATCAGGCGAAAGCACTACGGAGGAGTGCCAGGCTACTCAACAAAAGACCATGACCGGCGATTGCCCAGAAGGCGAATTCATTTCAGGCGGAAAAGCAAAGGCGTTTGCGAAAAGGCGGAAGTGCTCCTGACCACAGCACTGAAAGAAAGACTCGTAAATTGGCGGATACGAATGATGAATCTTCTCGGACGGCTCAGAAACGTGCGAAGCTTGGTTATCCGGACCTCGGGGCAATCGGATTGTCCGGACCATGTCCGGTTGTACCGAGATCTGCGAGGACTAACGCTGACCGCGTCAAGGCCCAAGAGAATATTCAGAAGTCTGCACGAAAGGCGAAAAGGCGTTTCGATCGAAGGCGAAAGGTTGCAACTACATACAAGGTGGGTGACTTAGTGCTCTGGCGCAGCGCTGCTACCAAAAAGGCGGGTACAGGTATGAGTAACAAATTGGCGAATAAGTTTGACGGCCCTTACAGGGTGCGTAAGGTGCTAGGTAATGATCGATGTATCATTAAGGCGATATCACGGCGTTAATGATATAGAGTATGAATCTGATTCTGACGATGGGTGGAATATTGGCGAGGGCGAATGAGGGAAGAATGGCGACGTATGACTGAATGAGAGAATGGCGTTGGAAGGCGAATGAGAACGACCGGCGGTCGAGCAAGTTGATTTGCAATTAACGAGGACATTAATTTTTCAGGATGGCCGAGTGTTCCAACCCAAACGGGCGGGTGTGCCCCCTTTCGAGAAGAGGGCTGTGCGAGGGCGATACCATGTCTAGGGCCAGGCCGACCCTGGACTTCTCCTAGCGGCGTAGCGGGGAGCGAGACGGGCGACAGGACATTCTGGTGTGATCGATCGTATTTAACGGCGAGAGATTATTATTGATTTTTGGTGTTGTATTCATTGGCGATTGAATAAAGGCGTTTTACGTTGAAATCTAGTTTTAACACTACTAAGGACATATCTTCAGTTTTTCTCAATTATCTCAGAAACCTCCACTTTTAGGCACATGGAATGTTATGACTTTTAGGTTGACTATCGATGAGCCAAACTGATGTCAAACGCTCATTTGTCCATTCCCAAGAAAATATGAAGGAACATATGACCACATACTACCATCGTAACTACGCCACTGGTTTAAAAAATGTATAACTTCAAATTAGCACGTTGATAAACCTTGATTAGTGTACCAAGTTTCAAATTTTTTCCTTCAGGAATTTTGGAGAAAACAAATTAAATCTAATTTTTTTTGTACTTTCGACACCCTGTATCTCAGAGGGGATGCATTTTAGGACATACGTTGATAGAAACTTTTTACCTCGAAATGAGGTGAGGAATCTGTAGTCGAAGTTTGTCGGTCTTATTCTGACTCACCCTGTATATACAGTTCGGCTTTTAATAGTCCCCCCACCCTGTTAATTTTGACGAGTCGACGTAGAACAATGAAAAAACGTATTGAATGATATACACCTACTTTTGAATGAAAGACATTGCGTTTGCACGATAGATGGCGCGGGGAGGAAATCAACTGAAAATTTCAAATAGCATGGTCAAAGTGGCACATCGTTGAAAAGATAACTCAATCTCTCTTTTCAACAATCTAGTTTTATTCAATTTCAGTTTATATCGTTTTTTTCTCAAAATTCATTTGAAATGTCAAGTATAACAAAATTTCAAATTCAATTGTGAAAAACTTTTAAACAAAAAAAAAATAGGATGATTGAAAAGAGAATTGAATTATCTTTTCTTCGATGTGCCACTAGAACCCCATGCTATTTGAAATTTTCAAGTTGACGTACGCCATCTATCGGCAATCACAATAGTTCTCATTTCAAAAAGTAGTATCTGTGATATCATTCAATCGTTTTCATTGTTCTACGTCGAACCATTCAAAATTTCAAATTCAATGTGACAGGCAACATCTGACTTCCTGAAAGAGCTAAGTGTTAATATATATTTTGAAATATACAGGGTGTTTGGTTTTTCAATAAAACACCCTATATATTATATTTTACGGTTTAGTCGAATATTCATTTTCAGATCAACCAAATCAAAAGGAGGAGTAGTAAAAACAATATCTTTTAAATCACCCCATAGAAAAAAGTCAAGTGGTGGTAAACCTGGGGAACGAGCCAGGGCCCTTGATTGGATCCTCAATACCAAACCATCTATTTGGATACGTTCTATTCAGATATTCGGACAACCTGTAAATTATGAGTGGGAACGCCATCTTGTTGCCACCAAATTCCTTGTCGTTCTGCTATTGGGAAAATCTTGGAATTGGATCAAATCATTTCGTCTATCTTCTCCAACAAATCAGATACTGCTTGTCACATTGAATTTGGGACACCCAGTATGGATATATTATAAATTGTACTATATTTTTAAACGTAAACAGCTTTTTCGAGTTGAGCTTTGTTATGACAAAAGTTCGAAATACGTTTATTATTTATTTGGAGTTACGAAAGATTTGTTTAGTAGTATTTTCAATTCAGTGATCAACCATCACAATATTTCTACTATCAACGTTTACATCCTGTATAATCAGAATGAGCAACGAGCTAGCTAGCTATCTTATTCAAAGAATTCGCGTATGGTGTAGATAATTCAGGATTTTCGTATATGAATCACCTTCAGGTGTTTACTAAATGAATGTACGGATTAAAAAGTAAGTACTTTTTATGAATCAGTGAGCACGGAACAGATAGTAATACTATTTAATGGTTCTTTAGACAGTCTAATCTTATTAGAGTATTTTTCCAAATCAAATTCAGTTGTCATTGCCCTCACATAGTATCGTTTTCAACTCTAGCTCAATAACTACGACCATTTTCAGCCTGCTGGAACAATGGAACAATACTAATTACAACAATTTTGAATATTTTTACGTTTGGGCCATAAATAGCATGTACTAGTAGACCAATCAATAGAGCAGAAAATGGCTGATTCTGCGATAAAAAATAGTACCAGGAAACCGACTATGCCATCATACGAAAGACGATCTGTTATATTTCCTACTCGCAACTATCATTGCTTAATTTGTTATAAACATTTAAGAGCAAAAAATCTATTTTGTTTTTCGCTTGTAACATGAAAAGTAATGAAGCAATCTCGGTGATCTCAATGGAATTGTAGATAATCAAAATGCGAAAAAAATGAACCCTGGCACGACTCAATCGTATTATTACCGGATACCGGAAAAATTACCGTTTTTAAAAAATTCATAACACCGCCGTTTTAATAGTTGTAGGCTTGCGCTACAACATAGTAGTGATTGATATGTACTTCATGTGTAGAAAACTCACCTATTTCACAGCATTTCAACACAAAATGAGAAAAGACGTTTTGTAGTATAGTTCTACTTGTAATATGTTTTTGAAAAATTGAAATCGGATCACCTATGGCGAATCGAGGCTTGTTGCAAGTGCGTTAAACGCCTGAATTTTTTACTCATAAAGTACCTACATATCAATCACTACTATGTCGCGAAAAGCCTGCACTACAACTTGAAAAATGGTGATGTTATGAATATTTTGAAAAACGCCGATTTTTCCGGTTTTACAAGCTTTTATAGTTTCACCTGTCCCGATTGTTCAATATGGTTTTTGTCTTGCAAAAAACAGCATGAGGTGTATGTGCAAGGCTATGTTCCGGAATTCTTGCAAGCCACTCTTCATCAAACATAAAATATTACCACTACCTTACATTTATATTTTAGAAACAGTATGTCTCATTCATCAGAAATTTCAAAACGAAATCCATAAACAAACACCATATAACACTTAGTCTAATCAACAAGTTCAAAAACGTGAAAAATAGAGATAAAGGTCCTAAAATATGAGCGATGGTCTTCGATTGAATCACTCTAGAAAATTGTTTTTGAAGGATTTTGGTGCAGGTTAAAAATTGCAATTGTTATTAACAAAATAAGATGAAAAAAAAATGATATTTCGTTTTTTGTTAATAACTTGAAAAATATAAACATTTAAGCAATTTTGAAAAAAGCTCGTTAAAGAGGAGGAATTTCCATAAAAAAGTCCGACTCCCGGAACTCTATCTCCATTATTTATAATTTTAATTAGACGTTGAAAATAGGGCTCCGCGGGTGTTACAGCATGCGCGCGCCGCCGCTAAAGAGAGTTCAGCAATAAAAATAATTTTTTTATAACATAAAATGTGATTTTAAAAATTTGAAAAAATTCTAGTATCTTCTTAACACTTGAAAGAATCGAGCCCTGAAGAAAAAAAATTTAATCATCATTTTTCAAAAAGTTATTCAATTGTTAACTAACAAATTTTTTCCCAATCTCCATTGGCATAAACAATGGAATGAAAGGTATAAATAATTGGCCTATAAATTTTAAACTTCGTGGAGCCCTTTTTGATATATGTACTTTATAAGATCCTGCGGTTAATTTTCATTAAAGTTAATTAATTTGTTAATTATGATTTTTTTATAACTATTGAAAAATTAAAAATCTAAAAAATGTTGATAAAATTTTTTTTTGCTATTTTGTTGTTTACAAAAAATTATGATTTAAAAAAAAAATATTTTTCTTAATTTTAATTTTTAATTGTTTAAAAACGATTTTTTTATATTTCGATTGTTTAAATAATTAGTTAAGAAAAAATTTTTCTTTTAAAAATCATAATTTACACTTTTCAATAGTTAAGCAAAAAAAAAAATTTTTTATTAATTATTTTTTTATTTATTACTTTAAGGTTTTGGTATATTTTTTAAAAAAATTTTTAAATTAATAGGAATTATAAGCGCCTACTTGATTTGTCAATTAAAAAATTGATATATCTTTTAAACTATTAGAGATACGATAAAGGA
Organism: Gonioctena quinquepunctata; assembly: GCA_018342105.1. Classification (NCBI taxonomy): domain Eukaryota; kingdom Metazoa; phylum Arthropoda; class Insecta; order Coleoptera; family Chrysomelidae; genus Gonioctena; species Gonioctena quinquepunctata. The sequence goes on from JAFIRS010002505.1 coordinate 22,764, forward strand.
TATTCAGGTCTTTTTTATAAAGGATGAATTTCTATTTCAGATAAATTTTAGATCAAGTTGGTATCTATTGTTTATTAGCTATTAATGGATTTGTTTATAAAAATTCTGTATTTTTTTTACTTTTTCGTATCTTTTGTGATCTTTAACTTGTTAAATTATGCAGATACAGCAAAAAACCTTAAAACAAATTTGTTAAGGGATAAATTGCCTAACAATTTTTTTTTTGCACTTTATTATATATAGCTATTTTTAAAATTTTTTTCTGCTTCAGAAAAAAAATATACCGTTGGTCGATATTTGTTTATAACAAATTGTTAAACTAATAAACAATTAAATAATCAATAAAAAAATTTTTTTTTTGCTAAACTATTTGAAAGTGTAATTATGATTTTTAAAAGAAAAATTTTTTCTTAACTAATTATTTAAACAATCGAAATATCAAAAAATCGTTTTTAAACAATTTAAATCATAACTTTTTGTAAACAACAAAATAGCAAAAAAAATTTTAAAAAAATATTGAATTTCTCTATTTGTTTATAACAATTTTATAAACAAATTACGTAAATTAAACCTTGTTAATTCGTATTGTTAAGTGAAACAGGCATAGCAAATATGAAAAAAATTTTTATCAACATTTTTAGATTTTAATTTTTCAATAGTTATAAAAAATCATAATTAACAAATTAATTAACTTTAATGAAAATTAACCGCAGGATCTTATAAAAGTACATAAATTTTTTAAAATCACATTTTATGTTATAAAAAAATTATTTTTATTGCTGAACTCTCTTTAGCGGCGGCGCGCGCATGCTGTAACAGCCGCGCGGAGCCTATTTTCAACGTCTAATTAAAATTATAAATAATGGAGATAGAGTTCCGGGAGTTGGGACTTTTTTATTGGAAATTTCCTCCTCTTTAACGAGCTTTTTCAAAATTGCTTAAATGTTAATATTTTTCAAGTTATTGACAAAAAATGAAATATCATTTTTTTTTCATTTTATTTTGTTAATAACAATTGCAATTTTTAACCTGCACCAAAATCCTTCAAAAACATTTTTCTAGAGGTGATTCCGAATCGAATGAGCCATCGCTCATATTTTTAGGACCTTTATCTCTAATTTTTAACGTTTTTGAACTTGTTGATTAGACTAACTAGACAAACACTTATAGTCCATCCAATATCAATTGCAGAAGCTGTTTCTATAGGGAGCAAATGAAAACTCACTTCGCTAACACGAGCGTATATGCGAAGAAACAGAACGAAAAATAATCTGTACTACTCGTAAACATTTTCCGTCGGCAAACGGTAGATCAAAAGAGCCGATAGTCAACGTGGACTCGAGTGGCGGCTGTCTATCGTACACCCGATTCGTCTGGGCTAATCGAGTCGGGCATCGATGCTGGCAGGTGTGTCTACGATCGGAGGTCATAAATCACGCGTTACATTTGTGTTTTAATAGCCCTGAAAGATTAAAAACCAGTAGCGTCTATGGTCTTGGTGTGTGCCGATCGAAATACGTTTTAGGATATAATAATAACCTGCATCAAACAATGAAAGAAATTATTTTTCTTCCTTAATGTATTTGTATAAATAAAAGCTTGTCGTTAATTCTTTTTCATTTCTCATTATTTATGAAGTATTTTTAAAATCTTAAAATATCTAAATAAAATAAATTATCTCCGACAATGCTGCTCACAGGATTTCGCCACAAGACTTTTTTATGCTTCTGCAATTGATATTGGGAAAACTATAATGTAACCTTACCATTTACAACATCGACACAAATAAAAAAAGCTGTACTTAAACTGCCGTTAAACGGTAGCCTACTAAAATGCCGTTATTAGATATGACGTCATTGAAGTGACGCGTTGGACGGCTTTTTATTGGATTTGCTTAAACTGCCGTCAAACGGTAGCATACTAAAAAAGCCGTTAATAAATTATTGCGTTATCAGACATGCACTCTGAATAGAGGGAAAAAAACGTTTCTTACGTGTTTTTGCCTCCTGAACACGAATCCGGAAGAAAAATGCGGCGGTCTCATATCGTTCCCGAATTGGAGAAAAAAAAAAAAACCTAATTTTCAAGCACCGAGTTCTCGCACAAAGATTACTCAAAATGCCTCCTTCTTTTTACCAGCATAAACAATACACCCTAAATCACTTACTTTCGGCACAACTTTGCACAAAATATAGTCGTTTTTATCGAAAAAATCCTCCTTCTTACACAGTTCCAAATGAACAAATTTCACACTTTGACAGATGGAATTTAGTAACTTTGCCTTATTTTTGATGTTGGTAATAAATAACACAACAATTGCACACAAAATGAAGGGGAACTATTGCTCACATTTGAATTCGAAAGTTGGCGGATAACGCAATAATTGATTAACGGCATTTTTGTATGCTACCGTTTGACGGCAGTGTAAGCAAATCAATAAAAACCGTCCGACGCGTCCTTCATATCTATTAACGATATTTTAGTAGGCTACCGTTTAACGGCAGTTTAAGTTCAAATAAAAACTCCATAATTTATAATGTTAAAAAAATTATACAGTGCTAGTTAAAAAGTCCCTACCCCCCCTCGTATCTTTTGAACGGGTATAATTATAATAATGAAATTTGGAGGGTGGAAATAAACGGATGTAGGCTTCTCAACTGGTCATAACAGGTGACGCAATAGTCATAAATGACGTCACAAGGCCACTGTGACCAATAATTTTAAATGGGACCCTATGGCAAGTGACAGCTCGTTTAAAAAGGGATTGAAAATACCTATTCAGTCATACCAATTTTGTTTGGGTTTCGGCTGATTTTGATTGATAAATTGAAGAAATACGAAAATTATAGTTTCGCATTTAATCAATAAAGATTTTAAAGTACGCCTCTGGTTAATTGTCAAAAGGTTGACGTTTTTTAATTCTCTACTTGTCAAAGTGTTTATACCTTGAAAATTTACCTAAGCTATTGTTTAACGAGACGTTTAAGTGTTTACATAGGCAAAATGGTACGTACTGTAGCCGACAAAGTAGCAGCTATCTTAATAATTGGTGAATGTAGAAACAATTTCCATGCAGCGGAACGACTGTTTAATGAGAGGTACCCCGATCGCCCTATATCGAGGGTTTATTTGAGGGAGCTTCTTCGGAAGTTTGAAGCATCAGGTAGTGTTCAAGATGCCAAACGATCTGGTCGACCAACAATTAGTGATGACAAAAATTGACATAATTGGAGAAATGGTAGTAAACCCTACTTCTTCCACAGCCCAAGTTGCGTCTATCTGTGAAGTCAGTCGAAGGACAGTACATAGGGTGTTGGCTAAAACAAATTTCATCCATACAAATTAAAATGGTGCACCAACTTTCAGATGATGACCCGACCGAAGACTAGAATTTTGTGAAACAACCAGGCTACATACAGACAATTTGTTTTAGTGACGAAAGTACTTTCTTTCTCAATGGAAATGTAACACTCAAAATGTGAGGTATTGGGTGACACAAATCCTCACATCTTTCGTGAAAAACATACTCAATTTCCAGAAAAAGTAAATGTTTGGGCAGGTATTTTGGAAACCACATATGGGCCTCTTTTTCTCAATGCTAACTTAACCGGTGAATTGTATCTGGAGATGTTACAAAATGATATTGAGGCGTTAATTCTTGAAATTCTAGAAGATAATCCAGATGAATTCGACAACTTGGAAATAACGTTTCAACAAGATGGTGCTCCTGCACACTATTACGGTGCAGTAAGACGTTACCTAGATGAAGAATATCGTGGTAGATGGATTGGACGACGAGGTTCGATCGAATGGCCAGCTCGGTCACCGGACCTTACACCATTAGATTTTTTTCTATGGGGGTACTTGAAATCTAAGGTTTACGCTACAGCACCTGACAGTATTGCCATTCTGAAACAACGAATTGTTGAAGAATGTAGGGCAATTTCCGCTGACACACTGGGACGAGTACGACAAGAGTTTAGCAATAGGATGCATTACTGCCAGGAAGTAGATGGAGCACATTTTGAACACTTATTATAAGAACTGGTTCTTAAATCTTTATTAATTAAATGCGAAACTATAATTTTCGTATTTCTTCAATTTATCAATCAAAATCAGCCGAAACCCAAACAAAATTGGTATGACTGAATAGGTATTTTCAATACCTTTCAAACGAGCTGTCACTTGCCATAGGGTCCCATTTAAAATTATTGGTCACAGTGGCCTTGTGACGTCATTTATGACTATTGCGTCACCTGTTATGACCAGTTGAGAAGCCTACATCCGTTTATTTCCACCCTCCAAATTTCATTATTATAAGTATAACCGTTCAAAAGATACGAGGGGGGGAGGGGACTTTTGACTAGCACTGTATAATCACCTACCCAACGAGATTGAAATCATAGCTGATGCAAGAAAATTAAAAAAATCTGTAAAAAGTCTTGCGAATGCTTTCTGCTCATTAGATGACTTCTACTGTGCAAACACACAATACTGTGAGATTCAACTTTGTCGTCCTATCTCCAATTATTCAGGAGTCAATTGTAATATATTTTAATATTTTTATTGATTAGTACCATTGATATAACACGAAGCTGTTTTCAATTATGATAATTCTAATATTAATTTTGTACCAATTTTTTATTTTTTAATCAAGTTTATTATTAACCACCACGGTAAACATGTACAAAATTTCATCTGATTTATGTGTGGTATATTTGGGTGGGTATATTTTATTCATTATTTATTTTGTACCAATGTTTTTATCATATGTATTTGTACATAATACTTATAGTGTTCATTCCTTTATTTATAAATGACTTTGTCAATGAGATGTATCAACTTCAGACAATAAAGTATATTTGATTGATTGATGTCTGTGGGTAATCAAATTTTACAAGTTAAATTTGATCCACTTCTAGTTGCCCGATTAACGTGAAATATGGCAGGTGTTCATAATTCCGGTGACAATGCATTATGGAACTTTTGCTAGTGAAAAAAAAATGGCGGCTCCAATATGGCGGACGAGTTTTGTGATTATAACCCGATTCTATTCAAAATTGGTATGTGGGGGTTTTCGGGTACAGATATTTTTTTTTGTTAAAATTCATAAATTCAAGAAGTGCGAATTTACACGATCCAATAAATTGGTCAATATTGTGACCTTGAATTTTATTGACAGGTGTTAACATAAAATTGTCGTCAATTTGAACTTGACCAATAAATTGATGAGTTTAGAATCGGTTCTAATTTTTCGTGAAAATTTGCAGTAATGAATTGGATGCCTGCTGCAACAGAGATTTTCAGGTTATGTTATTATTTACGCGATTTCACATACCCTACCTTAACATTACATTCGCAGCAATGAGCATGTAGGAGATGGTGGATTAGAGCTTGGATTGAGAAAAGAGGGAAAAAAAAACTTGACATTAGTTGAAGAAAAATTCTTGAGTGCAGATCCTAATCAATTCAAACGATATTTAAGAATGGATCAGAGTCAATTCAATAAGCTATTGAATAATATCAGGATCTTTTCCTATAGTTGAACCATTTCTTGTCAGTATGTTGGTATTCCTGAGTAAAACCTGTTGCCAAAATCGACCAATAAATTGTCAGGTGTAAATATAACCCATATTGGTCAATTTTATTGGATCGTGTAAATTCGCACTTATATCCCGATTCCAATAAAAATTGGTATGTGGGGGTTTTTGGTGTCGGAGATTTTTTTTATCAAAATCCACGAATTTCAGATGGCGACGAGTTTTGTGATTATAGCCCGATTCCATTCAAAATTGGTGTGTGGCAGTTTTTAGGGTCGGACCAGAGTTGAAATGATTTAAATCAATTGATGCAAATACATGATTAAAATCGCGATTTAAATCACATGATTTTTTCAATTTAAATCATGATTAAAATGAACATTTCTGATAAGTTATAATTAAGATAAAATAAAAAAAAAATTAATGGTGTATTATATCAAAAAAATATACCACTGTATATAAATAATGTTTATTTCAGTTAATTGCAGTGCTTGTACAAAAAAAAACTAATTTGGCAGCTTTTTTTATTCCTAACCGATTTCTGAGTTTGGAATGGTTTACCAAATGTTGAAAAAATTCTCTCGACTGATGCGGAAGAAGCAGCAGCACAAAATAATTGTACAATTATGAAGAACTCTCTATGAATAATGGGTATATTTTGTTGTGACTTCCACCAATCTATGGGTTTCACATTCTGAAGAATATCATCATGGAACATAATATCAATGAAAGGTTCTGATCTGGCAAAAGATTTTTGATTATAAGTGGTAGTAAACCACTATTTGTATATAACTCTTCAACAGCTTTTAAAGCATTTTTTTTTCACACACACACAGTTGAATAAAATTTAAAGAAACAAACGTATTAACATATTATTATTATTATATGCTGTTTGTGTACTTACCAACTGATTCATTGTCCTTTTTCGATATTTGTTTCACTACACTTTCGCCAGTGAACTTTCATCCGTTTGACAAGACTATTTCATGTCTATATTTGTTTGCATATAGTTAGTTCTATTCCCACATTTTCCATCAGTTTTATTAGATTTTTCTATAAAATGTATCTAGATAGTGTTTTTTTATTCCTTCCACTTCTATGAAGAGTTAACAATGTTACACTATTTGCAGATTTTTAGGCAACCTTTAGAAATTTAAAGCAGAAATCACGCGTCGCGCGTCTTATTAGACGGCCAATTATCAAATATTTAATGCGTGTTAGAGCGGGCGCATCTTTAAATAAACAGTGGGGGGTTTTCTAACTTGTTCTGACATGAATTAGCAAAACATAAACTTGTTGAAAATAGCAACTTGTCTTAATTATAGGAACAAAACAATAAAAAAAAATCGAAAAAATAAAAAAAAAAGATTTTTTTGAACATTCATGTATTCAAGATGGCGACGTGTTTTGTTATTACCGCTCGATTCCATTCAAAATTGGTATGTGGTTTTTTTGTATTCGGAGATTATCAATTTTTTGTCAGAATTCAAAAAAATGTCGGATTTTATGAATGACTGAATTGAACATTTTTCAAGACAAGTTTTTATATAAATGCACTAAAAAGACAAAAATAATTTTCTCAATTATTTGACCTAGGTTATTCTGTGAGTAGGAAATTCAAAAGCTTGTCGCGAATATAAAATAGGTATTCTTGCGTGGTAAGATTTTGAATCTCCTACTCACAGAATCTAGGTCAAACAATCAAAGAAATTATTTTTTTATTTTTAGCGCATTCGTATAAAAGCTTTGCCTTAATTTTTATTCTCCGTTAATAATAATTCGATCGAGTCGTGCCACGGCAAATTTTTTTCACATTTTGATTATTTACAATTCGTCTATTGAAAGCATCGAAATTACTTCATTAGTTTTCATGTTACAAGCGATTTTTTTTTGCTATTAAATGTTCCTGAAACTATTTTTGACACGAAAAAATCTCTAATGATTGGCCTATAGTCAGTATCAACATGTGTTTGGGTGACTGACATGTCGTCTGTTGATCGCCCCCTTCCCACAAAGTTATTTCCCCTTCCCATAACAACACACTATTTTCCAAAAATCATGGAACGACAAGGTGCGATCGCTGCCCCTTTTATTGTAAGAACCCAATGTACTGTTACAAATCTGGGGTTCGTAGCTATCAAAATACTGAACTAATTATTGTCAGTTTATTCACATTTCACAAAACAATAAATCCTCACAACTGAGTAACTCAATTCAAATTCACCGCTAAAATATACCGCGCACTTCACTGGACTGTATTCTGGCTAGTACTCAACTTTCGCTCACGTATGCCGTCTTTTTTAAGGTCACCCAGAGTATTCGCTACGGTCTCTTCTCTATCATTCTCAATCCATTCGACGATTCTAGGCGTACTTTCGGTACCTCCTGGAACCTTACCGTACGTCGGCCAGGCGCGTGACAAACATGCAGTGGCGTAGTGTATTCGTTTTCGTAACAGTATATTACTTTGAATTACTTTATGAAAGAGTAAATAAATCGCGCTTTGGTACGATATGATAGCATGAAATGCCGCCGAGTTATAGATATTGAAAAAAAAAAACAAAGTTTACGTGTCTTTTAAATGGGAAAACTTTTCACGCACTGGGAAAATACTTAATAATAAATTAAACAAATGTTCAGGGAATTTGAAGAAAAAAAAAATAGTCGTATACGTGTTGATTTTCTAAAATTCGTTCATAAAGAAATTAAAGGTAATATACTGTTACGAATACACTACACCACTGCATGGTTGTCATGAACCTGGCTGACGTCACGGCAAGTTCCCAGAAGGTACCGAAAGTACGCTTAGAAACTTATGGAGAGAAAATATTCGAAAAACGGCCATCGCGAATACTCTAGGCGCGGAAGGAAGTTATTCGAGTTAAGTTTGAGCCATAACACAGTCCAGTGAAGTGCGCGGCGACTTTGAATTGAATTATTCAGTTGACAGGGTTTATTGTTTCAGTAAAGTGTAAATAAACGGAAAATAATCAGTTGTGGCAATTAAAATTGCCACAAACCTCAGATTCACATTAACTTTCGTTTTCAGGCAGGCTGGTATCCCAAAGTTTATACTAACTAATAGCTCTAGAATGATTCGATACTGTTTAGAATTTTTGAATGACACCTGAGGTTTAGCACAACTATTTTGGTGGTAGATAGCGTCGTACAGGATTGTGGGTGACCTCGCTCAATGTCAAATGAATTTAATTTTTCAACATATTGTAACGAACCTAGGCCGGACCTGTCGCCTCCCGCGTCGCCATCGACAGCGATGAGATCATCCCCGGAGATATTCGAGAACCATCCAGTCCCTCTTCCGCGTAATGCAACGGTCAATATTGGAAACAATTGGAACATGCCGTCGCCAACTGGAAGAATTCGAAACATCGAGAATGCTGTATCGGAGATAAATAGACAGCCCTCAAGAGGGAGTAAACAGTCTGAACGAGCCCATACCATCGAGCTATACAGTGGCGTAGTAATATAAATTAAGTTGTAGATTCAGTGTGAAATAAATTATTTAAACGAAGTTAAGTTTATTTACGTTACAATTGGTGTCGGAAGTGAGATTTTGAAAATAAACAAGTGATCGTGGAGTGGATAGTCAGAAAAATAAATTGATAGACCTTTTTGTACGCCCAAAATAGACAGTGGCCCGGTTTTCGCGAAGTGGACAATTGTGCGTGGGAATATAAACTGATACACTGTTCGCGTGAAACAGAAAATAGACAGTGGCCCGGTTTTCGCGAAGTGGACAATTGTGCGTGGGAATATAAACTGATACACTCTTCGCGTGAAACAGACAATAGACTGGTGGCCCGTGGAAAAGAATTCGCGAAGTGAATTTTTAACAAACTGATAAACTTTTCGTGTAAAACAGACTGATACCTCGTCAAAGACAAAATGTGTTCAAGAAAAGTGCGCCTTGCGGATTTGAAGGTAGCGGAATTGAAACAGGAATTGGAGGAAAGGGAACTGGAAACAACAGGTAAAAAGCAAGTACTCCAGGAAAGACTTGCAGAAGGACTTATACAAGAAGGTGAGGACCCCGAAACATTTTTATTCGAAGTTCCCGGAGGTGATTTGAGTCCGATAATAGAATCCTTGAAAGAAGAGCTGCAACAAAATTCGAGGACTTTGGAAGAGAATGCTAGAAATGTGGAAGAGAAGCTTGAAGAAAATTCTAGAAATCTGGAAGAGAAGCTTTCTAGAAATCTGGAAGAGAAGCTTCAAGAAAATTCAAGAAGCCTGGAAGAAAATTCTAGAAATCTGGAAGAGAAGCTTCTAGAAAATTCAAGAAGCCTGGAAGAGAAGTTCCTGGAAAACACAGAAGGCCTAAAAAAGAATTGTGTGGTGTGGCTAAATTTCTAGAAGAAAGAATGGGAACCGTTGAGACAGAGATAGATAAAATTAGGGAGCAAATGAACACGGAGGTAGATAAAATAAAGGAAACGATCAGTAAGCTGGAAAAACGAATTAATAGTGCGCCCTCCACAGAGATGGTTAACGAAAATGCAATGCTGGACTTGAGTTTGAACTTGGATAAAGTTCAAGAGGGTATAAAAGATGTCAAGGTCATTTCTGAAATAGGGAAGCTTTCCATGAAGCCGCCTCAATTTGACGGAAAAACTCCATGGGAAAATTACCGCCGACAGTTTGAAGCAGCGGCCAAAGCAAATGGATGGAATGCAGGGGAAAGAGCTGTAGCACTAACACTTGCATTACGTGGAGAAGCGACGAATATTCTACAAACTCTTACCGCCCAAGAACAGGAGGACTATGATCAGCTGATTAAACATCTAGAATTACGATATGGCCAGGCCCATTTGGAACACGTATACCACTCCCAACTGAAAAATCGCTGCCAGAAATCGGGCGAATCCTTACAAGAATTCGAAACTGACATTGCACGCTTGGTTCGTCTCGCATATCCAGCCACACCAGAAAATGTAATGGAGCGACTAGCGGTTCAAGCATTCCTGGATGGACTCCGTGACCAAGAAACCAGACAAGCGTTGACACTAGCCCGTCCAACACATCTCGTAGACGCACTGGCACGCGCTTTAGAATTCGAGGCAGCGAAACAATCTTGCAAAAGCCAGAGTAAAGTCCGAATGATTGAGGAAGACTCACAGGAGCCTGCTAATTTGGAAGCTGCCATAAGGAAAGTGATTAAGGAAGTGTTCCCTGAGAAGAGACAGATAAGATGCTGGAATTGTGGCAAAATTGGACATGTGCGTAGCAAATGTCCAACATTCGAAAACACGACTCCGATGCAGGAAAACTAAAGAAGGTCGACGAGAAGGGGCAATCGTCGGCCTGTGTCCAGCAAGCCCTGGTTAACAACGCATATGTCGCTATCCTGCAACGACAGAACAGAGGTGTTTTCGTAGACGGTCTCATCAATAACGAGCCTTGCACCATGCTGCTAGATACAGGTGCGACTAGGACAATTCTCGGACCTTCCTTTGCCAGAACACCGGAACGATTGAACCGACAACTTGGAAGCTACGCACAGCAACAGGGAGCCAGCTACTGTATATGGCGAGCTACCGATTGAAATAATTTTGGGCAGCACTAAAGTGAAACATCAGGCACTTGTAGCGGACATCGAAGACGATGCAATCATCGGAATGGACATCATGAATTCCAGAGGGTTTGAATTGGATTTCAAAGACGGCGTCCTACGTGTCAACGGAGAAGAGCTGGTACTTCATGGAGAAGTGAAGAGTTGATCCGTGTGCTGTTGGCTGAAGATGTAAGCGTACCTGAGAGGGCTGAAACCATTCTGGAGGCTCGCCTGGACGGGAGTGCGAGCAGTGGAGACGTGGTGATGTTCGAGCCCAAACTTCATGATGAGAAAATTGGACGAGGATTGCACTAGGGAAGACCTTGTTGCGTGCTGACAAATTTGTGCCGGTAAGGGTCATGAATGTCAATTATTTCCCAGTGACCTTGAAGAAAGGAACAATTTTGGGGCACTGCTCGTCAGTTTCATCCGTGATCCGGGGCGTACGAGGTACGATTAGCCAACCCAACAACTTGCCCACAGAACTAGAGAATTGGTTGCCATCTCTTCCAAAGACATAAAACCAGCTCAACAGCCCAAACTAAGAGATTTAGTCAAAAGTACCAAGACATCTTCGATACCGGACAAGGAAAAGGGGTCGAACTAATGTGGTCCAGCACAAGATTGATACTGGGGTGCCCGACCGATCCGGCAATCAGCAAGAAGACTTCCTCTTGCCAAGAAGGAAGAGGCTGACAAAATAGTCAGCGATATGGGAAAAAGAAGGAGTTATCGAACCATCTGACAGTCCCTGGTCCTCTCCAGTCGTACTGGTGAAGAAAAAGGATGGATCGACACGCTTTTGTGTAGACTATCGCCAACTTAATAATGTCACGAAGAAGGACAGTTACCCTCTCCCGAGAATAGATGACACCCTAGACACGTTGGCTGGTTCCACGATTTTCTCGACCCTTGATCTGAAGAGTGGATACTGGCAAGTAGAACTGGCTCAGGAAGATCGAGAGAAGACTGCTTTTACCATCGGCTCAGGATTGTGGCAGTTCACCGTTATGCCATTCGGGCTCTGTAATGCTTCCGCCACATCCGAAAGATTGATGGAAACAGTACTGAAGGGACTCTCAAGGAACACGTGTCTAGTGTATCTCGACGACATAATTGTGGTCGGCAGATCGTTTGAGGACCACGTGAAAACTTGGAGGAAGTATTCCTGCGACTGAGGAACTCGGATTGAAGCTGAGCCTAAGAAATGCCATCTGTTCCAAAAGAAGTACGATACCTCGGCCACGTTGTCTCTGGGGAAGGAGTAGCAGTGGATGACCAGAAGATCAAAGCTGTTAAGGATTGGCCCATCCCAAAAGACATTCACCAACTTCGAAGTTTCCTTGGTTTATGCACATACTATCGCCGATATGTGCTGGGATTCGCCAACATCGCTAAACCACTGACCAAGCTCACGGAAGGCCAAACAAAGTTTCAGTGGTCCGAAGAATGTCAAGACTCATTCAGGAAGCTGAAAGGAGCTTTGATCAACGCACCTATACTGAGCTATCCCCTACCCAAAGGGAAATTCATTTTGGATACGGACGCCAGCAACGTGGGACTTGGAGCTGTCCTATCTCAGATCCAGGAGGGACAGGAGAAGGTCATTGGTTATTTCAGCAAGACGCTTAGCAAACCAGAGCGCAATTACTGTGTCACCAGGCGAGAGCTGTTAGCTGTTGTAAAGGGAGTGGAACACTTCTACAAGTACGTGTATGGAAGAAGATTCCTGTTGAGAACTGACCATGCAGCTCTCAAATGGCTCTTACAGTTCAAAAAATCCTGAGGGTCAAGTAGCACGTTGGATCGAGAGACTCCAAGAATTCGATTTCGAGATCGAACATCGAGCCGGAACTAGCCATAAGAATGCAGATGCCTTGTCGCGAAGACCATGTCCAGATGATTGCTCACATTGCCGACGAGCAGAAGAGAAAGAAGCAACACTTTGTAGAACCGCGGCAATGGATGACAACTGGAATGACAGCAAGATCCAGAAAGACCAAGAGAGAGACCCCGACCTTGGCTTAGTCGTCAGCTGGAAGAAGGGCAATCGAAGACCATCATGGCAGGAAGTCGCAGGTTACTCGCCGGCTGTTAAGTCCTATTGGGCACAATGGAACTCTCTTATTCTGGACAATGGGATCCTGAAACGTGTGTTGGAGGCCGATATTGGTGGGGAAGACAGACGCCAAATAATTGTTCCCAGGAACAGAAGAGAGGAAGTGCTGCGGGAAATCCATGATGGAGTCGCCGGAGGACATCTGGGAGTGACGAAGACCCTGCAGAAAGTGAGGCAACGGTTTTACTGGGCCAATTGTCAAGCTGACGTCAGGACTGGTGCAGGAAGTGCACTGTATGCGCTGCGAGCAATGGACCTCGCTAATACGACCCAAGGCCCCGATGCTGTCAGTACAACGTAGGCAGCCCGTTCGAGAGAATCGCCATTGACATCGCCGGCCCGTTTCCCGTATCCGACCACGGGAATAAATACATCCTTGTGGCAATGGACTACTTCAGTAAGTGGGCGGAAGCCTATGCCCTGCCCAATCAGGAAGCCATCACCGTCGCCGACGTCTTGGTGAAAGAGTGGATATGTCGATTCGGTATTCCAATGGAGCTGCACTCGGATCAAGGCAGAAATTTCGAATCCAACCTTTTCCAAGAAATATGTCTACTGCTGAACATCCGCAAGACAAGAACCACGGCCCTACATCCGCAGTCCGATGGAATGGTGGAACGGATGAACAGGACGATCAACCGCCACTTGTCCAAGGTTGTCTCTGACCATCAAAGAGACTGGGACCAGTATCTTCATTTGTTCCTGATGGCCTATCGATCCGCAGTACACGAGTCAACCGGTCAAACTCCTGCTAGTATTATAATGGGCCGAGAACTGCGACTGCCTTGTGACCTGAAGTTTGGGATACCGCCAGGACAAGACACTGCGGGAGAGGACTACGTCAGCAAACTTCGGCAGAGAATGGACGACATCCACGAACGAGTCCGGTTGAACATCCAGAGTGCCAGCGATAAAATGAAGAAGACCTATGACATCAAGGCCGACGCTGGAGGGTTTAAGGTTGATGACCTGGTTTGGCTGTACAACCCCAAACGTCGTCGTGGACTATCACCAAAGTTGCGGAACTCGTGGGAAGGCCCGTATAAGATCGTGAAAAGGATAAACGACCTTGTGTACCGAATCCATAAGCCACCCCGAGGAAACCAAGGGTCGTCCATTTCAACAGGTTGGCCCTTACGCTGGAAACCATGACCAAGTTCGCACCCTCAAGCCACCGGAGGATGATATGACGTTCGAGAAGTTTATGTCCTTGTATTCAAACGGGCAGAAAGTTCTACATGGGGTTACTAGAGAGGAGTCACGAGACCTTTTCGAGGTGCCTGCTGACTACGCACTAGCGCACTGTGTGGCAGAAGATCTTCGAATGTCCAGGGGCATCGCCGTAGTGTTCTCCAAGAAATTTGGTCAACTCCAAACACTGCGGGAGCAGAATCCAGAAGTTGGTGGGGTGCTACAGTTGAAGAAAGGCCAGAGAAACATCTACTACCTAGTCACCAAGAGGCATTCCCAAGATAAACCGTCTTATGAAGATGTCTGGAAGAGTCTCACCAAACTAAGAGATACTATGGTGGACCAGAATCTGGTGGATCTAGCAATTCCAAAATTATCCTGTGGTATTGATGGGTTGGACTGGAGAGTCATAAGAAGTATGCTGGAGGCGATATTCAGATCCAGCGGCGTCAAGATTTTGGTTTGCTGTAACCCTCTTCCACGACCGATCATGAAGACCGTGGAGTGTTACTTCCATCGAACTTCACGGTGCAGATATGGGGAGTCATGCAGATATCGTCACACTCCAAGGATGAAATTTCGGGACGAAATGTCTTTAAGAAGGGGGCAATGTAACGAACCTAGGCCGGACCTGTCGCCTCCCGCGTCGCCATCGACAGCGATGAGATCATCCCCGGAGATATTCGAGAACCATCCAGTCCCTCTTCCGCGTAATGCAACGGTCAATATTGGAAACAATTGGAACATGCCGTCGCCAACTGGAAGAATTCGAAACATCGAGAATGCTGTATCGGAGATAAATAGACAGCCCTCAAGAGGGAGTAAACAGTCTGAACGAGCCCATACCATCGAGCTATACAGTGGCGTAGTAATATAAATTAAGTTGTAGATTCAGTGTGAAATAAATTATTTAAACCAAGTTAAGTTTATTTACGTTACAATATTGTATGAACTTATTCTTTACCAATACGTGTTTTCTGTCTATGTGACATATTTCCTGGCTGATTTTGTAGTTTGTACAGAGGGAATAAAGTATAGAATTACAAAAGACAATAGGCCTTTTCATTCTAGAATTTTTTTTGTGCGCATGCCCCAATTTCCGCCATATTTTTTGGGCACTTTATACGTGTATAACCCGTGAATATGAAGGTTTCAATGTGTAATTTCATTAGTTTTCCAAAACTTCGCCTCGAATATAGTCGAAAATTAATTAAATCGACGAAACAAAAAAAACATCTAAAAATTTGTCCTAAGTGTGCTAAATGTGATTTGTTGGTTGAAAAATGTGGACGAGGTGGTGATCGATTCCAACTGATTGATCATGTGATACATATATTTGTTCCCTTCACTTCGCAGGAGTGGTCCAACAACAGAACATCCTGATCCAATCAATTGTGTGAAAAAAGCTTCATTTCACAGGTAATTTTGATCCAATTTGTGCTATAACCTCAAATGATGAATGTTTTTTACGGGTAAAAGTAGCAAAGACCTGTTTAGCTTTACTATTAATAATTTGTATTATCTTGAACAATGGAAGATAGTGACTAAAGTTTATCTTTCAGTCGCATATTATTCCACATCTGATTTTATGAACATCCTGTTAATATTTTTAAAGAAATCAATCTATAATACCCCATGGCAGGTTTTAATGTGAAAAAACACGAATTTCAAAGTGTCACTCCAAAATGAATGTTTCTACCATTTTTCCATCTTTGCAAAGTTGCTTCTAGAAAATGTGTTTCACAATTCTTCCGGTCTTCCTATTGATCGTGGAAGCGTAAAATAGATTTTCGTCGACAAATATGTATTTAAGACCAAGTGAATTCGATGGCTCTCGTGCATCAATGTTACAAATGATTTCTGGTGAGTGCTCTCTTTTGAAAACATTATTCTTTGCCTCATTCATCTATATGAGTTCCTAATTAAGACTGGAATAGAAAATCAAATGACTATCTGGATAAAAATAAAAAACTTTACTTTCAGATTTTTTGTTTTGAGTTAGGGTCCTTTTTCAATATCTGTCAGATGTAGTTCGGTGCCCGGCGTGGCTTTAGCCGGGGAAGTAGTTGTTTTCTGTTAGATATTTACAAGAATAACTTCATTTTTATCGTGGATTTTTCAATTCACAGAAAAATATTTAACTGAGAATGTTTCCCTTTTCGATTAGTAGAGAGTAATACATGATGCAATAATGACAGAAAAATCGAAATCCGTTTCACTATACCACGGCAGCTGCCTTGAATAGGCTCCAACCGGTAGTTGAACATATCTAGAAAATAAATCAATTCCGGTGGTTTTTGTGATTTTTGCGAAAAACTGCTAAAATACGCATTATTCAGGAAAAAAGTAAAAGCACTGTTTTGTAAATGTCAACATACTTGACAAAAGAGAGTTCATGTCATTTTCCAGAGAAACATTTTTTAACAAAACGAGAAATGATTTAATATGGAAGGTATCGTTTTTTAGAAAATAGAATATGGATTTGGGTATCACGTAGTTATTGCATCACCTTCGGTCCGACTACTCCACATTTTCAGTAGAAATCTCCAAAACATTTTGACTACTAGTAAAATCAAATTTCTGCATGCCTTATCCTTGAGGCGCATTATTCAAACATAACATCGATATTGGCAAACACCATAAATTAATATAAATATACATTTTAATATAAGTAACAAATGAATATTTAATAAAATATAGTTCCAGTTTGATATTTGACTCGATTCAACAGTTACATATTAACAATTACTTTATTTTCACTTTAGTCCCCAGGGACCAAAATGGAAGACCAGAAGTAGTACTCTTAGTACCGGTAGCGAAAACAGTTTTTTTTCCGGAAACACTACTAAAAACAAAATAAAAAAAATAGTTCAAACTCACCTGAGAGTCCATTGTTGGGCATTTCTGGCTGATCGGCGGCCATGGCTGCGGCAGCGTGAGTGCGGCCAGGGGCGAGAGGGAGGTGCCGATCCCTGCTGCCCGACCGTGTTCGGCTGTGCCCTGCACATCGCCAACGCTTGAGCTGCACATCTGCCGTTGGCTGTGCCGCTGCACATGAAGGTGAGTCAAGCCGTTGGCATGAAGCCTTACAGAAAGCATGCAGGTTACGAAGTTATAAAGCCGGGATCCAACGGCGCGTGGAGTGGCACTCCTCGCGCCAAACCTAGCAGTTCACGCGCCCTCGGATAGGGCAGGCTTGGCGATTTTCGGTCGGCGCGGTGAGTCCCGTCGTCTGTCGATAAATGAACACGGTTCAAAGGAGCCCGGACGATGGCGCTCAACACGTGTATACCGCTCCAACGACGCGGCTAGGCGCGTGGTACTGTCAGTGCCGTGCAGTGTTGTCAATATGTGAGGGATTCCTCATATTGTGAGGGTGTTACACCGCAGCGGGTGATTTGTGAGGGTTTGTTCAAATGTGAGGATTAGCAGGTTTTTTATAAAATAGAACAAGTAAGCTCCCAATAGAAAACTACCCGTTAAATGTGTTTCAAATAATAGGACAAAAGGGATATTGATGGAGACCCAAATGCTCTCGCGCGCCTCTGCCGTGAATTTTTATGTTACCCGAATTCGACACAACGGTTTGACAGTTGACGTTGACAGTTGACAATATTGAATAATCTATTTATTATCATTATCAACAAGTTATACACTACTTTAGTTTCGGTTTCGCCTCTCGTATAATTTACTATTCGTTTTCAAAAACAAATTAAAATGGATCATTGGCTAATTAAACTACCTAGTGGAGAGAGTTTTTGGTGTTTTAAACAATATAAAAACTGATGAGAAACAGATTGAAAACTGAAACTCTAAGAGCTTTAATAATATACACAGGAGGCTGTGAGAAAAGCAGGTGTGTGTGTGAAATTCAAACCCACTGATGAAATGATTGATATGGATGTTTGGAAATTGAATTGAATATTTTATTTATATTAATGTATCCTAAGATGTGTATTTTCATTTTATTTTGTTTTTAGCCATGTGATTTTTTTATCACTTCTTTCTTCAACAGTTCCCCAAGTTTTTAGAAACATTTTATTTATTTTTTATATTATTTTATTTATTTTTTACTTATAAAAATAAAGAAGGCATGAAAAACGTGTTTTATTAAATCAAGTGGCTTCTTGTTCATTGTTTCCATCGATAATATAACAATGGAAAATATGTTTTTTATTAATTTTATCAACGTGAGGATTTTGGGAGGAATTTCAAATTTGGGCGCGAAAATGAGAGGGTTACAGCAGCTGAATGTGAGTAATTTTTACATCTTACATTGGCAACACTGGTGCCGTGGTAACTTTCACCATGGAGTGGTCGAACAAAGTAGTGTTAGAATTTGCATCCCTCTATGAAGCCGAGCCGATTATTTGGGATCCAAACCATAAAAACAGGAATTTAATTCATGTTAATCTTTTCGTGCAATTAAACTAAATTATTTACATTTTTACCGCCAACACTGCCGGCGTACAACAGACTACAACCGCTGCTTGTCCACGTGTGAAACCGCGATCCTACATACGCCGTGGGAACGGCCCGACACATTTCGTTGCGCCAACTTCAACACTCAACCCTCGATCCAGGATTGCCACTCCACGCGCCGTTGGATCCCGGCTTAACGGTGTTCTTTTATTTCTTTATTTGACGTCAGCCAAGACCGTACCCGGGGGAAGAGAGGGGTTAGGGCGGTTAACCCCCCCCCCACCCCCCGAAATCTGTAAAATCAGGTAGTTTTATGTACATCCCATACACTAATGCACATTTTTGTGACCAAACCACCCCAGAAATTTTTTTCTGGGTACGGCCTTGACGTTAGCCTATTTTTGCGACCGGGGCTAAGCTAAGAAGTAGTGATCTTCAATAGTCTAAGAGCCGGTGGGAGGTCGACCTTCACCGATCTGATAACTCGATGAGACATATTTTTAATCAAATATAATTTATAAACAAATATGCCTATGATAACTTGCCTATCGAAAAGTGTTCATAGCTATTTTTAATTTAATTAATTTTAATCAATCCTCTTTCATCACCTTCACTCTTTTGATAACCGAATGGGTTTCATCTCAACTGATAGTTTTTAACACTCAGAATATGCCTAGGTAGGCTTGCCGACTTATTTCTGTGCATGGCTACCTGGCAAGCAGATGTGAACAGGTAAGTCAATATAGGTAACTACACCGATCTGTTAACTAATCGAAATTGATATCATAGGTAAGATAATTTAATTACAAAACCAATCGTATAGGCTTGCCTGCAAAAAATCGTACATAAAATATTATTGCCAAGCTATGAAATCTTAGAATTTTAGCTATTTGATAGGTGCGAGAGAGAAAGTAGAGCGTCCGAGGTCCGTGTGATAGAACAGGACACAACATAGCAGCTGCACGCTTCCTGACCGTTGAATGTATCCGAGTGTACATGTGAGTGACAGTGACAGCATTTATTTACACTCGACAGTAATTTTGAACTCTAATTTATTATAACTCTAATTTCGATCACAATTTTTGTATTATTTCACACTATATATACTTACAGCTATGAAATAATCAAAAATAAATAATTTAATATATTAATAAAAAATTAAAATTCAAATTTTTTTTTCATTTTAAAGCTAAATTATAAAATTTAAAAATGATAAAAAAATCTATATTTTTTATTTAAAATTAAATAAAGATTAATTTATTTATTATTTAAAATCAAATAAATGCCGTAAAATCATCAATATAGAAAAATAAAATGTAATAAAAAGCGTTTATTGCAAAGCATATAAAAGAGTTCAAAATTACTGTCGAGTATAAATAAATGCTGCCAATGTCACTCACATGTACACGAGCATGCGCACTCGGATACATTCAGCGTGCAGCTGCTATGTTGTATCCTGTTCTATCACACGGACCTCGGACGCTATACTTTCTCTCTCGCACCTATCAAATAGCTAAAATTCTAAAACTTTATAGCTTGGCAATAATATTTTATTTACGATTTTTTGCAGGCAAGCCTATACGATTGGTTTTAATATTAAATTATCTTACCTATGATATCAATTTCGATTGGTTAACAGATCGGTGTAGTTACCTATATTGACTTACCTGTTCACATCTGCTTGCCAGGTAGCCATGCGCAGAAATAAGTAGGCAAGCCTACCTAGGCATATCAGTTGAGGTGAAACTCATTCGGTTATCAAAAGAGTGAAGGTGATGAAAGAAAATTGATTAAAATTAATTCAATTAAAAATAGCTATGAACATTTTCGATAGGCAAGTTATCATGGGCATATTTGTTTATAAATTATATTTGATAAAAAATATGTCTCATCGAGTTATCAGATCGGTGAAGGTCGACCTCCCACGGTCTCCTCTACTACAACAAGCTCAACATCCATGAACTCGGGACTGCCATCTTAAGATCCCCTCCGAAGGACGGCATATCTATCGCCATATCCCGTGCTCATTGATATGACGCCTACATTTGTGAATATACTACTATTCGGGACTTTTAAACGCGAGTCTTTCCTGGCAGGTGGTTACCCATCCAAGCACTAACCGCGACAAGCATTGCTGCTACAGATATCGATAAGAGTATATCGGTCATCGGGTCGTTATTGAGAATAATTTACATGTTTGCCGAAACTATAGATTTTTACCGGAAGCGAGATTTTAGATATGACAGAGGCTAAGTTGAAATTCCAAGCAATTAAGTAAGTAATCTTTAATATAGGATATATCCTAATCTTACAAAAGATATAATAGATAATACATAGTGCCAAAAATATTGATAACATTCAAATCTGAATATAAATAACAATAATAAAGATAAAATAAATAAAAAGATAGTAAAAAGTATACTTAAATACAAGAATATGGTAAAATACACACATACATATATACATATTTTACAACCAACTAACGCTCTAGATATTCCAACAATTCCCTTTTAAACCCTTTCACAGTATTTGCCTCTTTAATGGTAATTGTTAAATTTCCGTAGTCCCTTTAAAGATTAAATTTTTAATACCGCCACCAGTATGAGTTATATATATATATATATATATATATATATATATATATATATATATATATATATATATATAAATATATATATATATAAATATATATATATATATATATGAAAATAAGCATTCGATCTTGTCTCGTGTTCATGTATTAGATTAATGAAAAAAAAAAATTCGTTAAAATATGTTGGTTGAAGACCTTTGGTTATTTTAAAAATAAAAACCATTGTTAAAAAGAACAGTCGATTCGAAATCCACAGCCACTGCAGCATATTTAACATGTAATCAATGGAAGTATGACGACTGCATCTCAAAATAATTCTCATACCCCGATTTTGAAGTTTTTGAAGTTGAGAAACCCTATTTTGGTTTATTACATAATTAAAGTAGGACATTACTCGAAATGAGGTTTAATTATACAATTATATGTCAATATTATGGATTATTTGCTATTCTAAAAAAAAAAAAAAATTTGAAAAAAAAAATAACATTCAGCATGACTGTTCAAACTCAGAATGTTGTCTACAATAACTCCCAGATATTTTATTCCAGACACATATTCCAAGGCAGTGTTATCAATTTCAAACTTTATTTCATTATAATCAATAGAATTTAGTTTATATTTGGTTGTTATCACCATAACTTTTGTTTTAAATGCATTCAACTTTAATTTATTTTTGTGTAAATACCCTTCAATATTCTTCATAGAACCTTTGAGGGTATTCACATCATTATTCGGTTCCGTATTCGAAGTATAAACCAATGTATCGTCTGCAAACAGATTAAGTTCATGTTCCTCAGGAACACAGTAAATATCATTTAAGTATATAATAAATAAAAGTGGACCTAGTACACTTCCTTGGGGAACACCAATGTTGATATCTAACTCATCAATTTCTGACTGTATTCATTTGCACAGCCTCGAAATAATTTCAGCATATTTTTGCCAATCATGGTCTCAAGGTCCAGTCCCCAGAACTCAATAATAAGGTATTTCTGTAGTTTTGGTCAAATCTAAGGAATCGCCTGAAATTTTAGTATGATATGAACATAACCCATGTGAACCGACTCACACATTTTTTAATCCATCCACCGTCCAGTTCGTCAGTTATTTGCAATTAAAAATAGGTCTTTTTGTACGCAATCCCTATACCTAACACGTGAACAGATATGAACTTGGTTCACATTTTTGGAGATTAATTTAAAAAAAAATGCTAATTTTTGACCGTTTAGTTTCAAAGATATCGAATGATGAAAAATATTAATTTTATTCTACCAGAACCAAGACACGACGGGCTGTGACGAAATGGCAACAGTGTACACTGAGATGAAACAATGAGTGCGTGATGAAGTACGGGAATGTGAAATGGAAGCATCAGTATCAATCGGCTTAAGAAGGATGGAGATAAACACTGACTGTGCAGCGTTGCCACGATTACATCGCCGTCTCTATACGTGGCTGATATGTGTAAATACAGAGATACCTTAAGTAAGTTCTGGTTAAAAAGATTCATATTATTTAAAGAATATCAATTTTTATAATAAAGAAATACTGGAGTAGGACTATATCTGATTGATGACATGAATTATTAATGTACAAGCTTCCTTTTCAATATGTTTTCCTTCAAGAGCTTTCTATCCACACTACAATTCCAATTATAAAGTGGTCTTTACACAAGGGGTTAGAAGATAATCAGTTAGCATATCTGGACGTTTTGATCAAGAAGAAACCCGACGATCGCAAGGAAACTTACAACAATCGGTACTTGAATGCAAACTCGTATCACCACCCTCGACATATATAGTCCATCCAATATCAATTGCAGAAGCTGTTTCTATAGGGAGCAAATAAAAACTCACTTCGCTAACACGAGCGCATATGCGAAGAATTGGAACGAAAAATAATGTGTACTACTCGTAAACATTTGCCGCCGGCGTAGGGAAGATCATAAGAGCCGATAGTCAACGTGGACCTGAGTGACAGCTGTCACCCATTCGTCTGGGCCAATCGAATCGAATGCTTGGGGGTGTGTCTATACGATGGGAAGTCATAAATCACGCGTTATATTTGCGTTTTAATAACTCAGAAAGATTAAAAACCAGTAGCGTCTGTGGTCTTGGTGTGTGCCGATCGAAATACGTTTTAGGATATAATAATAACCTACATCAAACAATGAATGAAATTATTTCTCTTTCTTAATGTATTTGTATAAATAAAAGCTTGTCTTTAATTTTTTTTTCATTTTTCATTATTTATGAAGTATTTTTAAAATCTTAAAATATCTTAATAAAATTAGTTATCTCTGCCACTGCTGCTCAGAGGATTTCGCCGCAAGACTTTTTTATGCTTCTGCAATTGATATTGGGAAAAATATACCTTCAGTAGCTGAAACACTTTCAACACGATCGAAAAGATTGGCGGAGGACAACCACATACAAAACCAACATAACGATTCTTCAGAATTGAGTGTTTATACTCTAAGAAAACTTTAAAAGCAGCATCCCAAATCAAACAAAAACAACGGGTTCAGAACCTCCAATTGGAATAACATTATTACTATTGTTACGAAAACAATACATCACTGCATGATGTCATGTCTATCTGACGCGGGGTGACATAATGGCAGGCTTCCCAAAGTAGTGTTTTCCATGAATTTAGAAGGTCACCACCGAACAGTTTCTGGACGATAAAGACGACAGTCCAACAGTAGCATTTAATACAGTTCTATTAAAGGATTGATTCAGATTAGTAGTGTATTGTCGCATTAGACTGGTTCACAAGTGCCATTTTGTTCCAAACCTGGAGGTCACTACTGAAAATTATGATTTAGGGCGCATTCGATTCGAAAGGGCATCTAAAAAAATTTTTTTGCTGAAAAATTGGGACCGGCAAAAATTGAAAAAGTTATAAACAATTAAGTAAAAAACATATATATGGTTTGGTTCTTTGAAAATATCTCAAAAACTATTTGAAATATCCGGAATTTGAAAAAAGATCCTTAAAGAGCAGGAAATTTCCTAAAAGCAAGTCCTACCTCCCGAAACAATGCCGGCAATATTTATTATTTTAATTTAGCGGCGAAAAAAGGCTGAAAACGCGCGGCTTAGCTCCCGTGCGCCCCGACAAAAAAAAATATTTTAACCGAGTAAATATTGATATTAAGGAATAAAAAAATTCAGGTACTATCTAGACATATCAATAAACAATAATCCGTCGGCAAAAAATGTTTACCTCTATTTTTCAATTAATTATGCCTTTTTTAATTAAAAAATTTTACTTATTGAAAGTTATTATAAAAACCCTGATAATTGTTGAACTAAAAACCTAGAATTTTTTTATTAACAACAAAGGTATAAAAAAATTTAAAACGATTAAAAAAAAGTTTTTTTCTATTATCTCTATTAATTTGTTTTCTTATTGCTAAAAGCAAAATTAAAATAAATTTTTGAAATGTTCAATTCTTATTATTTAAAAAATTGTTATAAACAATTATTATTATTTTAAAAATTTTTTTTTGGGAATTTAAAAATTTTTAAGAAAAAAACCATTTTTTGAATAATTTTTTTTATTGCTAAAAAACCCACTTGCTAATTAACATTTTTTTTTTTGTTAAATATGAATATTAAGAAACCATTTTTTTTAAATTATTATTTATCACGTTATCTCATATTATGAAAAAAAAAAAATTTATTTACTTCTCATTTGTTTATTAAACAAATAATTTTGTGTAAACAAATAAATTTTTGCGCTATATTTTTTTTAAATACTAAAAAAATACTGAAAACAACCATGTGTCGTTTCTTATGGGAAACATTTTTTTTCTATTTTTTATATAATTTGGAAATTTCTTCATTGCTAATAAAATAACTTATAAACTATTGAAGATACGACAAGAACACTTCAAGTCTTTTTTATTCCACACTCAATTGTTTATTAACTTTTTTAATGTTATTTATATAATTCCCTTGAAATATTTTTTTATACTTATTTAAATCATCCGGATTCACAATCGGTTTCAGTGAATTTGAATTGTTTTTACCTCTCAAGTTATTGACAATTTTCCAGCATTCTTTTTGTTTGTTGCTTGACCGATTAATTCTAGAGTTGTAGTATAGAGATTTGGCTTCTGCTTTTTACACTTGATCGTCACGATAGGGGGAAGGAACGGTTGAATAATGTGGTCAAAATGCTATGCAATTCATTGAGTGGATCATACGCAATTGGTATGTCATATTTTTTTAAGCACTTTTATAATAAGAACTTGTATACTTATCAGTGACAGCCTGTTTAAAAACGCGGAAACTGTCCGTAATCAAATACAAGTTCACGTGACCATACCAGCCCGCCGGGCCCACCCTAACGGTATGCCAATGATTTTCCGGGGATTCTTTTTTGAATTTCATTACAAAACACATGGCAGCCTGATTAAAATCGTACCGAAACACATTATTTTCGAAAAAATTTACGAATATTTTTTAATATGAAGAACCCAGGACGACTCTCTGATTTATGCATTATTATCATGAGGCTATACGGACAATATTGTCCTCTAAAAGGCATACTGAGTAAAATCGTATCTCAAAATCTGTAACAATCTCAAGGTCTATTTTGTTCTCTACGGAATCATGGCTATCCACTTCAAAATATTTATTTGATAATTAATACTGATATCAAACGATGATTTTTATCTGCTGATTATGATAACATTCCGTAGATTTTTCTGAACATTTTATACCACTCGTTTAAGCCTAGTGTTCGTTTGACGGGCGGTTTTCGCATAAAAAAATAAAATTCATTCATTTGCACGTTGCTACGAAATTGGGTATTATCAAGGATTGAGAATGTATCTAGTAAATAAGAAGCAAGATTTTGTTTTGTAAATATAAACAGTTCTGACAGTTGTCTACCTAGTCTAGTTGTCACGTATTGAAGTCATCAAAATTAACAATATTATTAAAAAAACATGGTCTATTTTACGAATTCTGAGTTTGCAGATATGCATTACATGTACGGGCTTGCTGATGGTAACGCTCTGGAAGCCAGGCGGTTGTATGAAGACCGCTTTCCAAATAGAAATATTCCGGATGCACGAACATTTTTGAACCAGACAATCATCTAAAAGGAGTACAACGTACTGTAAGAACACCAGAAATTGAGGTAGCGGTTTTGAATTCAATTGAGGAAGATCCCGGATCAAGTACACGAAAATTGGGAACAATTTGAATATCTCACATATTCTTGTTTGTAAAATTCTCCACGACTTTTTATTATATCCCTACCATATCCAACGGATTCAGGCACTACTCCCTCGCGGCTTATGATGAATGGGCATAATTACCGGCAGTTTCTCGAAGAATTGCTAGCTTTGATGTTCCCATTTTAGTAAGAAATCGACTGTGGTTTATGCACGACGGGGCACCAGCGCACTTCAGTGCTCTGGCGCGTGTATATTCAAACCAAAACTACAATAATCGCCGGATAGGTCGCCACGGTCCCCGAACCTCAATAGTTTAGATTATTTCCTGTGGGGGTCATCTTAAAACATTGGTTTACAGCACCAATTCATACTGAAGAGCAGTTGGGAAATGGCATCATAGTTTCTTGCGAAACTATTAGAAACAGTTCCGGCATTTTCCAAAGAATAGGTACAGAAGAACAACGGAGGCATGCATATTTGCAGAAGGTTCACATTTTGAACATCTGATTTAATTTATTTCTTTGTGTGTTCAGGGCAATTTTGTGTTAGAATGCCAAAATTTAATTGTATTACTAAGGGCGGGTTGTAACACGACAGGTTAACTTCTGGTTTTCTTTAATCATTGGTTATCGTTGATTGCGTCGTTGTATGACTGAATTGTTGAAGTTAACCAATTGGTAAACTGTCGATTTTCTTACCATCCCATTTTGACGGTTTAACTAAGGTTCAGACCATAAAACAATGAAAATTTATTTGTTCTATGTTTCTGTCTCGGACATTTGGGTATTTATTTTGATAGTGAGCCAACAGCTAACCTAAAAATATCAGCGAAAATTGTTGGATTCGACTTTCTGGTGTCGTGGTAGATGGACGTCTACCACGCGGGCAGAAAGTCAGGTTAATGTTAGTTTTTGTACAGCCGTTCCACGTGCATCGCAAAGTTATTAATTATTGTTGTGAAAGTTTTGGGCATTCGTGGTATCATTTCGAGTGAGACAATCCCGTTTGCCCACTGAAGGGGGGTCGAATTTGTGGCTATAGCCCCCGTTTACTGGTATATTATCCAGTATTTTGGATAAACCATAAAAAACAAGCAAGCAGCAAGCGAAAATTGTTTGAAAAATAATTGAAAATATGGATATTCGAGAGGGGTCTCCAAGAACTGAATTTAACAGACGACGAAGACTTTTTAGAACTTGTTGAATTAGAATTGCTTCAAAGGGCTCCCCGAAATTTTAGAATGAGGGATAATAACTTTTTGAAATGGAATGACGAGGAACTCAGAGCTAGATTTAGGTTATCTGAAGATACAGTGGAACTAATAATTGAGGAAATAAGAGAAGCTATTTCATTCATTAGATATGAGTAAGTAATATTTCAAATGTACCAAAACACTATCTCATAGTACTTTTTTAGAGTTAATGTATTAACAAATGAAGAGAAAGTTTTAATTACTTTAAGATACTTAGTGACAGGATCAACATTAGAAGCTGTTGGAGATTTCACAGGTATTGTTGAAACATCTGATGCTCTAATTATGCTTCATAAGTATTGAATACATATTTTTTATATTTTCAGGCATTGAAAAGTCAACTGCAAGCAAAATAATTCATAAAGTTGTTACAACTATAGCAAGACTACGTCCACAGTTTGTTAAAATGCCAGAATCGGAAGAAGAAGTGAAAAAGGTCCAGGAGGAGTTTTACAACATAAGCCATCTTCCAAGATGTATAGGTGCATTGCACTCATGTGAAAATCCAATCTCCTGGAGGAGATAATGCCGAGACATTCAGAAATAGAAAAGGATTTTTTTACTTTAATGCGCAAACTTTAGGCAAAGTGGATTTAATCATACAAAATATAGTATGTAGGTGGCCAGGATCTGTTCATGAAACAACAAATAATATTAATTTGGTGTTACCCGATATACCTCGTTTCAATATGAACAATTTGGTTAGAAATAATATAATTACTCAATAGTTTCAGGCACTGTTGTGAACTATATAATTATGGAAATATGTTGAAGTTAACTATTATATTTTTTCTCTGAATTCGTGTTGATTCTTTTTCTCATACTAAGTGATTCCTTGAACAAAATGCAATAACAATAAACAAGATAAATATTTAAAATATTAAATTTCCCAACATACCCTTAACATTAACAAAACTACTACATTTTACATAATAAAGGATCTTTGATTTAATCAGAGAGTTCTTTCAACAACTTTTGCCTCTGCAACTTCAATATTGATATTTTGACTTCATGTTCTTCTTGTATCATTACCATATTTTTTTCATTAACCTCTCCTTTTTGTTTTAGAACTTTTTGGTATTTTTCTTCATGATGTCATCCACACAGATTTTTCGAAGGCCTTTGACAAGCTTGACCACTCGATACTATTGAGAAAGTTGGGCACTATTGGGTTTAATCAAGATCTTCTAACATTTTTCGCAAGCTATCTTAAAAACAGGACATTATCTGTAGAGCATAGAGGTCATAAATCCTATGAGTTTGAGGCGACCAGCGGTGCTCCTCAGGGGAGTAACTTAGCACCACTACGTTTCTCACTATTTATTAAGGATATAGGTGATGTCATAGAAAGCAACGTTCTGTTATTCGCAGATGACATGAAAATCTTCAGGAGGATCGAAAATGTCCAAGACTGTATCCTCCTTCAACAAGATCTAAATAACCTTTATAAATGGTGTCTTACAAATAAACTTCCACTCAACATAAATAAATGCAAGTATTTAACAATATCTCTGCGCCACAACACCAACTTATTTAACTACTCAATCAATGAAACCCCGCTACAATATGAACAACACATCAAAGATCTTGGAATTTATTTCAATGATAAACTGAACTTTTCTTTACACATAACAAGAACTATATCATCAGCCAAAAAAATGCTAAAATGCTAAAAATTTCACAAACATAAAATGTTATGCAACCCTATTTAATGCATATGTCAGGTCCAGAATCGAATATTGTTCACTATTATAGTCCCCAAGCTATACTATATATATTGATCAAATAGAATCAGTTCAAAGAACCCTCATGGAGTACATGGCATGGAAAACGGATGGACAATATCCCCCTCAAGGCATAGACAATAACATCCTTTTAAAACGTTGTGGAATGCTCTCACTCAGAGAACGGAGAATTAATTATTCTTGTATTTTTTTGTATAAACTCATCCACAATCTCGTAGACTGTCCAGATCTGACTGCTCAACTGAACTTCTATGTACCAAGAATTAACAGCAGATCCGAACAGACATTGTACATTTCAGTCCCGCGAACAAATATCATGGCAAACTCACCAATAAATTCAATGTGTAGTAATTTTAACACACTTTGTAAAAAAATTGACCCATTCCTAAGCTCACTGGACCAACTCAAATCACAGTTAAAAGCCCATAACTGAAAAAGTTGAAAACTGCAAATAAAATGTAACACACACATCACAATAATCTTAATCTGTCCTGTAATTGGGTGTACTCCTGTTTGGACAATAAAGTGTTTATTCATTCTACAAATCTCAAAGAATCAATTCTAGTGAATAATATTACTTTGAGATTACAACACAACCTAACCTTTCTAATTTTACCATATGACATTATTCTGAGGAATATTCAGGGTTACCAACACAAAATGATGGTTTACGTGACTACTACCCAATCTTCAATGTTACAACAGAAAATAATTTGAACTCCGTCGAGAGGTTAACCATTGGTCCCAATACCAATTGGTTAACTGAGTGAGTTACAACCGGCCCTAAGTGGTCTAGCGAGATGCAAATGAATGTTTTTTTTATATGCGAAAACCGTACTTCAAACGAAAAAAAGAGCGCAGATTTGCTCAGAAGGGAATGGGGATTTCAAAAATAATTTTTACTTTAAGAAAAAGCAGTGGCGTATCACTTTGATCTTCAGTGCAAATCCCGCACGAACGCCACTGGCAAGAATACAAAATTATGTTGTATAGTATTTCTAATCCCAATTGGACCGACATAAAAAGTTTCGTGTAGGATTTCTCTTTCCAATTGCCGCCTTGACATAGGCGTCGGTATATTATTTTCCAGTGGTATTTTTTCAGTTACTTATTCTTACAATCATAGCAATCGTTGTGCCCCATATTTGTCAAGGTGGACAAAAATTTTACTGTACAATTCATTAGTGCTTCCTCATTTTACATATTGTTCTACAATTCTGTATCTACTGAAACAAAATGATTTAGCTCGTTTACAGAAACTCCAAAATAGGGCCATGCGCATAATTCTAAATTGCAAAAGACTAACACCAATAAGAGATATGTTTAAAGCAACTAGAATGGTTGCCAATTAATTTATTTCTCCTCTACCAAACATTAATCCTAATTTTCAAAATAAGAAATAAAATTTCCCCAACATATTTACAAGAAAAAGTTATGTACAATGACCAAATCCACGGATACAATACAAGATTCAGAACTGACTTCCATATTCAACAAGTCACATTAACACATACCCAAAATTCTGTTTTTTTCAAGGGACTTGATAGCTATAATAATCTGCCAGAAGAGATCAAACGTTTAACATCTTCAAGACAAAGTTAAGATCATATTTTCTTAATCAATAAAAACCTAGTAGCCACTTCCTCATTTTGTTTGTTTCGATTTAATATTTAGTTACGACAGGTATACAAATGTTTTAGTATGTTTAACGTATTTTGAATATTTATTAAATATTTTTTAGGATTTGTATGAGCGTATAGATGTATGGTGTGCAAATAGGTGTAGTAGTTGTGTATATGTATGTGTATATGTGTTGTATATAAATTTTTATTTTTTAAACTTAGTCTATTTTAATCTGAATGCATGCTATATATCGTTCTCATTGTAATCATTGCAATGACTTGACAATGTAAATTAGTAAATGGACTAAATAAAGGATTTATATATAATTGATCACTCCATGTAAAAGTAGACACACGTTATCTCAACTGAATTTTATTATTTGTTTCAAAAGGTCTCCAGAAAGCCATATTGATAAAATTGTTTTCAATGGATGATTCCTAACCTCACCAAACACGGCATGATTAAGGAATATTGTGAACTGCCGAGCTTTTATTCCTCAAATATATTTGTAGCGCCTTTACTAATAATCTGGGCAACTAGAGCCACACCACTTAACTTTTTATGATTGTACCAGGAACGCTTTGAAAGTAAAAACACTGGAAGTATATAAATTTCCCATTTTCCGGGCAGTGCATATGAACACTCCTCGTAGTGCTCTTATTTTGTCATTCCAATTGGGATTAGAATTACTTTACAGCAGAAATTGCCTTTTGATGCATAGAAGATGCTAAGAAACACCCTGTATTCCCTGTAGTCTTGGATTTTTTTGAATTTGTTTAATTTATACACTTCTTTTCTCATTACTTCACGGTTTTTCTTTTCCAAATCTCGACACTTAGACTCAATTAAACTTGCACACACCACGCTTCTATAATTGTTAACTACTCAAAGCTCACCTCGGTAGAAACGTCATCATACAGGCCATGTCTGTCTTAATTGGATCTTACAGATTTTATCTATTTTCCAAATCATATTGTTATAAAATTTTCTTACTTATGAATTTCCTCGAGCTTGAATTAAAATCCCAAAATTTTTTCTTGGTCGCGATTTAAAAAAAAAAAATTGGACTTTGAAAACATTTTTAGAAATAATTCAATTTCTAGGGAGATTGTAAGTGAGAATTAATTCGTACATAACAGTATTTTCCACTAAGAAGTACGTGGAATTGTGAGGGGTAGGTATAAAGAATTAACATTAAAAACTATTTCAAAACTAAAAAAAAAACGGTTGGTGTCAAAGAAAACAGTGTAACTGGTACTTAGGTTGATAGTCTAGTTAACAAGTGCTTTTTAGGTCAAAATTTCTTCGCATTCTCCGAAAATTATGATTGAGGTGTCATTCGATTCGGAATGGCATGTAGATATTTTTTGAGAAAATGCTAAGGCCGCTCGCAAAAATTGCAATAGTTATAAACAATCAAGTGAAAAAAAAGGGGGGTTTGGTTTTTCACCAATATCTCAGAAACAATTCGAGATCATTCAAATTTAGGAGCAAAAAGAAGAGGAAATTTCCTAAGAAAAAGTTCTAACTCCCGGAACTGTAGGACCAATATTTATAATTTTCCCAGAGGGTTGAAAATACGCCCGAAAACGGGTACTCCGGCTTGCGCAAGCCACGTCCCCTTCGGACCTTTAACGAATAAATATTATTTAAACTTATTAAATATGAAAATTAAAAATTGAAAAAATTCAGGCGCCTGCAGGATAGATCAATGAACAATATACCGTGGTCCAAAAATTTTTATCGCGATTTTTCAATAAGTTATCCATTAGTTAATTAACAATTTTTTGTAGCACGAACATTAACATTGCAAGTGCGATAATTGTTAAACTATTAATTTGAGAATGTTTTCATTTCGTGGAGATATTTTTCAAAGGTTTAAGAATGGATTCCCGTTAGAAAAATGGAAAAATTGTTAATGTTCGATTTCTTATTAACAATTTACAAAAATGAAAAATTAAATTCTTAAAATTGAAAAAACTTTTTTTTAAATATTTTATTATTTTTTTATAGAAACTACTTAAAAATGATTTTTAATAATTTTTATCTCCTATTGTTTAAAAAATTTTATAAAAAATTTTTTTCACAATCTTTGATAATAATTATGATTTTTCAAAAAAAAAAACGTTTCTTAAAAAAATAATTTTATTGCTTGAAAACGCATTTGTTAAATAATATTTTTTTACCACTTGTTATGAAAATTAAGGAACCATTTTTTTTAAATAATTCTTTATTTGTTTGAAATTAAAAAAAACTTTATTTTTAAATTTTTTTTTTTTTTCTTTTTCTCTCAAAAAAAACACCCATTATTTTTTCATTTCACCTCTGACCTGGTTTTTTATGTTTAATTTTATTATAACTTTTTAACTAATGAAGATACAAGGAAAAAATTTAAGACTTATTTATTCTTTATTGATTAAACAACAAATTAAGCCAAAACTGTTTTCTACTTTTATGTATAAAAATCTTATAAACTAATATAACTATGACCATACAACTTATGTAACTTTTTATCTAACGTATATTTATCAACAATTTTAGCTTATAAATTTTAGTTTTGCTCGGTTACTTTTTTAATTATGAATAAAAATAAGTTTGAAAAAAAAAATTCCCCCAAGTTTATTAGCCTAAGCATCTTAGTAACTAAAAATTAATTAGAAATGTTATTTAATTCAAGTAAGTTTATTTATAAAATATTGTAGAATTTTTTTTTTCTGAAAGATTATTTTTATAAACAAATGGTATAAATTAAATAAATAATTGAGTGAGAGCTTCAAATTTGTTAATTTGTTTTAATTAATAAAGAATAAATAAGTCTCAAATTTTTTCCTTGTATCTCCATTAGTTAAAAAGTTATAATAAAATTAAACATAAAAAACCAGGTCAGAGTGGTGAAATGAAAGAGAACAGAAAATTTAAAGTTCAATAAAAAATATAAATATTTTTTTTCTAAAAATAATACACGGTTGTTTTTGTTTTTTAAGTAGAAAAAGAAAAAAAATACAAAGAGATAATTTATTTGGTTATAACAAATTGTTTATTAAATAAACAATGAAAATTTAAATAATAAACGTTTTTTTTTAATATCGAAGACCAAGATAAATAATGATTAAAAAAAATGGTTCCTTAATTTTCATAACAAGTGGTAAAAAAAAATGTTATTTAACAAATGCGTTTTTAAGCAATAAAATTCATTTTTTTTTGAAAAATCATAATTATCATCAAAGATTATGTTATAAAAAAAATTATCTCATAAACAACGCATTTGTTTATAACAATTTTTTAAACAATAGGAGATAAAAATTATTAAAAATTATTTTTAAGTAGCTTCTGATCATAAGAAAACGGATCAATGATAATATTATGTTTTTTTTTTCAATGTCTAATGAAGCTTTATAATTTTTCACCTTAGTAAATTGTTGATAACAAAACGAAAATTAACAATTTTTCAATTTTTCCAACAGGAATCTTTTCTTAGACCTTTGAAAAATAGCTCCACGAAAGGAAAACATTCTCAGATTAATAGTTTAACAATTATCGCACTTGCAATGTTAATGTTCGTGCTACAAAAAATTGTTAGTTAACTAATGGATAACTTATTGAAAAATCGCGATAAAAATTTTTCTTAGGAAATTTCCTCTTCTTTTTGCATCTTTTTTCAAATTTGAATTATCTCGAATAGTTTCTGAGATATTGGCGAAAAAGCAAAATCCCTTTTTTTCCACTTAATTGTTTATAACTATTGCAATTTTTGCGAGCGGCCTTAGCATTTTCTCAAAAAATATCTACATGCCATTCCGAATCGAATGACACCTCAATCATAATTTTCAGAGAATGCGAAAAAAATTTGACCTAAAAAGCACTTGTTAACTAGACTATAAGCCAATTTCCACAATTAAATATTATTCTTGCTATGATTCAACAGATATTTCTGCAACACCAAATCAAAAATAGCGCAATACCCACCAGAATTTGGGGAAAGGAACCATCCACAATATCCACGGTGAGACATTTAAATAAAAAATAAAAATTATCCTGCGATATTCACTCTAACTTTTTGCTACGAAAGTATTCCCAACACTCACGCAACTCGCGATTTTAACTAATAAAATAGTTGCGCACAGCACCTGGTCTATCTCGTAAAAAATCGTCTAAAACACTGTACATAACATCGTATTATCAGGATATTACATTATCTCGCAAGCAGCATTTGCAAAACAATCAATCGATTAATTCGAGATAGTGTCTATTGACGATCAACAATGCTCACTGGTCACATTTATTAAAATGCATTCCACAGCTATGAAATTATGAATATTCAAGATAATAATAACAAATAAAGTAGTGCGAGTAAACTGCAGAAATTTTCATAACAAAAGAATGAAGGTTTTTATTCACATTAGCTCAGAATATTATAATAGTGTGTATACTTTCAGATTAGGCGTATGCAGTGGTGGACTGGCTCAATCGTCCTACACATCAGTACCTAAGATATCCATGGGAAATGGAAATCGACATCGGTCACCCGCGTATACAGTTTTTCAAAAAAGGGGTCAAAAACTTCGAGGGTAGATACCTAGTACTCTTGAAAAGAGGAAGAAAAAAAAGTTTCTATGAATATGGGTCGCAAATGTTTCAAATCAAA
Source organism: Gonioctena quinquepunctata (assembly GCA_018342105.1). Taxonomy (NCBI): domain Eukaryota; kingdom Metazoa; phylum Arthropoda; class Insecta; order Coleoptera; family Chrysomelidae; genus Gonioctena; species Gonioctena quinquepunctata. The sequence goes on from JAFIRS010002505.1 coordinate 58,660, forward strand.
TCAGAAAATGCTTTATAATCAGAAGAAAACAATTCTTATGGAAAACGTCATCAGAGTGTAAATGAAAAAGAGGAAGAAAAAAATGGTACATATACAAACAAATGAAAACGTACATAAATCAAATTGTAATATCAGGGTTCGGAGGATATATATCAAGTGATATATATCATGATATTTATATCTTTATATATATAATTCTACTGTACGTGTGTTGTCACTGCACTCCTCCTAAACGGCTGGACCGATTTGAATGAATTTATGTGTATGCGTTTGGGTGGCGCCCTGGATGGTTTAGATTCTCAAATTATCCCCCTAAATGTTATGTCCACCTCTTAATTTTTTATTTTATTCTTTAGACAAAATTCTTTGTTTTTATTGTTTGTGATACAGCATTCAAAAATACATACAACCCTAAATTTTCACCCTTCTACGATCAACCCCTATTTTTTTGGCAAGATTTTTATTTTTATTTTGTCATGACTTAGAATAAAAAAATTCATATTACTCTTAATTCACCCTCCTACTATCAACCCCGATTTTTTTTTTTTAGGAAAACGGGAATAACGGGATAACGAAAAAACGGGATAATAGGGAAACGGGATGACAGGATAAGGGGATAACGGGGTAAAGACAAAAAGGGGTAACAGGAAAATGAGATGACGGGAAAATTTTCGGGAAAAACATTTTAGGGAACATAGAAATTTGGACAGGACAACGTCTGTCGGGTCCGCTAGTTTTGATATACAGTGCTAGTCAAAAGTCCCCTCCCCCCCTCGTATCTTTTGAACGGGTATACTTATAATAATGAAATTTTGGAGGGTGGAAATAAACGGATGTAGGCTTCTCAACTGGTCATAACAGGTGACGCAATAGTCATAAATGACGTCACAAGGCCACTGTGACCAATAATTTTAAATGGGACCCTATGGCAAGTGACAGCTCGTTTGAAAGGTATTGAAAATACCTATTCAGTCATACCAATTTTGTTTGGGTTTCGGCTGATTTTGATTGATAAATTGAAGAAATACGAAAATTATAGTTTCGCATTTAATTAATAAAGATTTAAGAACCAGTTCTTATAATAAGTGTTCAAAATGTGCTCCATCTACTTCCTGGCAGTAATGCATCCTATTGCTAAACTCTTGTCGTACTCGTCCCAGTGTGTCAGCGGAAATTGCCCTACATTCTTCAACAATTCGTTGTTTCAGAATGGCAATACTGTCAGGTGCGTAAACCTCAGATTTCAAGTACCCCCATAGAAAAAAATCTAATGGTGTAAGGTCCGGTGACCGAGCTGGCCATTCGATCGAACCTCGTCGTCCAATCCATCTACCACGATATTCTTCATCTAGGTAACGTCTTACTGCACCGTAATAGTGTGCAGGAGCACCATCTTGTTGAAACGTTATTTCCAAGTTGTCGAATTCATCTGGATTATCTTCTAGAATTTCAAGAATTAACGACTCAATATCATTTTGTAACATCTCCAGATACAATTCACCGGTTAAGTTAGCATTGAGAAAAAGAGGCCCAACTATGTGGTTTCCCAAAATACCTGCCCAAACATTTACTTTTTCTGGAAATTGAGTATGTTTTTCACGAAAGATGTGAGGATTTGTGTCACTCCAATACCTCACATTTTGAGTGTTAACATTTCCATTGAGAAAGAAAGTACTTTCGTCACTAAAACAAATTGTCTGTATGTAGCCTGGTTGTTGGTTCATTTTATTGGACATAGTTTCACAGAATTCTAGTCTTCGGTCGGGGTCATCATCTGAAAGTTGGTGCACCATTTTTAATTTGTATGGATGAAATTTGTTTTTAGCCAACACCCTATGTACTGTCCTTTGACTGACTTCACAGATAAACGCAACTTGGGCTGTGGAAGAAGTAGGGTTTACTACCATTTCTCCAATTATGTCAATTTTTTTGTCATCACTAATTGTTGGTCGACCAGATCGTTTGGCATCTTGAACACTACCTGATGCTTCAAACTTCCGAAGAAGCTCCCTCAAATAAACCCTCGATATAGGGCGATCGGGGTACCTCTCATTAAAAAGTCGTTCCGCTGCATGGAAATTGTTTCTACATTCACCAATTATTAAGATAGCTGCTACTTTGTCGGCTACAGCACGTACCATTTTGCCTATGTAAACACTTAAACGTCTCGTTAAACAATAGCTTAGGTAAATTTCCAAGGTATAAACACTTTTGACAAGTAGAGAATTCAAAAACGTCAACCTTTTTGACAATCTTTATTAATTAAATGCGAAACTATAATTTTCGTATTTCTTCAATTTATCAATCAAAATCAGCCGAAACCCAAACAAAATTGGTATGACTGAATAGGTATTTTCAATACCTTTCAAACGAGCTGTCACTTGCCATAGGGTCCCATTTAAAATTATTGGTCACAGTGGCCTTGTGACGTCATTTATGACTATTGCGTCACCTGTTATGACCAGTTGAGAAGCCTACATCCGTTTATTTCCACCCTCCAAATTTCATTATTATAAGTATACCCGTTCAAAAGATACGAGGGGGGGAGGGGACTTTTGACTAGCACTGTATATTCGATAATTTTATTTATCAAATTAAAAATGTTTTCCACCATTCTAAACATCCGAAAATGTCTCAATACGCCTCTGTACAAAAGTATAATAACTATAGCGATTTTTTCGGCTGCCGCTCAAGCATCGTCGCGCCGACTTCGGCATTCCCAGCTTCGCGACGGTTTGTTTTGTTATTGCTTTTGCTTTCCCAAATAATCGCTCTTTCTGTATTTCTCCTTGCGTTGACTGTTAAGTTAGTTGTGATTTTTATTCAATATGCCAAAACCAAAGCATTCTGTTTGGCGATATTTTGACCGTATAATTAAAAACAAAAACAGTACTGGAAAATGGACAAAATGTCGAGAGTGCTCAAAGGAGATGCAGGGTATACCATCGCGAATGGAAAAACATATTTTAACACAACACTCGAGAAAGCGAGTTACGAAAAATAGTGTTTCACACAATATTTCTTCTGATTTTGAATATGATGTGATCCTTTTTAATTCAAGTTGAAAATATAAAAGAAAATATATTTTAAAAAACTAAAACACGCTTTTAACGCACTAAAAAGTAAAAACTAATTTTAATATTCAATGACTATGCCAAAAAGCATGGGGTGCTTTTTGGTTACGTATCTTTGAGAAACGTAACACTTTCAATTAATTTCGACAAAGCACCTCACGCCTCTTGGCATAGTTGTTGGATATTAAAATTATTTTTTACTTTTTAGTGCTTTAAAAGCGTGTTCTTTAGAAAATTGCCACCAACATCCTTGGAGAGACTTCCATGGAAAATACGCAAATTAATGCTACACAGGAAACTACGTTGTCAGCTCAGGTCAATATCACCAATTGTTCAAATTGTGTTATTAAATTTATAATTCATTTTTACCATACATATTATATATTAAATTTGAATAAAATTAAATCTTCATAATATGTACAAAGAATATATTAACAATAAAGAAGTACTTCAAAGTAGATTTGTTAGAAAATATGAACAGGATGTTCATAAGATCAGATGTGGAATCATCTGCGACTGAAAGATAAACTTTAGTCAATATATTCAAATAGTTTAACCTTAAAATTATAACAAATTTTATTCCTGACCTAATGGTGAAATTTACTTTTCGCAACTGGTGATGAAAAGTAAGACATTTGATAACGTCAATGGGTTTTAAAAAGTGTCACTTTAAATGTCAACATTAGAAAAACTTATTTTATTATAAGGCTAAGAGAAAAGCAACTAAATGTTTCAATTTATTCAGTACTGATCATTCATATTTTTTGTCTTTGTACTGAAATTGCTTTTCTACAGTTGGATGGTTTTTTGAATTTTGGATCCAAGCAAATTAATACAATATTCAAAATCTGTTGGAATATTTGGGTACAATTTATATTATGTCTAGTGATAGATTTGTTTGATGATATAAACAGGATGTTCATAAAATCAGATGTATTGAAGACCTGGTGAATGCGATGCCTCTCCTGCATCAATATTATAAATGATTTCGGGGTGAGTACTTCATCTTAGAAAACATTCTTCTTTGCCTCATTCATCTTTATTAAGACTGGAATAGAAAATCAAATGACTATCTGAATGAAAATGTTCTCTTTCAGATATTTTCCTTTGAGTTAGGGACTTTATCTATCAGATGTAGTTCAATGTCCAGCGTGGCTTTAGCCGGAGAAGTAGTTGTTTTCTGTTAGATATTACAAAAAATAACTTCATTATTGTAGTAGATTTTTCAATTTTCAGAAATTGAAAAATATTTCAATTCAATTGAGAATGTTTCCCTTTTGTCCACTGATTCTTTGAAATTTTAAAGCATCAAGTAATGCAAATCCATTTCTTTTTTCTATGCCTCTGGCAATCATTTCACTTGGAACTGACATGCTATTCAAACGAACTATAAGCAAATATTGAAGATTCAGCGCGGGCGCACCACAAAAAACGGACAACGTACTCACCAAAATCTGTTGCTGCAACCGTTGCAGTTACAGCTCGGCAGTGAAGAACCGCCTTTATAGTTTCATGCAGAATGTTTCTGATATGAAAATCGAAATTACTACGAGAATAATGTAATTTATGAATAGCTCCTTAGAATTTAGTTTTTAAATACACATTTATCTATATATCTACTGACCACAAGGGGAAAACAACTCTTTAAATAGGTGAACATACTGAAATTTAAATATTTCAATACGACTTTCAGTACCAAAATATCTTAAAAATATTTAAATTATTTCAATATCAGTTTCAGTAATTCAGTCGAAGGTCGAAGTCAGTCAGTCAGTCGAAGGTCCAATATCTTTGCAAGGTTCCCATCCGTTTCAAATCAGTAGTCCATCATTGAACAAAATCAACAAAAAATACAAATCTTTTAAAAAAGAAATTGGGCCCAATTTCTGATCTACTTAAGGATTATTTAAGTGTAGTTATATTTTTTTATTCAACCCTTTTTTCACTCATGTGATATTTTAGACATGGCATGAAAATTGACCTAGGTTTGCGGTTTTTCATTATAATATGGTTTTGTTACTATTATAGGTTGATATTTATTTCTACACTGAGAAAAAAGACAGGGCTTAGAGATAATAAATATTTGTTTGAGTGTTTTTTATTTACAATAAAAAAATATATATATTTTGCACTAAGTAATTTTATTTAATATTAACAATCTCGATAATATAATTTACTGTGTGCGAAAAGTAAATTAGTTTGTTTGAGGTCGATATGTTTATAATTAACGATATAAATTAGTTTCTAATCAAATCATTTGTAGGGTAATATTTCCAAAATGAACTTTTTATTTTTCAGTAATTTTCTCTGATCTTTAAATAAATAATATTTGAATGTCCCAATAACTTGAACTTTCATTCCAATTTCTCAACAACAGATATACACTTTGGTACTTTTGTAAAAAAACACTGGGTAAATTATACCAAAATCGTTAATTCCTTCAGTTCAATAGTTTCATCACGTTTTTATTACCTTACTAGCTGACCCGGCAGTCGTTGTCCTGTCCAAATTTCTAAATTCCCTAATTTTTTTCCTGAAAACTCACCCGCGTAGAATTTATTTTTTCCTGTTTTTTTTTGTGTTGTTCCATCTAGGCTATGGCTTTGACTCTGCCCGCTTTCTTTTATCCCGTTTTTCCGTTATCCCGTCATCCCATTTTCCTGTTATCCCGTATTTTTCGTTAAAAAAATTGGCCAAATTGGTTTAGCCGTTCTCAAGTTATGAGCTTACCAACACAGACATTAATTTTTATTAAATATTATATATTCCCTAAAACTTTTCCAGGACAAATAAATTTCCAATGACTTTTTTAAAATCCTTTTTATCCATAGAAACCTTATTCGGAGTATTACGATCATTCAGAAAACAATTAGTCAAATCGGTCCAGCTGTTGTTTTTATAAAATAAAATGTTACCCTGGCCGGGATTTGTTCCAGTGACCTTCTGGTTGGTAGGCGACAGTGTTACCGCTGAGCTATTTCCTTGTTTGGTAACAAATGACTCGATTAGTCTTTTTCTTCGCTAAATTTCTCGTACATTCGAATTTTCCATTATACCAGGCAACTTTCCTATTTTTTTCCGTATCAACCATCCTCGGGCTATTACGAACATTAAAAAAAAACAGCCAAATAGGTCCAGCCGTTTTGCGCTTACAAAGAATCGAGATTCATTTTTATTATATAGATTACCCCAAATATATTCACTATGTTCCATTTATTTTCGTTAATTTCCAGTATTTTCAATACCCTCAGTATATTTTAATTATTTTCAATACATCTCTAGTACTTCAATTACCTTCAGTATACTTTAATTATTTAAATACATTTTCAGTACTTTTCTTGAGTGTGTTTTTTTCAGTGGGTATATTTTAAATATCGTTCATTATCAGATATTTAATAATACTGTACATATTTGTTTCCCCCTCGACTGACCATGACATACTCTTCAATTATATTTATAGTTGAAGCTAGAATTAGATTTTAGTAAAAGACTAGCGGGGGTTCATAGTGAGAATTTTCAGCAGGTTTTGTCTCAAATAATGTGTAATGCACTATAACATCCGCATCGTTTGTTTGCTATAGACTTCCCAGAATACTATTCCTTAACGCAGATGGGACTCGATTAGAGCATTATATGCCGATATAGCTGCATAAAATCCACTTCCTGTGATATAACCCTAATGCTCTGGAGGATAGTTTTGTGACAAGAATTTTAAACTATCGTCAATATAAATGCAAGAGATTTAGTAGACAAGATCTTATCGATTCTTGACACTTTTTTGGTATTATAACCTTTCACAATCTGAAAGTGCACCAGGAAAAGCATCGAGATTATCTTAGGAATCGACAGATCACACGTTCGAAATTATCTATCAGAACATATTTTGAAATCCAATGGTAACCATGGTAGATGGAATGAAACGACAATTCTAGCCAAAGATCCCAATAACAAGAATGGAAATCTAAAAGAATCCGCCTTCATTTTACTAACTGGTGTAGGGACCCTGCCTAGTCATAATCATTTAGACAAAGAAATAACCATTATCAAGTTTAACACCTGCACCAGTAATTTTTAAAGGAAGACATAATTCTCTCAGATTGTTCATTTAATGACCTATTACGGTTGAAGAGTAACTCTTTGCCGCGGTGAATATCATAGGAGACATTCTTGTTCTGTAATAAATTAACTTGTTAATGGGACCGACCTGTCTAGGCCCGGTTATTTCAACTTTCCGACCGCTCATAAAAAGCTATAAATACATCATTGGATGAGCGGTCTATTTGAAGTATTCTTACGCGCTGGTATTAATGAGTTCACATTAAAGTCACGCATTAAATTACTGCAATAACCCAACCGAGAGGGAGGAATCGAGACTATATATAAAGAAACTGAAATCTAAAAGAGAGAACGAGTTATAATTCGACAGTCATCAGATTTACTTGATTCCATGTACGCGAGCATTTAATTAGTAATCTTTATTACAAGTACAATTAAATTCAAGTCTGAAGTAAGTGATGTAACACGTACGAGAAATTCAAGATAATTCACAATGAAGCTAAATTGGTTGCATCATCAATCTCTACCTTAGTGCGAATTAAGTTTTTGGTTCAACGAGAAATCTACAATGCCAAATCGGCTCGACAAATACAATAACTACCGGGTCATCATCTGTTTATTAGTGCTACCATAAACTTTGCATATTTTCAAAGCAAATTTCATAATTTCTATTCTTAGTCCAAGAAAAGTAGCTAAATAAAGTCAAAACACGAAAGTAAAATAAATAAAACCATAATAACCCAAATTAATGAAGGCGCGAATAAAATTAATAATTTCTATTCGTCTAACCAATTGTTAAAATAAGTGCAAGTGATTTACCTGAGAATTATGTAAGTACGTTTGAAAGATCATGTTTGGAAAGTCAATTCTCCAAGTACCTTATTCCTAAATAATTTGGTTATTATCATATACAGGGTTATGCATTAAGCCTTAGTCGAAAGTAAAAAGGATAGGAATGAAGAGAAATATTGATATTAGAGACTACCCTTTTGTAGACCAAAACTTGACATACTATCATCTTCTATAATTGTTTAATAGCAAATAGCATATTTTGTTTTGATTGGTTATGTTATACGATTGTGCATGTATTTTAAGATTAGATTAATTATATTCATTTTTATTTACTCTGTCCCGTGCATTATTTCCTGTGAATTCGAATAATAGTAAGGTCTGTAAATCTGAATTATAAATGAACAACCCACGCTCAACTATCTCTCAGGGCAGAGAGGAAGACTAAAGCCGCTCTTAGATCTTCTTCTATGTTATTCGAAGATCTCTTTGATTAACAACTCCCTGGGCGATTAAGATCTCCCTTTCAATACATACTTGGGGTAATTATTAAAACCACCGACCATCTACCCATTTGGTAGGCGGTTAGGTAATTTATTAATTAACATCTCGAGTGTGGAGCAACCTATAACAATTGGTGGACAGGTGTGTGATTTTTCATATAAGTCCACCCTGTACGCCTATAACACTGGTGAGAACTGTATATAAACAAATTCTTCTGATATGGATTACACGTAGAAACCCTTACTGGAAGAAGATCTTGCATTTGGCAGAGCGATAATGAATTGACATTATTCGGAAAACACTCCATACATCAAATAAACAAGCTAATGTCTCATCATTTTTTTGACATTAGTCAAAATAAATAATAGTTTAAAAAAAAACTAACAAACACGCTTTTATAGAAAACCAGACTAAAAAAATAGAAAATAAGAAAAACATGTATTTCATTTAAAAAAAAGCGTGGGGTGCATGGTATCACCTCGGCCGACAATTACCTGTGATCTAAGACATTTCTCACTTTACTGCCCTAGATAATGTACTATATAATCATTGATACCATGCACCCCACGCTTTTTTTTGAATAAAATACATGTTTTTCTTATTTTATATTTTTTTAGTCTGGTTTTTTAGTTTTTTTAAACTATTATTTATTTCCTACTTTTTAACGTTGTTTTTTATAAAAGCGTGTTTTTTTTAAACTAATATTTTTATTATTTTTTTGCAAATTAAAAAATGGAATAATCTTATCAAATTAGGATCATAATCTCTGACTCGAAAAACCCCCACATACCAATTTTGAATAGAATCAGACCATAATCACAAAACTCGGCCGCCATTTTAAAGCCGCCATCTTGAATTTTTCAATTTTCACAAAAGAATCATAATATTCGACCCCAAAAACCCCCACATACCAATTTTGAATAGAATCAGACCATAATCACAAAACTCGTCCACCCTTTTGGAGCCGCCATCTTGAATTTTTCGATTTTGACGAAAGAATCATAATCTCCGACCATGAAAACCCTCAGATACCAATTTTGAAGCGAATCGGACCATAATCACTAAGCTCGTACGCCATATTGGAGCCGCCATTTTGTTTTTTTTTTGACACAAATGCAAATGCATTGTCACCGGAATCATGTACACCTGCCAAATTTCAGATCATTCGGAGGTCTGGAAGTGGGTCAAAATCGCGCCCAAAGGAGTCGGTTACAAACAAACAAACAAACAAACAAACATACAAGTGAAGCTAATATAAAGCGTGTAAAAAGACCACGTTCAAGAAACACTGCGAGAAAAACAGCGAAAAACTGAGAAATTTTAATCTACATTCAAAAGAATTTTTGAAAACAGTTCCCGAAACGCCAAGAGTATACCGGGTGACACAGGATATCGGGCCACCCCTGTAACTTCTGCATTCATGAACGGATTTTTCTGAAATTCGGTACAGTTATTATAAGCAACCATTTCGGATTTGATCACATTACAATTTAATATGGCGGACTTCCGGGTTTTCTGGAAATGCCAGCAAATTTGTTTCTCAAATGGAACACCCTATATATTTTTACATATTCAAGTTCAACAGGTCAAAACAAGTCCAAATCTTATGTCAAATGGCATTTCCAAGGTTTGGACTTGTATTGACCTGTTGAACTTCAATATGTAAAAATATACAGGGTGTTCCATTTGAAAAAACAAAGTGCTGGCATTTCCAGAAAAACCGGATGTCCGCCATATTGGATTGTAATCTGATCAAATCCGAAATGGTTGTTTATATAACTGTACCAAATTTCAGAAAAATCCGTTTACGAATGCAGAAGTTACCGGAGTGGCCCGATATCCTATATCACCCGGTATAGAGAAGTATCTTTAAATTCAATATTTTTCAATTCGTAAAAAGTAATTTGGTGTAAGCAGTAACTTATCTGGGCAAAGTAATTTAATTGCCCTTCTACACTTGTACAGACACCCTCATCCATTTAATTTTGTTTTCAGATTGTGGAAGGTAAAAAAAGTGTCAAGAATGAGTATTCCTCCACAAAAAACAAGCTTCAAACAATATCTTATCGATGTTCTTTCAATCTAAATTAATAGCGGAATGTTAAAAGTTATTGCATCAGGTTTTCGTCAATGGGCAAGATCACTAATTTCTGGAAAAAACAACCACAATGTCCAGAACGAAATAGTTAAAAAAAAAAACAAAAAAATGTTTCTGTTTGAACTCTGCTGTAACCACGTCAGGATGTGACGTAACAAGTTCAGATTTATCGCCGATGCCTGAGAGAGCTAGATAATTTCAACGTTGCCAAGCATTAATCATAATAGTTCATTACAATGTGTGCCAGCCGAAAAAATAATGATATACCTAGCACTCGGTATACATACATACTATTCAAGAATAACTGAATCAAGAACAGCTATCAAATACGAAGTCTTCATTTCAATATAACACATGCTGCATGCTAACACAGGTTATGTTTTATTCATAGGATGAAACAGAATAACATTTCCTCAGAAGTTCCGCAAAATAGTGACAAACTCAGGAAAATGCCAAATCAGTGGACTAATGACGTCAAAAGAAGCGGCAATAACGCTGTGTTTGAGTCTCACTGTGTCTTCTACCTCAATGGGAGAAAAATTTGTGCAAACATCGAAGATAATACATAAAGAACTTAAAGAGGTTGAAAGAGGAGGTCCCCAAGGATCCGTCCTTGGCCCCCTGATATTTCTGCTATACGTCAATGACCTCCCAATTCACATTAATGCAGACCACACCGTGTTATTTTTTTTTTTATTCATACACCTTCCAACAGCCGAAGCCAATTACAGGATGGGAAAAATCAACAGTACCGAAATACATTAGATATAGTATAAATTAATCTATAGAATAAAAATCAAAACAATTCATACTATGGATTGGAGAGAGATATGCAAATCAGTACATACACTGAAAAAAACTTCTTGTGATTGAAGAAAAAAGTTTATAAACTGATTTGCCTACTACCAGTCAGTATAACAGTAAGAAATTCTACAGCAATGCTCTTTTAATATCAGCAACTTTACAATGGAGAATATCAAAGGAATCTTGAGAAGACATATAATCTGAACAAATTCTATAAATGGGTGAGAATCGAAGTAAGTTAGAATGAGGTGTGTGAAGATAAAAGAAAGATTTGTCTCTCACTGGCAATCGAGGAACATGTATATCAATGAGATATAGTAAATGAGGACAATCAAGTTTGTTATTGAGTAATTTGTATATGCTGATGACACCACCTTGGCTGCAGATGCTGAATCTTTGACTGAACTGGACTATAAGCTTAATATATTGGCTGGACAATTCACAACATGGTGCTATAATAGAATGAGGTGTGTGAAGATAAAAGAAAGATTTGTCTCTCACTGGCAATCGAGGAACATGTATATCAATGAGAGATAGTAAATGAGGACAATCAAGTTTGTTATTGAGTAATTTGTATATGCTGATGACACCACCTTGGCTGCAGATGCTGAATCTTTGACTGAACTGGACTATAAGCTTAATATATTGGCTGGACAATTCACAACATGGTGCTATAAAAACTCCCTAATAGTTAATTCCAACAAAACTGTAGTAATGCACTCCAGAAATCAGTTAACCAATCACTTTACTGTAAAAGTTGGAAGTGAGACTAAATTTTTGGGAGTAATGCTTGATAGCAGTGTAAGATGGGTCTCTAACATAGACTCTGTCTGTAAAAAAAATAATCGTACCTATTATGCTATACTACAACTAAAAAAATACATTCAATACGGAACAGCTTCTTCAGGTTTACTACTCGCTTGTATATTCACATTTATCAAATAATATTGTCCTATGGGGAAGTGAAACCAGTATGTCCAGAGTTTTCACGATACAGAGAAGGATAATTACACTCATTTTCAACCTAAATTATAAGCAAATATGTAGAGACCATTTTGAAAAATCAACAAATTCTAACACTCCCGTCAATTTATATCTTCAAATGTATTTTTATGCCAAAAACAATTCCTCTAAATTCCCAAAAAAAAACAGGATTTCCATAATTGCTCTACGAGATATAGTGATCAACTCCGTATTATGAACATGGCCCACTTTATAAAGGGGTCAGGGGTCTGTCTTACACATGGATAGAATCATATTTACACGGTAGAGAGCAAATTGTCAAGACTAATGTACATTCTTCATTGTTTGGGGTTCCTTAGGGCTCAGTCCTTGGACCAGTTCTGTTTTTACTATATATTAATGATATAACTAACATCAATATCTCAGGTAGGTTCACATTATTTGCTGAAGACACTGCTATTACATGGTACAACAAAAAGACTGACGAATTAAACAAAGCTGTTAACAAAGATTTAACTAAGGTAACTAACTGGTGTGACTCCAATAAACTATCATTCAACATCAATAAAACAAATCTGCTTACGTTTAAATGTGAGCTTGATGACTTAGACCTAGAATCAGGAATCATTGAAAATAAAAACAACACAAAATATTTGGGTCTTCACATAGATAGTATATTAAAATTAGTTGATCATGTGATCGCACTGAGAAAAAAACTGTCTTCTGGGTGTTATGCAGTGAAGCTTACTTCACAAGAATTAAATTTCTCAGCTGCAAAGATGGTTTATCACTCCCTCGTCGAATCACATATCCGCTACGGCATTGCATTTTGGGGAAGTTGCAACAACTACTTATTGAACAGTGTACTCATCCTACAGAAACGAGCCTTAAGATACTTGTGCAAAGCTAAACCTCGAGATTCTTGCAAAGAGTTGTTCAAATCCCATAAAATATTAACAGTAATTGCCCTGTATATCTTGGAAACAGCATCAATAATAAAAAAAACATAAAACTAAGTTTGGCTCTCACTCCTCTACACATAATACTCGACAAAACAGAGATGTAAAACTTCTGCTACCCACATCAACTCTCATTAAAGACTCATTTATTTACAATGGTTTCAAAATCTACAATCATCTTCCTAATGATTTAAAAGAAATTCAGAAAAGAGCTAAAATATAAATTAATGGAAAGAAACTATTATAGTTTGGATGAGTTTTTTATTGACTCAATAATTTAGTGATATATATATTTTTTAATTAATTGTCTATCTTTTTTATTATTTATTAATTTTTTTAAGTATACTGATTTTTATTGTGATTTTATCTTTACATTGTATTGCTTTGTAACCATGATTTCTTCATGAATACAATAAAGTATAAATTGATTGATGGATTGAATAATATTCTTCAATCATCTCCCATCACACATGAAAAATGTAAAGGATTTTTAACCTTTTCACGCATATCTATAACTCTGTATAAGTAGTGTGAAAGAAAGTGTATATTTCTTATGGAATAACTAAAAATATAAAGTGCTTGGCTACATTTTTTATTTCCTGTGGACTGGCTGAGGAGAGATATTATCAGTGCCTTGAGGAATTGTAGTGATTTGGAAATTCTAATCATTTTTGAATCCTTTGACAAATAATTTCTGTTTGTCAATTTTGTCTAATCAACTTAAAAAAAATTAGTCTAGTGGATATGAACAAATATGCATAGATTTAACATATAGAGAAAATGAGAAAAAGAAGAAAAGTGAAAATATAGATAAAAAAGACAATTCAATATGTAGCAGAAGTTCTGAGGATTTTTCTGAAGACTCGAAATTTCAAATGACCCAGGTGAATTATTTTGAAAAAGACATAGAAGAATATAAAATACAATCCAATGTTACCTATGAAGTGACCATTGATAACTTGAAAAAACAATTACTTTTTTTGGAAAAAAGTGTTCAAGACAGAAGAAATAATCAAAGAAATGGAAAAAAAAACTTCTATTGAAAAAAAATAAGCAGCTCCAACAAAATTATGATTTATTACTATCAAATATAGTAGATACAGAGAGTATCATGGATAATTTAGAAAAAAATAACAAAAAAATTGAACAATTAGAATCATACCTAAAACAAAATCTAAATGAAAAATCATACACTGAAATTACAAAAAATATGAATCTTTCATTAAAAAAACCCACTATCAAACTGTGGTAATAAAACCGAATAAACAACAAATACCACCACAAACTAAAAAAGATTTAAAAACCAGCAGAATTGAGGTAAACAAAATACATATTGGAATAAATTCATTTCTTTCAATGCCAAATGGAACTATAATTATAAATTGCCAAAGAAGAAATAGAAAAATTGAACAGGAAATACAAGACAAGCTACCAAATAAATATAAAACAGAAGTGAGAAAATAACTAAACCAAGAATAAAAATACCAAATTTGAAATTAGAAAGTAATAATACAAAAGAAGAAATAAAGCAAATGATAATGGATCAAAATTCCTTTATTGATGAAGACTATATTAATGTTGAATATTTGGGAACCTTTCAACATAAAAATTGCCTGACTGCAGTTGTGGAGGTAAATGGGAGATTATTTCACAAAATAATGACAATTAGTAATGAAAAATTATTTATTGGCTGGCAAAATGTGAAAGAATATCAGAATAATCGAGTGACTCAATGCGATAAATGCTTCTGATTTGGACATACTGGTAAAAAGTGTAGAAATGAAAATGTATGCCTACAGTGTTCTGGTTCACATGAAAAATCATTCTGCAAAAATAATGAAATTTTTTAATGCAACAATTGTGTTTATTCCAACTCAAAATACAGGGTGTTTCCCAACTATGGTACGAAACTTCAGGGGGTGTTTCGTTAGGTCATTTGACAAAAAAAAGTTCCTATGAACATATTGTAACGTAAATAAACTTAACTTGGTTTAACTAATTTATTTAACACTTAATCTACAACTTAATTTATATTACTACGCCACTGTATAGCTCGATGGTATGGGCTCGTTCAGACTGTTTACTCCCTCTTGAGGGCTGTCTATTTATCTCCGATACAGCATTCTCGATGTTTCGAATTCTTCCAGTTGGCGACGGCATGTTCCAATTGTTTCCAATATTGACCGTTGCATTACGCGGAAGAGCGACTGGATGGTTCTCGAATATCTCCGGGGATGATCTCATCGCTGTCGATGGCGACGCGGGAGGCGACAGGTCCGGCCTAGGTTCGTTACATTGCCCCCTTCTTAAAGACATTTCGTCCCGAAATTTCATCCTTGGAGTGTGACGATATCTGCATGACTCCCCATATCTGCACCGTGAAGTTCGATGGAAGTAACACTCCACGGTCTTCATGATCGGTCGTGGAAGAGGGTTACAGCAAACCAAAATCTTGACGCCGCTGGATCTGAATATCGCCTCCAGCATACTTCTTATGACTCTCCAGTCCAACCCATCAATACCACAGGATAATTTTGGAATTGCTAGATCCACCAGATTCTGGTCCACCATAGTATCTCTTAGTTTGGTGAGACTCTTCCAGACATCTTCATAAGACGGTTTATCTTGGGAATGCCTCTTGGTGACTAGGTAGTAGATGTTTCTCTGGCCTTTCTTCAACTGTAGCACCCACCAACTTCTGGATTCTGCTCCGCAGTGTTTGGAGTTGACCAAATTTCTTGGAGAACACTACGGCGATGCCCTGGACATTCGAAGATCTTCTGCCACACAGTGCGCTAGTGCGTAGTCAGCAGGCACCTCGAAAAGGTCTCGTGACTCCTCTCTAGTAACCCCATGTAGAACTTTCTGCCCGTTTGAATACAAGGACATAAACTTCTCGAACGTCATATCATCCTCCGGTGGCTTGAGGGTGCGAACTTGGTCATGGTTTCCAGCGTAAGGGGCCAACCTGTTGAAATGGACGACCCTTGGTTTCCCTCGGGGTGGCTTATGGATTCGGTACACAAGGTCGTTTATCCTTTTCACGATTTTATACGGGCCTTCCCACGAGTTCCGCAACTTTGGTGATAGCCCACGACGACGTTTGGGGTTGTACAGCCAAACCAGGTCATCAACCTTAAATCCTCCAGCGTCGGCCTTGATGTCATAGGTCTTCTTCATTTTATCGCTGGCACTCTGGATGTTCAACCGGACTCGTTCGTGGATGTCGTCCATTCTCTGCCGAAGTTTGCTGACGTAGTCCTCTCCCGCAGTGTCTTGTCCTGGCGGTATCCCAAACTTCAGGTCACAAGGCAGTCGCAGTTCTCGGCTCATTATAATACTAGCAGGAGTTTGACCGGTTGACTCGTGTACTGCGGATCGATAGGCCATCAGGAACAAATGAAGATACTGGTCCCAGTCTCTTTGATGGTCAGAGACAACCTTGGACAAGTGGCAGTTGATCGTCCTGTTCATCCGTTCCACCATTCCATCAGACTGCGGATGTAGGGCCGTGGTTCTTGTCTTGCGGATGTTCAGCAGTAGACATATTTCTTGGAAAAGGTTGGATTCGAAATTTCTGCCTTGATCCGAGTGCAGCTCCATTGGAATACCGAATCGACATATCCATTCTTTCACCAAGACGTCGGCGACGGTGATGGCTTCCTGGTTGGGCAGGGCATGAGCTTCCGCCCACTTACTGAAGTAGTCCATTGCCACAAGGATGTATTTATTCCCGTGGTCAGATACGGGAAACGGGCCGGCGATGTCAATGGCGATTCTCTCGAACGGGCTGCCTACGTTGTACTGACGCATCGGGGCCTTGGGTCGTATTCGAGGTCCATTGCTAGCAGCGCATACAGCGCACTTTCTGCACCAGTCCTGGACGTCAGCTTGACAATTGGCCCAGTAAAACCGTTGCCTCACTTTCTGCAGGGTCTTCGTCACTCCCAGATGTCCTCCGGCGACTCCATCATGGATTTCCGCAGCACTTCCTCTCTTCTGTTCCTGGGAACAATTATTTGGCGTCTGTCTTCCCCACCAATATCGGCCTCAACACCCGTTTCAGGATCCCATTGTCCAGAATAAGAGAGTTCCATTGTGCCCAATAGGACTTAACAGCCGGCGAGTAACCTGCGACTTCCTGCCATGATGGTCTTCGATTGCTCTTCTTCCAGCTGACGACTAAGCCAAGGTCGGGGTCTCTCTTGGTCTTTCTGGATCTTGCTGTCATTCCAGTTGTCATCCATTGCCGCGGTTCTACAAAGTGTTGCTTCTTTCTCTTCTGCTCGTCGGCAATGTGAGCAATCATCTGGACATGGTCTTCGCGACAAGGCATCTGCATTCTTATGGCTGTTCCGGCTCGATGTTCGATCTCGAAATCGAATTCTTGGAGTCTCTCGATCCAACGTGCCACTTGACCCTCAGGATTTTTGAACTGTAAGAACCATTTGAGAGCTGCATGGTCAGTTCTCAACAGGAATCTTCTTCCATACACGTACTTGTAGAAGTGTTCCACTCCCTTTACAACAGCTAACAGCCCTCGCCTGGTGACACAGTAATTGCGCCCTGGTTTGCTAAGCGTCTTGCTGAAAAAACCAATGACCTTCTCCTGTCCCTCCTGGATCTGAGATAGGACAGCTCCAAGTCCCACGTTGCTGGCGTCCGTATACAAAATGAATTTCCCTATTGGGTAAGGGATAGCTCAGTATAGGTGCGTTGATCAAAGCTCCTTTCAGCTTCCTGAATGAATCTTGACATTCTTCGGACCACTGGAACTTTGTTTGGCCTTCCGTGAGCCTGGTCAGTGGTTTAGCGATGTTGGCGAATCCCAGCACATATCGGCGATAGTATGTGCATAAACCAAGGAAACTTCGAAGTTGGTGAATGTCTTTTGGGATGGGCCAATCCTTAACAGCTTTGATCTTCTGGTCATCCACTGCCACTCCTTCCCCAGAGACAACGTGGCCGAGGTATCGTACTTCTTTTTGGAACAGATGGCATTTCTTAGGGCTCAGCTTCAATCCGGAGTTCCTCAGTCGCAGGAATACTTCCTCCAAGTTTTTCACGTGGTCCTCGAACGATCTGCCGACCACAATTATGTCGTCGAGATACACTAGACACGTGTTCCATGAGAGTCCTTCAGCACTGTCTCCATCAATCTTTCGAATGTGGCGGGAGCATTACAGAGCCCGAATGGCATAACGGTGAACTGCCACAATCCTGAGCCGATGGTAAAGCAGTCTTTTCTCGATCTTCCTGAGCGAGTTCTACTTGCCAGTATCCACTCTTCAGATCAAGGGTCGAGAAAATCGTGGAACCAGCCAACGTGTCTAGGGTGTCATCTATTCTCGGGAGAGGGTAACTGTCCTTCTTCGTGACATTATTAAGTTGGCGATAGTCTACACAAAAGCGTGTCGATCCATCCTTTTCTTCACCAGTACGACTGGAGAGGACCAGGGACTGTCAGACGGTT
Source organism: Gonioctena quinquepunctata (assembly GCA_018342105.1). Lineage (NCBI taxonomy): Eukaryota > Metazoa > Arthropoda > Insecta > Coleoptera > Chrysomelidae > Gonioctena > Gonioctena quinquepunctata. Next base: position 77,380 of record JAFIRS010002505.1, read on the forward strand.
CGATAACTCCTTCTTTTCCCATCTCGCTGACTATTTTGTCAGCCTCTGCCTTCTTGGCAAGAGGAAGTCTTCTTGCTGATTGCCGGATCGGTCGGGCACCCCAGTATCAATCTTGTGCTGGACCACATTAGTTCGACCCCTTTTCCTTGTCCGGTATCGAAGATGTCTTGGTACTTTTGACTAAATCTCTTAGTTTGGGCTGTTGAGCTGGTTTTATGTCTTTGGAAGAGATGGCAACTAATTTCTCTAGTTCTGTGGGCAAGTTGTTGGGTTGGCTAATCGTACCTCGTACGCCCCGGATCACGGATGAAACTGACGAGCAGTGCCCCAAAATTGTTCCTTTCTTCAAGGTCACTGGGAAATAATTGACATTCATGACCCTTACCGGCACAAATTTGTCAGCACGCAACAAGGTCTTCCCTAGTGCAATCCCTCGTCCAATTTTCTCATCATGAAGTTTGGGCTCGAACATCACCACGTCTCCACTGCTCGCACTCCCGTCCAGGCGAGCCTCCAGAATGGTTTCAGCCCTCTCAGGTACGCTTACATCTTCAGCCAACAGCACACGGATCAACTCTTCCTTCTCCCATGAAGTACCAGCTCTTCTCCGTTGACACGTAGGACGCCGTCTTTGAAATCAATTCAAACCCTCTGGAATTCATGATGTCCATTCCCATGATTGCATCGTCTTCGATGTCAGCTACAAGTGCCGGATGTTTCACTTTAGTGTTGCCCAAAATTATTTCCAATCGGTAGCTCGCCATATACAGTAGCTGCCTCCCCTGTTGCTGTGCGTAGCTGTCAATGTTGTCGTTCAATCCGTTCCGGTGTTCTGGCAAAGGAAGGCCGAGAATTGTCCTAGTCGCACCTGTATCTAGCAGCATGGTGCAAGGCTCGTTATTGATGAGACCGTCTACGAAGACACCCTTGTTCTGTCGTTGAAGCATAGCGACATATGCGTTGTTAACCGGGGCTTGCCGGACACATGCCGACGATCGCCCTTCTCATCGACCTTTCTTAGTTTTCCTGCATCGGAGTCGATGAATGTTGGACATTTGCTACGACATGTCCAATTTTCGACAATTCCGGCATCTTATATGTCTTTTCTCAGGCAACACTTCCTTCATCACTTTTCTTATGGCAGCTTCCAAGTTAGCAGGCTCCTGTGAGTCTTCCTCAATCGTTTGAACTTTACTTTGGCTTTTGCAGCATTGTTTTGCTGCCTCAAATTCAAAGCTCGTGCCATGCGTCTACGAGATGTGTTGGACGAGCTAATATCAACGCTTGTCTGGTTTCTTGGTCACGGAGTCCATCCAAGAATGCCTGAACCGCTAATCGCTCCATTACATTTTCCGGTATGGCTGGATATGCGAGACGAACCAAGCGTGCAATGTCAGTTTCGAATTCTTGTAAGGATTCGCCCGATTTTTGGCAGCGATTTTTCAGCTGGGAGTGGTATACGTGTTCCAAATGGGCGTGGCCATATCGTAATTCTAGATGTTTAATCAGCTGATCATAGTCCTCCTGTTCTTGGGCGGTAAGAGTTTGTAGAATATTCGTCGCTTCTCCACGTAATGCAAGTGTTAGTGCTACAGCTCTTTCCCCTGCATTCCATCCATTTGCTTTGGCCGCTGCTTCAAACTGTCGGCGGTAATTTTCCCATGGAGTTTTCCGTCAAATTGGCGCGGCTTCATGGAAAGCTTCCTATTTCTGAAATGACCTTGACATCTTTTATACCCTCTTGAACTTTATCCACGTTCAAACTCAAGTCCAGCATTGCATTTTCGTTAACCATCTCTGTGGAGGACGCACTATTAATTTGTTTTTCCAGCTTACTGATCGTTTCCTTTATTTTGTCCATTTCTGCCTCGATTCCGTCTTTGATTCCATCGCTGATTATTTCCTTCATCTTGTCCATCTCTGCCTCGACCCCATCTTTGATTTTATCTACCTCCGTGTTCATTTGCTCCCTAATTTTATCTATCTCTGTCTCAACGGTTCCCATTCTTTCTTCTAGGAAATTAGCCACACCACACAATTCTTTTTTTAGGCCTTCTGTGTTTTCCAGGAACTTCTCTTCCAGGCTTCTTGAATTTTCTAGAAGCTTCTCTTCCAGATTTCTAGAAAGCTTCTCTTCCAGATTTCTAGAATTTTCTTCAAGCTTCTCTTCCAGATTTCTAGCATTTTCTTCCAGGCTTCTAGAATTTTCTTCCAAAGTCCTCGAATTTTGTTGCAGCTCTTCTTTCAAGGATTCTATTATCGGACTCAAATCACCTCCGGGAACTTCGAATAAAAATGTTTCGGGGTCCTCACCTTCTTTCTGCAAGTCTTTCCTGGAGTACTTGCTTTTTACCTTTGTTTCCAGTTCCCTTTCCTCCAATTCCTGTTTCAATTCCGCTACCTTCAAATCCGCAAGGCTGCACTTTTCTTGAACACATTTTGTCTTTGACGAGGTATCAGTCTGTTTCACACGAAAAGTTTATCAGTTTGTTAAAAATTCACTTTGCGAATTCTTTTCCACGGGCCACCAGTCTATTGTCTGTTTCACGCGAAGAGTGTATCAGTTTATATTCCCACGCACAATTGTCCACTTCGCGAAAACCGGGCCACTGTCTATTTTCTGTTTCACGCGAACAGTGTATCAGTTTATATTCCCACGCACAATTGTCCACTTCGCGAAAACCGGGCCACTGTCTATTTTGGGCGTACAAAAAGGTCTATCAATTTATTTTTCTGACTATCCACTCCACGATCACTTGTTTATTTTCAAAATCTCACTTCCGACACCAATTGTAACGTAAATAAACTTAACTTGGTTTAACTAATTTATTTAACACTTAATCTACAACTTAATTTATATTACTACGCCACTGTATAGCTCGATGGTATGGGTTAGATTTTCTTGGGCTGTCTATTTATCTCCGATACAGCATTCTCGATGTTTCGAATTCTTCCAGTTGGCGACGGCATGTTCCAATTGTTTCCAATATTGACCGTTGCATTACGCGGAAGAGCGACTGGATGGTTCTCGAATATCTCCGGGGATGATCTCATCGCTGTCGATGGCGACGCGGGAGGCGACAGGTCCGGCCTAGGTTCGTTACAATATGTCCGGAGTTGCTTTGTTTCTGAGATACAGGGCGTTGAAGTATAAAAAAAAGGTATTTATAAAATATCCTGAAACCGATGTGGTTGAAATGTGGTACAGCTATTTGAAGTAATAAGGCAATTATTTGGCCCTAAGTAGGTCCAGTGGCGTGTCAGTGGGCATCACAGCCAACAATACTGAGAAAAAAAAATATTTTCTCCTTTTCAGTGCATTTGAATATAAACGTGGGTTCTAAAAAGTTTTTTATAAGCGTGGTAAAAATACATCTTTTTCACCTCCTGTGTTTTTTTTCATATTTAGCTTAGTTTTCGAGAACAAAAAAATGAATTCACTCAACAATCATGATTACCTGCTATGGAGACCAGCTGACAGTGATAGTATTGTAACGTAAATAAACTTAACTTGGTTCAACTAATTTATTTAACACTTAATCTACAACTTAATTTATATTACTACGCCACTGTATAGCTCGATGGTATGGGCTCGTTCAGACTGTCCACTCCCTCTTGAGAGGTGTCTATTTATCTCCGATACAGCATTCTCGATGTTTCGAATTCTTCCAGTTGGCGACGGCATGTTCCAATTGTTTCCAATATTGACCGTTGCATTACGCGGAAGAGGGACTGGATGGTTCTCGAATATCTCCGGGGATGATCTCATCGCTGTCGATGGCGACGCGGGAGGCGACAGGTCCGGCCTAGGTTCGTTACATTGCCCCCTTCTTAAAGACATTTCGTCCCGAAATTTCATCCTTGGAGTGTGACGATATCTGCATGACTCCCCATATCTGCACCGTGAAGTTCGATGGAAGTAACACTCCACGGTCTTCATGATCGGTCGTGGAAGAGGGTTACCGCAAACCAAAATCTTGACGCCGCTGGATCTGAATATCGCCTCCAGCATACTTCTTATGATTCTCCAGTCCAACCCATCAATACCACAGGATAATTTTGGAATTGCTAGATCCACCAGATTCTGGTCCACCATAGTATCTCTTAGTTTGGTGAGACTCTTCCAGACATCTTCATAAGACGGTTTATCTTGGGAATGCCTCTTGGTGACTAGGTAGTAGATGTTTCTCTGGCCTTTCTTCAACTGTAGCACCCACCAACTTCTGGATTCTGCTCCGCAGTGTTTGGAGTTGACCAAATTTCTTGGAGAACACTACGGCGATGCCCCTGGACATTCGAAGATCTTCTGCCACACAGTGCGCTAGTGCGTAGTCAGCAGGCACCTCGAAAAGGTCTCGTGACTCCTCTCTAGTAACCCCATGTAGAACTTTCTGCCCGTTTGAATACAAGGACATAAACTTCTCGAACGTCATATCATCCTCCGGTGGCTTGAGGGTGCGAACTTGGTCATGGTTTCCAGCGTAAGGGGCCAACCTGTTGAAATGGACGACCCTTGGTTTCCCTCAGGGTGGCTTATGGATTCGGTACACAAGGTCGTTTATCCTTTTCACGATCTTATACGGGCCTTCCACGAGTTCCGCAACTTTGGTGATAGTCCACGACGACGTTTGGGGTTGTACAGCCAAACCAGGTCATCAACCTTAAATCCTCCAGCGTCGGCCTTGATGTCATAGGTCTTCTTCATTTTATCGCTGGCACTCTGGATGTTCAACCGGACTCGTTCGTGGATGTCGTCCATTCTCTGCCGAAGTTTGCTGACGTAGTCCTCTCCCGCAGTGTCTTGTCCTGGCGGTATCCCAAACTTCAGGTCACAAGGCAGTCGCAGTTCTCGGCCCATTATAATACTAGCAGGAGTTTGACCGGTTGACTCGTGTACTGCGGATCGATAGGCCATCAGGAACAAATGAAGATACTGGTCCCAGTCTCTTTGATGGTCAGAGACAACCTTGGACAAGTGGCGGTTGATCGTCCTGTTCATCCGTTCCACCATTCCATCGGACTGCGGATGTAGGGCCGTGGTTCTTGTCTTGCGGATGTTCAGCAGTAGACATATTTCTTGGAAAGGTTGGATTCGAAATTTCTGCCTTGATCCGAGTGCAGCTCCATTGGAATACCGAATCGACATATCCACTCTTTCACCAAGACGTCGGCGACGGTGATGGCTTCCTGGTTGGGCAGGGCATAGGCTTCCGCCCACTTACTGAAGTAGTCCATTGCCACAAGGATGTATTTATTATCGTGGTCGGATACGGGAAACGGGCCGGCGATGTCAATGGCGATTCTCTCGAACGGGCTGCCTACGTTGTACTGACGCATCGGGGCCTTGGGTCGTATTCGAGGTCCATTGCTAGCAGCGCACAGCGCACTTCCTGCACCAGTCCTGGACGTCAGCTTGACAATTGGCCCAGTAAAACCGTTGCCTCACTTTCTGCAGGGTCTTCGTCACTCCCAGATGTCCTCCGGCGACTCCATCATGGATTTCCCGCAGCACTTCCTCTCTTCTGTTCCTGGGAACAATTATTTGGCGTCTGTCTTCCCCACCAATATCGGCCTCCAACACACGTTTCAGGATCCCATTGTCCAGAATAAGAGAGTTCCATTGTGCCCAATAGGACTTAACAGCCGGCGAGTAACCTGCGACTTCCTGCCATGATGGTCTTCGATTGCCCTTCTTCCAGCTGACGACTAAGCCAAGGTCGGGTCTCTCTCTTGGTCTTTCTGGATCTTGCTGTCATTCCAGTTGTCATCCATTGCCGCGGTTCTACAAAGTGTTGCTTCTTTCTCTTCTGCTCGTCGGCAATGTGAGGCAATCATCTGGACATGGTCTTCGCGACAAGGCATCTGCATTCTTATGGCTAGTTCCGGCTCGATGTTCGATCTCGAAATCGAATTCTTGGAGTCTCTCGATCCAACGTGCTACTTGACCCTCAGGATTTTTGAACTGTAAGAGCCATTTGAGAGCTGCATGGTCAGTTCTCAGCAGGAATCTTCTTCCATACACGTACTTGTAGAAGTGTTCCACTCCCTTTACAACAGCTAACAGCTCTCGCCTGGTGACACAGTAATTGCGCTCTGGTTTGCTAAGCGTCTTGCTGAAATAACCAATGACCTTCTCCTGTCCCTCCTGGATCTGAGATAGGACAGCTCCAAGTCCCACGTTGCTGGCGTCCGTATCCAAAATGAATTTCCCTTTGGGTAGGGGATAGCTCAGTATAGGTGCGTTGATCAAAGCTCCTTTCAGCTTCCTGAATGAATCTTGACATTCTTCGGACCACTGGAACTTTGTTTGGCCTTCCGTGAGCCTGGTCAGTGGTTTAGCGATGTTGGCGAATCCCAGCACATATCGGCGATAGTATGTGCATAAACCAAGGAAACTTCGAAGTTGGTGAATGTCTTTTGGGATGGGCCAATCCTTAACAGCTTTGATCTTCTGGTCATCCACTGCTACTCCTTCCCCAGAGACAACGTGGCCGAGGTATCGTACTTCTTTTTGGAACAGATGGCATTTCTTAGGGCTCAGCTTCAATCCGGAGTTCCTCAGTCGCAGGAATACTTCCTCCAAGTTTTCACGTGGTCCTCGAACGATCTGCCGACCACAATTATGTCGTCGAGATACACTAGACACGTGTTCCATGAGAGTCCCTTCAGCACTGTCTCCATCAATCTTTCGAATGGCGGGAGCATTACAGAGCCCGAATGGCATAACGGTGAACTGCCACAATCCTGAGCCGATGGTAAAAGCAGTCTTTTCTCGATCTTCCTGAGCGAGTTCTACTTGCCAGTATCCACTCTTCAGATCAAGGGTCGAGAAAATCGTGGAACCAGCCAACGTGTCTAGGGTGTCATCTATTCTCGGGAGAGGGTAACTGTCCTTCTTCGTGACATTATTAAGTTGGCGATAGTCTACACAAAAGCGTGTCGATCCATCCTTTTTCTTCACCAGTACGACTGGAAGGACCAGGGACTGTCAGGACGGTTCGATAACTCCTTCTTTTCCCATCTGCTGACTATTTTGTCAGCCTCTGCCTTCTTGGCAGAGGAAGTCTTCTTGCTGATTGCCGGATCGGTCGGGCACCCCAGTATCAATCTTGTGCTGGACCACATTAGTTCGACCCCTTTTCCTTGTCCGGTATCGAAGATGTCTTGGTACTTTTGACTAAATCTCTTAGTTTGGGCTGTTGAGCTGGTTTTATGTCTTTGGAAGAGATGGCAACTAATTTTTCTAGTTCTGTGGGCAAGTTGTTGGGTTGGCTAATCGTCACTCGTGCCCGGATCACAGATGAAACTGACGAGCAGTGCCCTAAAATTGTTCCTTTCTTTAAGGTCACTGGAAAGTAATTGACATTCATGACCCTTACCGGCACAAATTTTTCAGCACGTAACAGGGTTTTCCCTAGGGCAATCCCTCGTCCAATTTTCCCATCATGAAGTTTGGGCTCGAACATCACCACGTCTCCACTGCTCGCACACAGGAAAACATAAATCAGATGTCTGTACCGCAAATCAACATACTTGTGTAAATTGTAAATATGCATCAGAGATATTAAAGATTCCCAATATAAATTATGATCATCCAGCATACAACAGAGAATGTGCAGCCTATAGAAGAATCGTAATTGAAGTTCAAGAAAGAACAGACTATCATGAATGGAAGGATCAAAAAGAGAGAAGATGTAACTCTGGATAGTAGGCAATAACAATTAAAATATTTGAGTTCAGACATATTCTTAATGAATAGTCAAAGCCTAGTGTGTCACTATGATGAAATAAAATATTACATTGGTAAAATCGACCTGCTGTTGTATGCCTAACTGAGACTCACAGTAACTGATGATATAGAAAATAATGAGTTGTTTATTGAGAACTATATGTTATTAAGGCTCGATTCACAAAGCAGACACACAGGTGGGGTAATTTTTTATGTAAGAATGGATGTAACCTATAACAAATTTGGGACTTATATTATTGAAAAGAATATGTGGTGTTTCATGGTTCAAGTCAAGATTGCTAATAATAGTTACACACTAATGGGAATTTATCATTCACCAAATGAATCACATATTGTTTTTTTAGATTACTTAGGTGAACTGCTTGAGGAATATTTAACATTGAATCTATGTAATTGTAATTTTATAATGCTAGGGGATTTCAATATAGACTGGAATGCAGAAAATAGTCACAGCAGGAGATTGAAACAATGTACTAAAGATAATGGCTTAGGGCAAATTGTCAAAACAAATACACACTTTTGGAGGAATGGAAGCAGTATGATCGATTTAGTTTTCACAAATTTGCCTGATATATATACTTCTGTACTAGATGAATGCACTTTCTCCAATCATAGAGTTATTCAAATAAACATCAAGATAAATGCCCTTTAAAAAAAGTTACCATTAGAAGCAGACTAACAAACATTTCAGAATTTAATGATAGGTTATTGAAAGTGGAATACAATTATAGAGAAAAAGACGTGAATGTTAGATGTAACAATCTAACTAACCAACTGCAAACTATAATAAATGAATTTATGCCTAAAAAGGAAATCACAGTGGGGGGGTGCAAAAAAGAATGGTTCAATGATAATATTCGTCAAGCAATTCAAGATAGAGACATAAGTTTTAGAAGATTTAAATTCACTAGAGATCTGGTTGACTGGGAATATTATAAAGATAAAAGGAATAGAGTTGTGAGTATACTAAGAATAGAAAAAAATGCTTAAGAGTTGATTAAGGGATTAAGTAGTTTTCTAAGGAAATGTGGAAAACATTAAAAAGCATTATATCATCCAAAACTAAAGATCATTTAACAAAAATAAAATTCGGGGATGAAGTTGTTAGTGACAAGTTGCTTATGGTAGAAAGACTGAATGAATATTATATTAAAAGTACACAAGATATTGTAGATAGCATTCCAAATAATGTAACCAATTTCAATTTGTCTAATAATAACAACAATAATAAATTTACTGAATTCAAACTATTAACCAAAATCGAATTGGAAACAATCGTCAATACATTAGCGAATAAAAATAGTCCAGATGAAATTGGGGCATTTGTGTTCAAAAATCATTTTAGAAACATAGCAGATCCTTTACTAAATCTGATAAATAGTTCATTAGAACAGGGAATTTTTCCTGACAAACTCAAAGTCTCAAATATAATTCCTATTAAAAAAATTGCAAACAGCAGTAATGCTGAAGATATGCGACCAATAAATACTTTACCGGCTATTGAAAAAATCCTTGAAAAAGCTGTATATGTTCAACTTAAACAATACATAATTAAAAACAAAATACTAAGTGAATATCAGTCAGGATTCAGGGAGGAATATAGTTGTGAAACAGCACTACAATATGTTTTAAAATGAATGGAACGAAGGGAAAGATGCGAGTAAAATAATAGGAGTTATATTTGTAGACCTGAAAAGAGCATTTGAAACTATTGACAGAATAAAATTACTTGGCAAATTAGAGGCATATGGTATTACTGGCAATGTATATAAATGGATAAAAGACTATCTGAATAATAGAAGACAAAAAGTGAAAATAGGAGATACAGAGTCAAATGAATTAGGTATTAACTTGGGAGTACCGCAAGGTAGCATACTGGGACCATTATTATTTATATTATATATAAATGACATTCAGCATATATTTCAAAATTCTAAATATCATTTGTTTGCTGATGATACAATTATTTATATGGAAGGAAAACAACTGGACACTCTTGTAAATAATATGAATGAGGATTTAGAGAATTTGAAGGATTGGTTAGAGGTAAATAAATTGAAATTGAATGTCAAAAAAACGAAAGCAATGCTGATAGCAAACGGCAATGTCCGCACACAATTCGAAGAAAACAATTTGAATTTTGAAATTTATAATGAAGAAATTGAACTTGTGGATGAAATTAAATATCTGGGGGTAATAGTTGATTGTAAACTGAAGTTCGATAAACACATAGATTATACTTGTGGTAAAATAGCTAAAAAATTGGTGTGTTCGTAGGGTGAGTAAATATTTGACATTGTATTCTAGGAAGTTGATTTATAACACAATTATTCTACCTCATTTCAATTATTGCCCCACAATTGTATACATGGCAAGTCAGAGTGAAATAGAGAGATTGCAGAAAATGCAAAATAGAGCCATTAGAGTTATATTACGGTGTGATTATAGAACTTCGGTTCAATCTATGTTACACACCCTGAACTGGTTGGATGTCAAATCATTCATAAAGTACAATGTTATGGTATTCATCCACAAGATCAACATAAACACATGTCCTCAATATTTAAAAAATATATTAGTAAAATTCAAAACTGTTCATGACTATGATACTAGAGGTAAAGATAATTTTGTTGTGAAGCAAGCAAAGAAAACACAGACACAGCGTTCAGTATTCTACAAAGGTGTGGTAGAATATAATAAACTAGGAAACGAACTGAAGATGAGTCCACTGAATATGTTTGAGAATCATGTCAAGGATTTTATCAGAAGTGAACATATTAATGTAATATTATAATTTTGTATTGACATATTATATATGTATTGTTGGAATATATAGCGAAAGGCTAAATAAAATTACTACTACTACTACTACTCCCGTCCAGGCGAGCCTCCAGAATGGTTTCAGCCCTCTCAGGTACGCTTACATCTTCAGCCAACAGCACACGGATCAACTCTTCACTTCTCCCATGAAGTACCAGCTCTTCTCCGTTGACACGTAGGACGCCGTCTTTGAAATCCAATTCAAACCCTCTGGAATTCATGATGTCCATTCCGATGATTGCATCGTCTTCGATGTCCGCTACAAGTGCCTGATGTTTCACCTTAGTGCTGCCCAAAATTATTTCAATCGGTAGCTCGCCATATACAGTAGCTGGCTCCCCTGTTGCTGTGCGTAGCTTCCAAGTTGTCGGTTCAATTCGTTCCGGTGTTCTGGCAAAGGAAGCTCCGAGAATTGTCCTAGTCGCACCTGTATCTAGCAGCATGGTGCAAGGCTCGTTATTGATGAGACCGTCTACGAAAACACCTCTGTTCTGTCGTTGCAGGATAGCGACATATGCGTTGTTAACCGGGCTTGCTGGACACAGGCCGACGATTGCCCTTCTGTCGACCTTCTTTAGTTTTCCTGCATCGAGTCGTGTTTTGAATGTTGGACATTTGCTACGCACATGTCCAATTTTGCCACAATTCCCGCATCTTATCTGTCTTTTCTCAGGGAACACTTCCTTAATGACTTTCCTTATGGCAGCTTCCAAATTAGCAGGCTCCTGTGAGTCTTCCTCAATCATTCGGACTTTACTCTGGCTTTTGCAAGATTGTTTGCTGCCTCGTATTCCAAAGCGTGCCAGTGCGTCTACGAGATGTGTTGGACGGGCTAGTGTCAGCGCTTGTCTGGTTTCTTGGTCACGGAGTCCATCCAGGAATGCTTGAACCGCTAGTCGCTCCATTACATTTTCTGGTGTGGATGGATATGCGAGAGCGAACCAAGCGTGCAATGTCATTTTCGAATTCTTGTAAGGATTCGCCCGATTTTTGGCAGCGATTTTTCAGCTGGGAGTGGTATACGTGTTCCAAATGGCGTGGCCATATCGTAATTCTAGATGTTTAATCAGCTGATCATAGTCCTCCTGTTCTTGGCGGTGAGAGTTTGTAGAATATTTGTCGCTTCTCCCGTAATGCAAGTGTCAGTGCTACAGCTCTTTCCCCTGCATTCCATCCGTTTGCTTTGGCGCTGCTTCAAACTGCCGGCGGTAATTTGCCCATGGAGTTTTTCCGTCGAACTGAGGCGCTTCATGGAAAGTTTCCCCTATTTCTGAAATGACCTTGACATCTTTTATACCCTCTTGAACTTTATCCAAGTTCAAACTCAAGTCCAACATTGCATTTTCGTTAACCATCTCTGTGGGGGCACTATTAATTCGTTTTTCCAGCTTACTGATCGTTTCCTTTATTTTGTCCATTTCTGCCTCGATTCCGTCTTTGATTTCATCGCTGATTATTTCCTTCATCTTGTCCATCTCTGACTCATCGGTTCATATTCTTTTTTCTAGACGATTCGCCACACCACAGAGTTCTTTGTGTAGGCCTTCTGTGTTTTCAAGGAGCTTATCTTCCAGGCTTCTTGAATTTTCTAGAAGCTTCTCTTTCAGATTTTTAGCATTTTCTTCCAGGCTTCTTGAATTTTCTTCCAGTTTATTCATTACCAAACTTAAATCACCTCCGGGAACTTGAATAAAATGTTTGGGGTCCTCACCTTCTTGTATAAGTCCTTCTGCAAGTCTTTCCTGTAGTACTTGCTTTTTACCTGTTGTTTCCAGTTCCCTTTCCTCCAATTCCTGTTTCAATTCCGCTACCTTCAAATCCTAAGGCTACTTTTCTTGAACACATTTTGTCTTTGCGAGGTATCAGTCTGTTTTACCGAAAAGTTTATCAGTTTGTTAAAAATTCACTTCGCGAATTCTTTTCCACGGGCCACCAGTATATTGTCTGTTCCACGCTGAACAGCGTATCAGTTATATTCCCGCACAATTGTCCACTTGCGAAAACCGGGCCACTGTCTATTTTCTGTTTCACGCGAACAGCGTATCAGTTTATATTCCACGCACAATTGTCCACTTCGCGAAAACCGGGCCACTGTCTATTTTGGGTACAGAAGGTCTATCAATTTATTTTTCTGACTATCCACTCCACGATCACTTGTTTATTTTCAAAATCTCACTTCCGACACCAATTGTAACGTAAATAAACTTAACTTGGTTCAACTAATTTATTTAACACTTAATCTACAACTTAATTTATATTACTACGCCACTGTATAGCTCGATGGTATGGGCTCGTTCAGACTGTCCACTCCCTCTTGAGGGGTGTCTATTTATCTCCGATACAGCATTCTCGATGTTTCGAATTCTTCCAGTTGGCGACGGCATGTTCCAATTGTTTCCAATATTGACCGTTGCATTACGCGGAAGAGGGACTGGATGGTTCTCGAATATCTCCGGGGATGATCTCATCGCTGTCGATGGCGACGCGGGAGGCGACAGGTCCGGCCTAGGTTCGTTACAGTATTGTCATATCAGTAAAAGTCAGAGTCGTCAATTAGCAGTGATTCCATCATGAATACTTTTACTAACGCTGAAATGGCTGACATGCACTTTATTTATGGATTAGCAAATGGAAATGCAGAAGAAGCACGGAGAATCTACCAGGATAGATATCTTAACAGAGTAATTCCATGTGCTAAAACATTTAGAACGCTACATGCAAGATTATGTGAAACTGGAAGTTTTAATAAAAATGTAAGTGGTGGAAGACCAGAAATTGTAACAACGCCTGAACTAGAAGAAGCTATACTTGATGCGATAGAAGAAGATCCTTCAAATAGTACCAGGAAGATTGCACTGCAGCTTGAAGTAAGCCCAAAAACTGTTTGGAAAGTTCTAAAAAGAAACCTCCTATACCCATATCACATACAGCGGGTCCAAGCTCTACTGCCTAGGGATTTTCACCCAAGATTAATGTTTTGCAGGTGGTTGATTTATACAATGGCACACAATAATAATTTTTTACCAAATATTTTATTTACGGACGAGGCAAATTTTTCAAGAGATTCTATTATGAACTTTTACAATAACCATTTCTGGGCCGACGAAAATCCCCACATTATTAGAGAAAGTCATTTTTAGCAACGATTTTCGCTGAACGTTTGGGTAGGAATTATTGGTGACTACCTAATTGGACCCTTTTTTTTACCAGCAAGATTATCAGGTCCATCCTACACGGCTTTTTTGCGAAATCATTTACCCATTTTGTTGGAAGAAGTACCCGTACTAGTAAGAGGCAACAAGTGGTTTATGCACGACGGAGCTACAACTCATTTTAGTGTTCTAGCACGACAGCATATGGACATCACCTACCCTAATCGCTGGATTGGACATGCAGGACATCAACATTGGCCCTCGCAGTCCTGATATGAATCCTCTAGATTTCTATTTATGGGGTCATCTGAAGGCTCTCGTTTATAAAACCCCTATACTAGATGTGAATGACTTGAGGAATCGAATAAGTGACAATTGCAATGTCATAAGGAATACTCCAGGTATTTTTGAACGTGTCAGACAATCAATGACACATGGATTGCAGTCGTGTATTTTATCAGACGGTGGACATTTTGCTCATTTACTTTAAGGTCGAAATTGCTTATTTTTTACTTTAGGTTTGTATTTTATGTTGTCCATGGATAATTTGTAGAATAAGTTAAAGTATTTTTTTCTCGAAAACGAAGCTTGATATGAATAAAACACAAGGGACCAAAGAGTTGTATTTTCAGTTGTTTAATTTGAAAAAATAAAATACTACAAAAAAAAGTACTTTTTTTTTCTCAGTATTGTTGGCTGTGGTGACCACTGAGACGCCCCTGTACCTACTTGAGGCCAAATAATTGACTTATTACTTCAAATAGCTGTACCACATTTCAACCACATCGGTTTCAGGATATTCAGGATATTTTATAAATACCTTTTTTTTAATACTTCAACCCTGTATCTCAGAAACGAAGCAACTCCGGACATATGTTCATAGGAACTTTTTTTTGTCAAATGACCTAACGAATCACCCCCTGAAGTTTCGTACCGTAGTTAGGAAACACCCTATATAAAACCAGTCACCCTATTAGTCACCTTGCCACAGATAAAGAGTGTCCAACATATATTTATTATCAGTTTCAACTCGAATTACAAATTGATTATAGCAATTAATATACTATATTCAAATAAAATTATTTACCAATACCAAAAATTCATAAACATCCATGTCTGAGAAAATATAAAAAAATTATACAAAAAAAATATTTATGAATACCCTTAATAACAGAATATCACACTGAAATATGTGATAGTCTTAAAATAATATACTAAAATTCTAGATCAATGAAAAATAAAATGGAAGAAATAGAAATTATTATCAATACCTGTAGATATAGTGATTATTTATTGACACGCCCATGAAGGGCAAAATTGTTATTCTTAGTAATAGAGGTGTCCCTATGTAACACTATGTGTATTTTGGGATGAAATAAACGTTGAAAAAAAAATACCATAAAAGCAAATGTTGTGATTATTTCGAAAACCTGGATGAATGCAGAAGAAGAAACTTATTATAACTTCAAGAATTATAACTCGGTATACTCATCAAGAGTGAAACGTGGAGGAGGTGTAGGAATGTTTGTGGAGAAAAAGATGATAGACTTTGAAATTACGAACAAGAATAGTGAGGATGCTTATATTGAAATGAATTTACCAAAGTTCAACCTCATTCTTTGTGGTGCATACCGTTCTCAAAAAGAAAACATCAATAATTTTCTGAAACAAATTGATTTTTTTGTTTGTGTGTACATCTTAGAGAAAAAATAAAAAAAGAATGAATGTTGTAGAGCTTATAAAGCTCTATTAAAAGACCTATTGTTTGCCAATTTTGGTATGAAAATGAAGGATTGAGGATTTTTTCAAATATTTCAACAGCCGCCATTTTGAAACTACTGGACCAATTTGGCCCATCTCAGAACTTATCCGAGGCATTGATAGAAAATATTTTTGTGCCCAATTTCGTTCCATTTGATTGAAAAATATGTCATCCACTTTGTTGACAAATTTCGTTCGATCATGGTCTCCAGAACCATCAGTTCAAATATAAATATATATATATATATATATATATACATTATACATGTGTGGGAAGTATTTGCTGACTAGTTAGGTACAAAACTAGGGATATTGGGGTAAGCAGCAATAAAAAAGTAAACTCTTTAAGGTTTATCCCAGCTTTCGGAAATGTTTATTTTCATCATCAGGGAGACTACAATAGATGAAAAAACCAAAAGTAATACATATTCAAGTGCGAAACAATATGCTACTTACAACTTTGTTGAGGTTGGTTTCAGTGATGTTAAACATATTCATCTAACATAGTGATACAAAAGAAAAAAAAATGTAGATCAAGGAATAAAACGAAGTTCAAAGTTACTACAACCACATTAGCGTTGTTTAAAATTATATAAATATAAATGTCTACTCTATGTGGTGTGACAAGTGAAACTGATAGGTTAGGAATTAATCTTGCAATTATATTTAAGCCAACGACACCTGACGGGTGTCACGTAGAAATAGTTACATTGTTGCCAACTGTTAGATTAGTACCAACTGATGTTACCAGGTGGCGGTAATGTTAAAAAGTACTATTATTTTATATTACATTGTTGTCAATTTTGATTGATATCTAAGGACAATAAATAAGAGATTTGGCTCGAATGGTTAATGTTTTTTTTATATGTATATATATATATATTTTATTTTATTCTTTTATTATATTACATTGTCAATTTTGATTGATATCTAAAGGCACTAAATAAGAGTAGATCTCACTCAAGTGGTTAATATCTGTTTTTTTTATTTATAAAATTCTTTTCTTGGGAAATGAAAGCCATTTCTAAGAATGTTCTCTTAGATGTATGTGACTCTGTCGCTAGCACTTTCACTGAATCTGGTGATCAAATTTATTCACCTGTTCTGCCAAAGCACATCTTTCAGGATGCAATCGGCAGTCACTTTTATGAGAAATTATTCTTTTCGATAATGATCTTTGCGTTTGACCAATATATTGTTTATTACAACCTTGACAAGGAATACTATAAATTACATTTGACATTGAAAGTAATGGAGTTTTATCTTTAACTTTAGAATACATTGACCTGATTGTTAGAACTGTTTTATGACCTTTTAAATTTTTCAGGATTGTGAATATACATATATTTGAACTGATGGTTCTGGGGACCATGATAGGTGAAGATGAATCAAAATTTATTGATTGTTGTGATGACGAGACCGATACGTAGCATTTCCATTGAAATCTACCTAATACAACCAGATACGAGGTCCAGTATCTCCAATGTAGTGTTTCTTGTTTTTTAAAAACTCACAATACCATATAAATATTTAGTTGTTACGATGATTGTATTATTTAATCAATGATTGTAATTTAGGATAATCAATGATTATTTGCTATAATAATGGAATTTAAACACCAAAAATTGATGTAACTTTTTTGTAAATTGAAATTTTTTCAACCCTTACACAGCAATGTACTCTTGGGACCAGGCATTTTTATTTGCCATAACGTTAACATTGAAGCGTGTAGTCACATAGCATCCACCCAGTCTGAAACTAAATTTTGCTGTGTGTCATTACCCTGATACCTCGCAGTTCCAAGGGTACGTTAAAGTGAGGCATCAGTTAAATGCCATGCGGGCTTAATGCGTCAATCATATTTTTTATTTTATTTTATAACTTGATTACTGTGAATCTTGAACATCTTTTATGATTTCCTTTCGAAAATGTCCAATTATTCCTATCCATTGTTCTTGATAGTCCATTTTTTTTGTTCAATTTTTGTTGATTTACAGTTTATTTTTGGTTTTTGTGAAAGCCATTATTTTATTTATTTTACTCGACATGTTTTGTGAAATATTACATAAAACATACATTAATATATAGCTGATAATTAAATAAGTAATTTTTTTTCTGGAAAAAAAAGTTGATTTATGTTTACGCTTTTGTGAATACTAAAAATCAGAGATTATTTTCATGCCACTAGGTGCCTCCCCCTGGAAGTGATGGATACGACCGCCCCTGATGTTATTTTAGTATGTAACTAAAATATTATATATTTTATGAAATGTTCGTTATTTTTTGTAAATTGGGTTGTCCCATGATTAATTAAATAGATAAATAAATTTAATAAATACATTTATTTTCATGTAAATAAACACAGTTCACTTACCTTTGCTACTGCGGGTGCTACGTCTCAACACTGCTCCACTGCGTGTGAGGCGAGGGGGCTCCTGAGCGTCCCTTGTAGTAGGCTGGCTGCTGCTCGCCCCCAGTGCTAAAAGTTCCCGTTTACCGCGTTCTGGCAAAGACTTCCTGGCCGGATGTACGCTACCACTCGGCCCTGTCGGAGGTGCTGCACTATGTCCCACCGAAGCTCTGCTGTGACTCCTCAGAGGGTATTTGTGAACCTGCGAAAAAAAAAAAAAAAAGTTCGGTTCAAGTAATTTTCCGTTATAATAAAAAAAATCAGAAAGTTATTATGGATCAGGCTTTTTGGAAACAACTGAGATAAATTAGAATGTCTTGTACAATCGTATCTTTTTTTCGTTTAGCTTTTCTTTTTACACGCTTTCTATTAGCTTCACTTATATGTTTGTTTGTTTGTAACGGACTCCTTTGGGCGCGATTTTCACCCACTTCCAGACGTCCGAATGATTTGAAATTTGGCAGGTGTACATAATTCCGGTGATAATGCATCAAGAAAAAAAGGGTTTTTGTTTGAAAAAATACAAAATGGCGCCTCCAATATGGCGGACGAGTTTTGTGATTATGGTCCGATTCGCTTCAAAATTGGTATCTGAGGGTTTTCGTGGTCAGAGATTATGATTCTTTTGTCAAAACTGAAAAATTCAAGATGGCGGCTCCAAAATGGTAGACGAGTTTTGTGATTATGGTCCGATTCTATTCAAAATTGGTATGTGGGGGTTATTGGGGTCCAATATTAAGATTCTTTTGTAAAAATTGAAAAATTCTAGATGGCGGCTCCAAAATGGCGGACGAGTTTTGTGATTATGGTCCAATTGTATTCAAAATTGGTATGTGGGGGTTTTTGGGGATGGAGATTATGATTGAAGGATTCAAGATGGCAGCTCCAAAATGGCGGACGAGTTTTGTGATTATGGTCCGATTCTACTATTCAAAATTGGAGAATAATAGTTAAAAAAATTAAATAATAATAATAATAGTTTGAAAAACTAAAAAACACGCTTTAATAGAAAACAAAACTAAAAAGTTGAAAATAAATAATAGTTTGAAAACTAAAGAACACGCTTTAATAGAAAACTAAACTAAAAAGTAGAAAATAATTTTAAATGAGTTTGAAATAAGAATACAGTGATTAACAACAAATTTATTTCATCGTAAAAAAGCGTGGGGTGCTTTTTAAGATATTTTCATAATGATTCTACTTTTACCAATATCTGTCCATGAAATATTAACAACAATTGACATCAAGCACCCACGCTTTTTACGATGAAATAAATTTCTTGTTAATCACTGTATTCTGATTTCAAACTCATTTAAAATTATTTTCTACTTTTTAGTTTAGTTTTCTGTTAAAGCGTGTTTTTTAGTTTTTAAACTATTATTTATTTTCAACTTTTTAGTTTTGTTTTTGTTTTTTAGTTTTTCAAACTATTATTATTTGTTTTTATTCATCATTTTGAATAGAATGGTGATGAGTCCGTACAGTTTTTTCTTTATGTTTTTCTGATTGCAGTCATATGAGTGTTGATCAATGTGATTTTGTGATATTTGTCAATGTAACTTTTATCACAGTTCCTGCAATTCCAGTATATTCGACGTTTGAGAGGTTGAAGTTTCATCGTTCAGGTTGAAAACAAGGAATTAAGTGTATGTGTACTAAACAATACTAATTTCACAGTTTTTCCTCACGAGGTTTCCAATTTTTACCAAAAGTTTGATGTATGTAAATTGAAAATGTTAATAGTTGACATGGCTTTGCTCTGAATTGTTTTTGGATAAACATTCTTTGAATATCTTATTTACTAGCTTCATTGGATATAGTTGGTTAACACGTTGAGGATGGCTGTACAAAGAAAAAGAAAATCACTCGGCCGGCAATTTTTTTTTTATGATTTAATTTGCGGCATTTCATTGATCTCACGCCGTCTGAATAGAATAAATTGTATTATTGAGCCGGCATGGTACCAATGTAATGTCACATGATGTAGTGTTGTAGTCATCTGATTGGCTAGAAACAATTTATTGTTGTGGGTATGTACAATGCAAACACGTGGTTTTTGGCGGGTGTCGATTTCAAGCACAGTTGATGAAGTAATTCGAGTGAAAATGGGCGACTACGAGTAAAACCATGTTAATGCTACTAAGGCCTAAATATGTTAGCCTATTATATTTGTATTGATCCAGCCTATTGCATTCGTACTTCTTTGTAATGCGTTTGTTGTTTCTTTACGTTCTTATAATAAACAATAATAATATTTCGGATTTTTTCACTTTGGTGCCCATAAAAACCATCCTAATTAATAAATCCCGATCCAGCTCATATACAGTGGTTGCCTACCATTTATTTAGCATTATAACGTGATTCTCGATAACATACATCCGAGTTAAAATATGTTGTGCGGCATCACATTCATGCAGTGCCCGCCCCGTATAGAAACAAGCGCGGCATCCGCATGATCTCATGCCGTCCTCAACGTGTTAATTTTCAAAAATGGTATTGATATCATTTTTATTTTTGGACGCATATTCTCTCCACAAAAAATTACATCTTTGGTCTAGAATTATATTTCCTATAGACTATCTAAGTCTGAAGTTACAAAAGCTTACGAACATTTCCATCGAAAATGCAAAATCACGTAAATGCCCATAATGAATTTTTATTTTTCAGTTTATTCGTGATTTTGTTATAAATAAGGGTGGATATACTTATATTTTGTTAAAGTAAGGCCAAATTTAGGAATTCCCATATCTTGTTGAGAGGATTATAACATACTTATGGCTTATTTGAAAGAGTTAAGGTTATATATTTTGTTTTAATTGTTATTCTGTATGTTTTGCCTAAACATTTCGTTTTATTTTCAGAATTCTAGCTTAAAATGACTTCAAAACACGTTTTAAAACTTTCTAGCATTTACAAGTTTCTGGAAAATGACAATAAAATAATAAAAAAAGGAGAAAATGCCTCTCTATAAAATATGATAGAAATCCTAAACTTGGCATCACTATAACAAAATATTAATATATCCACCCTTATTTATAACACAATCATGAATAAACTAAAAATTACTTATGGACATTTAAAATGCATTTGCATTTTCGATGGAATGGTTCGTAAACTTAGGCAAAATTAGATTTTGACAACAATCCTGAAGTACATGTCAAAAAACTTCATGCGATAAAATAAAATGTTAGAGGTCAGATTTGTTCCTGTCATTCTCAAAAAGCCAAAAAAGGATATATGAATCGTGGTATAGTGTTTCAAGATCCTTCTTCAGGACAGTATATTCTTGGGTATTAAATTTTCAACTCCGCATATTGAGTTTTCAATTGTGCTTGATTTATACAAAAATGGGGATCTGAAACGTAATTTAGGGACATGTCAAGAATTGTTGCGTCTCCTATACCATTTTGCGGAGAGCCTTTCATAACTTTTTCATAACATCTAGAAATGGGTTTACCACTTTTTGTGTCAAATCCTATTTAACAATCCAAAAAAATATTAATCATGTTTCCATATTGAATAATTTAGGCAAATTTTATAATCTATGATTCCTTGTTTATTTTAATTCGAGTTTTAATTTTATTGTTGTAATACATTGTTTTTTTTTCCTACTGAATTGAAACCTTTTTAACATGCTCCTCTTATTGCATGAAGTCTGAATATGTAGATGACATCTGTCAGTTAGTAGTAGTAGCAGCTGGTTGGTGAATCAAAAATTCCAACAAGAATAGAGGAGTGCCGCACAAGTTGTCAACTTCAAAAACTTCTGCCTCTCCAATTGTAATAATTTCATCAGGGTTGTGTGGGAATCACAAACTGAATACCGGGTGTCACAGGATATCGAGCCACCCCTGTAACTTCTGCATTCGTGAACGGATTTTTCTGGAATTTGATACAGTTTATAAGCAACCATTTCGGATTTGATCACATTACAATCCAATATGGCGGACTTCCGGTTTTTCTGGAAATGCCAGTAACTTTGTTTTTTAAAATGGAACACCCTGTATATTTTTACATATTCAAGTTCAACAGGTCAAAACAAGTCCAAACCTTATGTCAAATGTAATTTTTTTAAAACAATTGAAATTAAAATTGTTTTTTTATTTTACCTCGTGGATAAATGAGATTTCGTCAAAGCTATTCACAATGAGTCGCAAATAACAGAAAAACTAATTTTTTTCTGAAAAATTATTTTTTGTGTCACTGGTTAATCAATTCAGTCACATCACATTTCGATCAAAAATTATTTTTTTTCAAATGAAACCCCTATGGGCCACCTACCTGTCTCTCTAGAACATTCATTAGGGAAAAAAATTACATATCATTTTTGTATTTCGGTGCAGTAACAAATTGTATAAATTCAAAAATCTACAACTAGTTCATGAGTTTTCTGGCAGTTCGAATAATTTTTCAACTTAGTAAGCTGTGGAAAACAACATTTCTGAATCTTGTCAACTAATTGTGTAAGTTATACTTATAAGCACGATAATGTTTTTTTTTTAATTCTTCTAGCATTTTCTTGACTGACATTGCACTGGTTTTCCAATTCCCGCGTCGAAGCGGTTGGATCAAAATCAACATAAGCAAAACATTCATTTCTGCCTCCTCACTTACGATCATCTTCTCCATTGTTGGGTTCTTTTGGAAATCTTCTCTCCACATCTTTGAAAAAGGTTCTTTGTGGGTGTCTTCTGTGTGGGTATCGTTCAGCGTATAACTGACAAGCGGCGACAATGTTTTCAAGACATTCTCCGTAAATTAATAACATATCAACCTGTTCACTTCTTGTGAACCTATAATTTTGATTTTACATTTCTACTAAACTAATTCCCAGAAGTTAACTAATTTTCGAGAGTTGAGATGAAAGATGACAGCGAAACACAATTAGTTGACAAGATTCAGAAATGTTGTTTTCCACAGCTTACTAAGTTGAAAAATTATTCGAACTGCAAGGAAACTCATGAACTAGTTGTAGATTTTTGAATGTATACAATTTGTTACAGCACCGAAATACAAAAATGATATTTTATTTTTTTCCTTAATGAATGTTCTAGAGAGACAGGTAGGTGGCCCATAGGGGTTTCATTTGAAAAAAAATAATTTTTGATCAAAATGTGATGTGACTGAATTAATTCATCAATAAATGACACAAAAAATAATTTTTCAGAAAAAATTATGTTTCTCTGTTATATACGACTCATTGTGAATAGCCTTGACCAAATCTCATTTATCCACGAGGTAAAATAAAAAAACAATTTTAATTCCAATCGTTTCAAAAAAATTACATTTGACATAAGGTTTGGACTTGTTTTGACCTGTTGAACTTGAATATGTAAAAATATACAGGGTGTTCTATTTGAAAAATAAAGTTGCTGGCATTTGCAGAAAAACCGGAAGTCCGCCATATTGGATTGTAATGTGATCAAATCCGAAATGGTTGCTTATATAACTGTACCGAAATTTCAGAAGAATCCGTTCACGAATGCAGAAGTTACAGGAGTGGCTCGATATCCTGTGTCACCCGGTATGCTGGATCATTTATTTATAGTCCCAAAGTGTTTATATTTTTTATTTATATTAATAGGGAATTTTGTGTCTATATCTCGAATGTTGGTGCCTGTCCCAATCTTTCTATCACAAAATATTGTTTGTGCTACCAACTGTTCACATTTTTAGACAGAAAATCTCTATGAATGACACATTTGATATAAGAAATATATAAGCGCTTTATTACCAAAAATAATTGAACTGTTATATCAAATTGGCGATTTTCCATACAACCAAAGTCAAACAATTGCCATTGGAGAGGCAGAACTTTTGAAGGTTTTTTTAAGTTAGCAACTTGTGCGGCACTCCCCTATTGAAGGGTGTTTCAAATTTTTCACAACAAAACAATGCTCATGTGTATGTAAAATAAACATATAAATTAATTCCAACTATACACTTTATTAATTATTGAAGGAAAATCACCAATTTTTTCACCCTAGATGTAAATGGAGTTTGAAACAGACTTATCTCAGTGGTTCCCAAAATCAAAACTATGCTAAGGAAAGCATTTTGAATAAAAACCTGTGGAATCAAAAGCAATATAAACAATTTCAGCTGAATCTACTTACTTGTATTGAATTGGCGCTGGATGTACCAGCTTCCGGGTTACCCTCGTTGCTAAAATAACTTATTTTTAGATTGAAACTGGAGTTATTACTTTTTCTGTCGCTCTTTTGACTCCTCTCTGTCTTCTCCTTTGAACTCGTCTCTATCTTTGAATTATTCAAATTATTGTTCTTATTAGATTTGGTATGTTTGTCTTCTTCGTGTCTCTCTTTGATTTCTTTTGAACTGTTTCCAGAAGATGAGCCTTTCTTGTGTTTTTTCTTTCTTTTGCTCAAGTCTGTTGAAGTATTATTCAGAGAACCTGAAGATTCTGGGTTATTATTTCCAAAACTAACGTTTAAATTATCCTGTTTATGGTTATTATGATCTATACTATGTCTAGAGTTTCTTTTGGCTTTTGGTTCGAACTCTAGTCCGATCGACTGATCAGAGTCCGCTTTGGGGTGTTTTCTTGATTTAGAAGCTGATAGTTGCGAGTTTTTGTCTCTTTGACTGGTTGAGGATGTGGAGGGGACTTCTTGCGACTTTGATCTTGGGTGGATTGAGGGTTCGGGTTTGTTGGTTTTTTTGCTTTGGGACTGTCCAGATTTTCCACTTTTTATCTGGAATAACGACACCATTATTAAAATTACAAGTATATGCACTATGGGAAAGATAGAAAACAATTTAATAGGCGAGATCACAAACTCACAAATTTGCTTCATATGTGCTTGAAGTTGAAATATAGTGATAAAATATTATATATGCATAGTTTTCCTAGAAGATATTGTGTAATATTCGAATAAACGCTGCTCTAAAACCCTCAAATTCAGTGAGACATTCAAAACACGTTGTTGCCGCTTCTTTTTACGTCATTTTTGGCATTATCCTGAATTGCCAGTGTCACTATTTTGCGGAACTTCTGAGGAAATATTATTTTCATTCATCCTATGAATTAATCAGAACTTGTGTCAGCATATGTTATATTGAAATAAAGACTCCTCATTTGATAGCTGCTCTTGATTTAGTTATTCTTGAATTATATGTATGTATACCGAGTGCTATGTCATAATTTTTTTGGCCTGCTCACATTGTAAAGAAATATTATGAATAACGCTTGCAACTCGGCAATCGGCGATAAATCTGAACTTGTTACGTCACATCCTGGCGTGGTTTTCGCGGTGTTCAAACAGAAGCATATTTTGGGATATTTTTTTTTAAACTACATCGAAAAAAAAAAAATTGAAAAAAATCTAAACACTTTTTTTATTGTTCTGGACAATGTGGTATTTTTTCCAGAAATTAGTGATCACGCCTATTGTCCAAAGAACACTACTTTTTGCAGAGTGTATGCTTATGGTAGGTATTTAATACAAAAGAGATAAAATGACAAACTCCTCAAATATAAAAACAAACATATAACCAATAAATGATAAATATAAAGTTATAGAAACAATAAAAATAAAAAAAAAAACGTATTCCTTCAATGTATAATATGCTTTATGTAACAATAATTCTTTGACAGCCGTTCTGAGTATTATATATTCAAACTAGATTTCTTTCTATTTCACATTCTTTTCTGCATGTTCCTTGTTAACAATGTGGGCATAACAGTTCTGCCCTTGGTCTATTATGCAAATTTTCATTCTAGGATGAAATTTGGCATCACAAGATGGGGAAGCTGCTCAGGCTTGATTAATATTTTCAAATGTCAGAAAGAGGTTATAAGAATAATATTCGGCTTAGCCTAGGATGAGTAGTGCAGGGGAATTTTCAGATCAAACATGTTGATGGTACCAGCAGTATTTATTATGGAATCAATTCCATTCTTAATCAAACATAAAGAATATTTTCTCAATTTTAGGAATACCCATGATCACAGTACTCGGTTAAAAAATGATTATAACTATCGTATACATTTGACTGTTTTCGAGACAGGTCCACTATATAAAGCAAAACAATTTTTCAACAATATTCCTAATGAAATCAGAAACATTGAAGACTCTATAAGCTTGTTAAGATCGTTGCAAAAGTATTTATGCAACATGGAGCCTTATTGCATCAATAATTTCTTCCCCACCAATATCTAGGCATCTCAGTATCCAATCATTTTATGATTCTTTTGTATTTTTTAGCATCATCTGTATTCTACATACTCTACATATCTGTGTTCTGTAATTAATTTTGTACTCTGTGACGTATTTCTCAGACCACAATTATGTTGAAATAAATAAATTATCATCTATCTATTTCATTAAATGGCGCCATGTTAATGCTACTTGTTCCTCAAGGTGAGTTAATTGAAAAAATCCCACATTTCTTTTCAACTTATATAATGCTTATAGTTCATTACAGATCATAAATAGGTTGAAAAAACCAGTACTAAGGCAATTTTACTCATGTCTTTTGGACAAAATAGCAATTTTATATTTCCAAATTATTTTTTATTTTTTCCAATGCTGGTGAAGTGTAAAATATGTGAAAATATCCCGGGGTAAAACTGGAAAAAAGGTGTCTACAACATCTATGATTAATGATGTTAAGCGCAAACATGGCGATCTATTTGAGAAACACCAGAGTGAACTAGTACACAAGAGTAAATATGAAAACAAGCAAATAGTGATTCTGAAAAGACAGCAAACATTACACGAAGTACTTGGGAAAATAAAGAAATGGGATATATATGACAAACACCCATCATCTTTACATTACGCGCTAGGTGAAATGATTGCATTGGACAATATGCCATGGTTACGAATGATTAAAAATATTGTACCAAACCACAATTTTCCACCAAGAAAATATTTTACACAAAACATTATTCCTGATATCTATGAAAGGCTGCTCACACAAACGGAAGTTTCATCAGCTTAACAGGTCACTGGCTGTATCAAAATTTTCGACATAGCCACATAGTTTTTAATTGTAAACACTCTCCTGGAAGTCCCACAGGTCAGAATATAAAAAAAATGTTTCTTTAAATGTTGGAAATGTGGGATATAGACACCTCACGTATTCACTTGATAGTTCGAGATAATGGAGACAATATTGTTAAAGGCTGCAATGATACTGGATTTGTTTATGTTCCTTGTTTTATACACACATACTCATCAATTACCAATAATAGACAGTATCAATACTCAGAGATCTACATCTGATTTGATAGCACTATGCAGAAGATTGGTGGGACATTTTAACCATTTATCAGTTGCATATTCAAAATTGAAAGATATCCATTTGAAAATCAACCACAAAAAATTGGTGCGAGACGTACAGACACGATGGAATTCCACTTTTTTTATATGTTGCAGCATATACAGGAGCAGAAGATACTGAATATATATATATATATATATATATAATCTTTATATATATAATTCTACTGTACGTGTATTGTCACTGCACTCCTCCTAAACGGCAGGACCGATTTGAATGAATTTTTTTTGTATGCGTTTGTGTGGCGCCCAGGTTGGTTTAGATTCACAAATCATCCACCTAAATTTTATTTTTTATTTTTTTAGACAACATTTTTTTATGATACAGCATTTAAAAATACATACAACCCTAAATTTTCACCCTTCCACGATCAACCCCTATTTTTTTGGCAAGATTTTTATTTTTATTTTGTCATGACTTAGAATAAAAAAAATCACATTTCTCTTAATTCGCCCTTCTACGATCAACCCCTATTTTTTATTTTTTTTTAGGAAAACGGGATAAAGGTATAACGAAAAAACGGGATGACAGGATAAGGAAATAACGGGAAAATGGAATAACGGGATAAATAAAAAACGGGAATAACGGGATAACGAAAAAACGGGATAAGAGGATAAGGGGAAAACGGGATAACGAAAAAATGGGATAACAGGAAAACGGGATAACGAAAAAACGGGATGACAGGATAAGGGGATAACGGGGTAAAGACAAAAAGGGATAACAGAAAAATGGGATAACGAGAAAATTTTCGGGAAAAACATTTTAGGGAACAGAAATTTGGACAGGACAACGTCTGTCGGGTCCGCTAGTATATATATATATATATATATATATATATATATATATATATAAATAAATATATATTATATTTATTTAGTAAGCAAGGTCACTCAACAGACAGAACTTATGAAGTTTGAACTATAACAGAATGACAATATAATGAAGTGTATTACATTTGAGACTGGTATCATACAAAAAAATAAAATAAACTAAAACAAAAATCTAAAACTTATACATAAAAGAAAGGAGTAAAGGAAGAAAAAAGTGTGGTACCATAATACATATCAAAAACAATTTCCTGATCTATTCTAATAAAAATTATAATTTGAACACAGAAGGTTCTTCTTAAACATATTGGTAGGATATTGAAAAATGTCTAAGTGGGTAATACATACAAAATTATAAGAATTTATTGATCTTATCAAAGGAGAGTTATTGTAGTACAGTAAAAACCGAATATAACGACATCGTTTATAACGACAGATCGGTTATAACAACCGAATGGCAAGGTCCCGGCCGAATCTATATAAACTAATAAGTACACATACCGCCTATAACGACATCGGATACAGCGACATATCGCTTAAAACGACGAAACTTTATCGATATTCATCGGCTATAACGACCAACCTTTTACCTATTCCAGCAGAACAAAACATTACAAACAATTTTCACCTTTATACTAATCATATGAAGGAATATTTTGCTTTAGAACCTCTTTCCCGCTCTTTGCCATTTGACCTTGCATGTTTTACGACTTATTCAGTGCGATAGTTGACCGCGTGAATTACAGGTTGATTTAAAAACTTTTGGTTCAGATCGTGTGTTTACGCGTTACTATGTCGCAAAAAAGAAATAGGAAAGTGTTTAATATTGAAGAAAAATCACATATTATATGGAGATTAGAAAATGGCGAGTCAAATAGTGAAATTGCAAAGGAATGTGGAGTCTCACACTCTACGATATCAACGATTTGGAAGGATAGAGATAAAATAAAGGCTCTTTTCGAGAACAACTCATTGAAAATTAAATGATCGAGGACATCTGAACATAAAGTTATTTGAAAACAAGTTCATATGCATAACCTATCCCCATACTACAAACAGACATAATATATACATACATAGTTGTGTATATTGCTTATAACAACTATCGGACATAACGTCCGAAGTATACGGTCCCTTCAATGTCGTTATATCCGGTTTTTACTGTAATTGCTATTGAAATTTCTCATGTGGAAGATTAGTCTATTTCTTGTTATGTAGGGACTGCAATTAATTGAATACTGAGAGATTATATGGTTAGCGTCAACAAGATCATTAAATATTTTGTAAAAAAATAAATCGGAAAATTCCCTCTGGATAAATAATCGTTCAAGTTGGTAAAATCTGATGTTCTCATAATTACATTCGAAATATAGATGGCGAAAATATCTGTAGTTTAGTTTTTTGACAATTTTTTTCTGGACATATTCAAGTAAGTAATTTATTGAAATAGGCAAGCCTAATATACAAACAGTAGGTAAACAGTAGTAACAGATATTTCATTACAGTAACACAATATTAAAAGTAAGTTAAAAACTAAAAATTTTGAAAATTAAAAAAAAAATAATTTAAGAGTTCAAATTTAAAGTTCAGCATTTATAATATGTTCCAGCAACAAAAACTTCGCAGATTCTGTGATCCTTTCACAATTTTTGGTAGCTTATTAAACTCATCCAGGCCTTTAAAAAATAGAGAATTCATACAGTTCTTTGAATTTGTTTTTTCAAAATGGAATTCATTTTTTGACCTTGTCTCATAGCCATGAATCTCATTGTTCAACACAATAAATCTATTAAAAATATTTTTGGTTGTAAACCCGTCAAGATTTTGTATATACATATCGTCGCCAAGTAGAATACATTTCTGCGTACTGGCGTCCATTTCAATGTTTTATGCATTTCTTGGACTGAGGTTAATCGATTACATTTAAGAATTATTCTCATAGCGCGATTTTGCAATTTCTGTAGCTGGGATATTTTGTTTTGATTAAATAAATACATTAAACTAGCACAGTAGTCAAAATGAGTTTTGATAATACAATTATAACAGGTGATTCTGACATTCAGTGATAGCAAGTTTACAGCCCTTGATAAAAAATACAGTTTTTTGCTTATTTTGTTTATAACATATTCAGCATGACTATTTAAAGATAGTAACACTATCTACCATAAATCCTAGATATTTCAGTTCGGATACAATTTGTAATGCTTCACTGTCAATTTCACTTGATTCAATTTATTTTTTGTTGATTTAATCATAGCTATAGATTTATTAGCATTCAGTTTGAATTTGTTTGTTTTAAAATAAGTATTAATAGATTTTAGAGATCCATTTGTTTTTTACAGCTATTTCTAAATTATCATTTGATATAAGAGAGTATCGTCAGCAAATAAGTTCATAGTATGTAAACCAGCGATATAATCCAAGTCATTGAGATAAATGATGAACAACAATGGTCCCAATACACTTCCCTGTGGAACACCAATGTTCACAGTAGATTCTTCAGATACGCAGTTTTTTATTTTGGTTATCTATTTTCGGTTGGTTAAATAATCTTCCAGCCAAGCTAATACTGTACCGCTTATACTATAGTATTTCAGTTTTTCAACTAAAATGTTTCTATTGATGGTCTCAAACGCTCTTTTCACATCTGAAAAAATTGCAACAATGAATTTATTTTGATCAACATATTTTTTCCAGTCTGTGATCGTAAACTGAATTTCACATGAATGATTTTTTCTGAAACCAGATTGGTATTCCATAAAAAAGTTATTTTTATTGAGGTAACTCACCAACTGTTTATAAACTGCAATTTCAAGAACTTTGTCAAATGTGGGAAGTGTATTTACACCGCAGAAGTCTTCTACTTGTATGGAATTATTAATTTTGGGTATTGGTATTATAGTACTCGTTTTGAAATGATTAGGAATGTTCCTTTTTCTAAAGATGTATTAACTAAATTCAAAATGACATGACCAAATACTTCAAATGTTTCTTTCAAAAACAGAGTTCAGTATTTCAGCATTGTTTATCTTGTTCAACCCGAAAACTATTTCCCTCAACTGACACATTGTGAGTAATTCAAATTTACCGAAACTGCAATTTAAAACTCTGAAGTTTTCTGCAGACCATGGTGGACCATCATTTATGCTTTTAGATATGCTGTAGATACTGTTTATGAAAAATGAGTTGAAACAGTTCGATTTTTCCAAACCATTAGTGACAACTCTGTTTTTACTTTCATCAGAAAACATAATTTTTTAAAAGTCTGTCATTTTTTGGTTTAATAAGAGATTTTGAGTATTTCCACATTTCTTTGGGATCATTTTTGTTTAAATCAATTTGTTTCTTCATAATAATGAACTTTTTTTAACTTTAGCAAAGCTACATATTCATTTCTAATAGTTTTGAATTCGTTCCATTCATTTTTTTTGTGGGAATTTGCTTTTTTGAAAACCTTATATGCCTGATCTCTTTCTTTTGCTTTGCTTTTCAAATCATTGTCGTAATTGGTTTGATTTTATCACTATTGTTGTTAATGGTGCAAATTAATTTACTATACTCTCAGTCGAACACCAAATATCATCTAAGATTACATCTACATCTATTGAATTTGAATTGAAATTTGAACTTATTAATTCTTTATTGAAATTGACATATGAAGCATTATTTATTTTTCTTATTTGCACTATTTTTTGGGCAACATGAAACTTTGAATGGCTACCGCAGTTTATTGATATAATTGAGTGATCACTTATTTTTGGAATATCATGAACTTCTGCTCTAACAGTATTACAGTTGCATAAAACATAATCAATTAGTGTACTACTAGTGTTAGTACATCTAGTAGGACCTTCTATTAATTGATTAATTCTATACATTCTAAAAATATCCTTCAATTAATTTACATAAAAACAGTCACTTTGATTATAGTTGATGTTAAAATCTCCTATTAATAACCCTTTCGAATTTGTAAACTTGGCATCCAGAATTTCTTCAATCATGTCAAAAAACAACCCAACTCAAATCGATGGGCTTTACTTGAGCCACTGTTGAATCTATTGGAACCATTTAAACCATACTTCAAATTCAGCGGTATCACAAGAACAAAGTAGCCTACAAAAAATATAAATGAAGAGATTCAGATATATCTGAATTTTCCGTCACTGATAAGAACTGGAAATCCTTTATTATGGTGGAATAAAAATATTTATTGAAGATTTTGAGTGAAATGGCCAGCAAATTTATCTTGGCACAAGCTAGAAGCGTCTACAGTGAAAGAATATTCTTAGAGATATGAAACATTTATGAAGGTACTAGAAACAGATTACTATCAAGAAACTCATACAAATTGCTATTTTGATACCAAAATTTACCGAAGGTTGATTTTGATTATTAAAATATTATATGATATTTTTCAGGGTACAATTTTTTTGTGTTTGTAGAATTAAGGTAGTACCGCCACGAGACAGTTGAATTAGGAAATTATTAAAATTTGGTTTACTTATTGTTTAACATGTGAACAACACCTCTATAAAATGTTAACAAGTTTCACCATCCCGAACCCGAGATATATATAATTGAAGTTGACTCAATTAACACGTAACATATGGACCATGCATAGGCAAACATCACATTATTAATTCTACCATTAGTACTAAAATTAAGAAATTTATGAAAAACGAGGAGGAGCTAGAGCAGGATATCACAGATATTGTGAAAAAAAAATCAAAGTGATTGACCATCTAGTTTGACAGATATTATCAAAACTACTCTCGTTATTCAAAATAGTCCACAGGGAAGCGCACAGCCTAAAGGGGGGGTCGTAGAGAAATGCGGATTGTGCCAGGGGACTTTTTAAAGAAGGACGGGCGACCATTTGAGGGTCTGAACCCGAAAAAAAAACTCTTTCTCCTAGTTGACCCCATCGATTTTAACGATAACCCCCCCCCCTCCTTCCCTCCCAAAGTTTAAAAAGAATACTACAAAAAAGTCCATTGAAGTTTTATCGGAAAACTATAATTTTTTCTCATGACGTAGGATTTCTAGTAAGGGGGGGGGCGGGTCTGATTTTTTTTTTGCTGCGCTTTTCGGGGACATCAATTTTTTGATAGAGTCGACTGGGGGGGGCAAGTGCCCCCCCTTCAAAAATTTTTTTTTTTCGCGTTTCAAATCGAAAAGTCCTTTGAAATTTTTCGATTCTGTCGAATATAATTTCCTAATTCAACTGTCTCGTGGCGGAACTACCTTAAAGATGAATTATTTATATTCATCAGTTTTATACTATATCAAGCTCTGTCGTTGTAGTCTAATATTCGATATTCGGCCAAAAGCCTGCTTCGGTGCATCTCTAGTATGTACTGATTTCGAACTAATAGAAAGAACCCCGCACATTCCTTATAAAAAAATTTAGAAAAAGGAACTCATTGGTACTGTGTGTTCTTGGAATTATTCTAACCAAAAACTTTTCATGAGGTAACTTGCTGTCCATCTGAAGTAATTTTCCAAATATTTGTATACGAGATAATTTTTATATCCCTAGAAAAAATCGTAAAATCACAAAAGAATCTCAAAACCCTCATTGGAAATCACTGAAGATGGTACCATCTTATAACAATTTAAAAGTGTATTTGGCAGTATTAACCATGTTCTTTGATTTCCTGCTCATAAAATACAGAGATATAGTTGGGCATATTTAGCTCTTAACTGAATAAAAATCTATATATTTACATGAATGTTATTTTATTTACCTATTACCCAAACTCAAAAACGTTATGAAGGATCAATTCAGAGCTTTGCTTTGTGCGATTTTCAAAATTCTTTGTGTTGATATACAGTCTGAATCTCAAAATGTCTCTACCTGTTGTAAAGACAGCAAAGATAACACGAAATCAGGTCTCATCCTAGACCAAAAATCAACAGGCAGATGTAAATAAGCACACATTTAGTACCACCATATTGCAAATCTGAATAACAATATATTCCACACTATTTTAATGTGCATAGCATGAAGCAACATCTTATCTGTTCTCTTTGTTAATCTTTATTGAAGGAATTATCGATGACTCTATTATCTTTGTATTTCTACTCATATTTAATGTATTTGTGACAATGCTTTAGTGGGATATAATTTGCTTGAACTGTTTATTTTACTTTCAAATTATGATATTTTGTTCAGTTCAAATGTTTGTGTTAATTCGGAGGATGTTCATTGACTAGTCTAATAAGCATTAATTTAATGTAAAATTGTGATCAGCTGAATAAATTAAAACAAATAGTTCAATGTTTGTTTGATGCTCAATATAACATACATATATGTAAGGATTAAATAAAAATGAATATGTAAAAATTGGTTATTTTTTTAGGGCTCACTATTTCAAAAGGAAAAAATTAATGAATAGGCAGCACCTCACACAATTTGTCATATTTATTCAGAAATACGGGTGATGACATACTGATTCTCCCAGAAAAATTCATTTAATAGAAATATCAAAAAACTTTTTAGGTGTTCACCCAATTTTTCTTGAATCTTAACAAAAAACTTATTGGTGGCATTCTGATGAAAAAATAAAAATGCTGATAAATGATAAATAGCCTTTTTTATGATTTTGTATAATTTAAAATCAACTGCAAAAATTAGGAAGTGGGAATCACTTATCAATCGCTTAATAAGTCAATCTTTGGTCATAACTTGTTAGATAGCTGAGGAGGAAATATATTCACAATGTCATCTCCACAACTTTTATTATATCAGTAAATGAAATCAAGGGGGACATGTTTCGGGTCCTGTAGGATCCATCTTCAGCTTAGATAAAAGATTCTACAACGAAATATTATCAGTTATATAGATATTGTAAACAAGAGTTAGGTACTTACATAGAGCGGAAAAAAAAAAGACTATCTATGCGTTAATGTATTAAGAAGTGGACAATAACAGAGGGTGTTTAATTATTGTGTCCCAAACTCATAGTATGGTTGTGGCCATGAATTGAAGAAACCCTTTTCGACAGTGATGGAATCAACATGTTGTATCAAAAAATTTGGTGGGAGGGTTTTTTGTTTTGTAAGGGCCCTCCGCCCGCACTTAAGTAGTGGAAGCATACAAAATAACGTACGTAACGTACAATAACGAACTCAGTCAATATTAAAAACAAGAATAACAATATCACCATGAGGAAACGACACTAGGCCTTACAATAGGTTAGAAAGCTACAATTGATGTATCCAGCTGTCAAATGTCAGAAGTCACATAGAACCATGAGATAGAAAACCGAAGACTAAGGGTTGGGACACCATAATCAATTACTATGTTCGTAGTGAGTTTAGGTGGAGGATCTAGGTAGTTCGAAAGAACAATCTGCTGAAGTGTATAAAAGTGAAATGTGTGAAAGTTTTTAGAAATTTAGGGAATTAAATTTTTTTATGCAATTGAAATTGACCTGTTTATTCAGAGAGTTGACAGTGACATCTTTCGAAACTCGATTTATTTTAAAGATTCATCAAAGTTCCTTTCTGACAGATGTGTAAGACCTCAAGGTCATGATTTATGTCAAAGTGATGTTTAGAATTCAGAATGTGGTTGGCAAATGAGCTTTTTGTGTTATAATATTCAAGATCAGTGTTTTCAGATTTTTCAATAATTTTGGTGTGTTCCAAAACCCTCGTTTGGATTCTACGACCCTTCTGGCCAATGTATGGTGAATTGCATTCTGGATGAGAGCATAAAATTGTGTATACTCCTGATGTATGTATGAGGTGAATTTTGGCCTTGGTATTTACTAATTTAAAACCTATGTTATCTGTGGTGTAGAACGAGATACTAATATTGTCTTTATAGTGGCAAAGGATGTTTTTTATGTCATAGGATACCTTACCAAGGAAAGAAATAGATAAAAAAGTAATTTTTGGATTTTGTAGAGGTAATAAACTTTTGTTTGTGGATTTGAGTAAATGTTTTTTGTAAATTCTGTTGATTATATGAGAAGGAAAACCATTATTGCGGGCAATTTGTTTCAATCATGTTAAGCTCCCGGTTGAGGTTATCTTTATTTGATGGTATATTGAATAATCTATGGAATAAAGAATTAAATGCAGCAAACTTATGTTGGTTGGGGTGCCAGGAAGAAAAAGGTATTACAGAATGTGTGGGTTTGCGGTAAATAGAAAAATGTAATTTGTTGTTGTCTATATTAATTAAATGACTCATATTAATTAAATGACTCATTTAGGTCTGCTGCAATAAAGTGCATTAAAAAATTCAGATTGCAATTTTGCCAAAACTAATGATCTGACAGAGCCTGAGTTTTTCACACATAAAGTACATATTCATCACTACTATGTCGAGGGAGGCCTGCACTACAACTTGAAAAGTGGCAGAGTTATGAATTTAAAAAAACGGTTATTTTTTCCGGTTTTCTCCATTACTAATAATCCGATCGAGCTACGCTAAGGCTAATTTTTTTGCATTTCAATTTTCTACAATTTGTCCATTGAAAGTATCGAGATTGCTTCATTAGTTTTCAAGTAACAAGTCAAAAATAATAATTAAGCAATGACAATTGCAAGTAGGAAACATAACAGGATATAACTACGAACCGTCGTTTGTATGATGGCGAGGTTGGTTTCCTGGTAGTATTTTTGTCACAGAATCAATAGAGCAGAAAATCTCTATTGATTGGCCTATACATGCGGAAAGTAACTCTGTAGGAAGGTAACAAACAGACATGTTACCTTTTCACGACTAAACCTCTGAACCGATCGAATTAAATTTGGCAAAGAGGTAGTCTGGGACTTGGAGAAGGACATAGGCCACTTTTCATCCTGCATATTTATGAGGAGAGAAAATGGAGGAAGGTTTTTGTCAATTGAGTCGAAAAAAAATTGATTCTACCTGTGCTCTGACTAAACGGTTTGATATATGTATGTATGTTTATACATATCATATAGCAAGAGCTTCAGTTTGTAATATAGTGGAGTGTCACAGTAGAAGAAGAAGAAAGAGGAAACTATAAGTGAGATAAGTCATACAGATAGAATTTAAAAAAAAGAAAAGAAAAAGGGAGACAGCAATACATTTGTGTATACCCAAACACATATCTGATTACATCAGGATATACATTTGGCTACATGGAACATTTTATTCGTTGAGAACGAATGAACGGAGTTTAAGTTTTTCAATTTGTGATTGACATAGGTTGACTTATTGGAGACAACAGAGAGTTTAGACATAATAGCGTTGAAGCGATAAGTTTCAATGTCCTCGTTATTCTGTTGGGTAGGTAGGCATTTTTCACATGTATAGGCATCTCTCGTCTTTTCTGATTGTCGATGGGTTGCGGGAGAGGATATATTCCGTGCCAGTATATGTGGCAGACTGAGCACCGTAAATTGCTATCATCAAGAGTTGATAGCGATTTGGAACACGCATGACACGTAGGCATGGTATCGAATCGAGTATCACATGTTGGAGATATGAAGGTACCGAATTCCTGGGATGTTTAGAATTATTTTGTTCTTTTCGGGAAATTTGCTGTTTTCACTCGTTAAAAATAACCAAAATGACTATTGAATTAACCAATCAATCAATCAATCAATTTATTAGTTAAAAAAGTGTTCAATTACAACACAGGAACCTACATTGTAACATACTAACTTAGGTAACACGTCAGATGAGCTTAAAAAAGACGGACACCAATCTACATAACATTAAAACTAGGCTGTCAGAAGCAAAAAGCAGTATTTGTACACAGAAAAATAGTATTTGTAAATGGAACAGTATGCACAAGTTACAATTGATAACACACACTATACTTAACAAGACATGTTAAAAGCAACTATTTTTAAAACAATCGGTGAGAGAATTTCATTTCTGTAGAAATTCGTCAACGGAGTAGTGTGCTATCAGCACAAGATGGTTTTTCAGCTTAGCTTTAAAGGAATGTAAGCTAGAGGCAGATTTGATATTGTCGTCAAGAGCATTATAGAGTTCTCACTTACTAGTAGTTATTCTGTCCATTTGGTAAAATAAGTTTCACTAAACTGTTGTTATTAGTGAATATTCAACATGCAACTACTCTAGTTGTCGTGACTGTACTCTGGGGCATTATGAGCATATGAAAGACTTCTTGAGATTAGAAAGTTTGGAGAATACTTCACAAAATGATATACTATGGCTATTTACCTTGATACTTTTGTTATAATTGAGTTGAGGTAAAAAACAATTTGATTTTGTATATACAGCAGAGAGGTTTTCTGCAAACAGATTAGCAGTTTTTTAGCCATAAAATAATAGAATTCCTACTATTCAGTGGTAGAATTAACATTTATCAACTTACCTTGTGTGAACTGGAAGAATTATGCAGAGAATCGATTTCGATATCTTCTTGAGAGGAGGTTCGGAGACGCTTGGCCTCAGAACGTGGCTGCGTTGGCAGCACACGCTTGCGGCGGCTAGTGCTGGCAGCAGCGAGTGTGTTAGCTGGATCTGCCATAGACGAAGCGTTCTAAGCTCCTCCACTTACTAGTGACACTCATTCCCTTATTATTCAACTTGCTTCCGTATTTTTATGCGGGCTGAAAAAATTACATTCAGTTGACACTAGCACTGCCAAAAAAAGTATTCACAATTTGGAAGTTATGTCAAAATATATGGAAGAATGTATTGGGTGTTGGAAAGTGGCAATGCATTCTGCCTGAATATTTAATTTTGTTTTCAGATTGTGGAAGGTTATAATCCCAAAAAAAGTGTCAAGAAAGATTCTATTTTATTCTTGGGTCTTCTTCCCCTAATATTACAAGATCAGTTAGATTTCAACTAATGGAATAACTACCTCATTCAGAATTCGGGAAAGATTATTTTTACTACCTATTACATTTCGTTTGATATTTTCACAAATAAAAACAAAACTATTTTTATATGTGGAAATCATTCACATTGTTTTGCAACATCACAATTATTATTAACACGTTAAGTCCCGCTATGAGCGAGAAAAAATCGTACTGTTTTTTCTCTCTCAAAAGCTCTGATTTTGTCAATAAAAAAGTAAATATACAAAAAACAATTGTGGATAGCTGATTTTTGAAAAAAAAGATTAGTTATTACAAGGATGCCACCTGGTGTAGACAAAAAAAACGACCATTTGGACCACAAATCTCTAATGTAGTGTTTATTGTTTTTATTCAATCAATGATTGTATTTTCTGATTAATGATTATTTGCTAAAATAATGCAATTAAACACAAGAATGGATATATCTTTTTTGTATATTGAAATTTTCCCAACCCGGAAACAGCGATGTACTCTTAGGGCGTTTTTATTTGCCATAACGTTAACATTGAAGTGTGTAGTCACATAGCCCCCACCTAGTCCGAAACTAAATTTGGCTATGTGTCATTACCCTGATACCTCGCGGTCCCAAGGGTACGTTGAAGTGAGGCATCAGTTGAATGCCATACGTGTTAATATAATAATATTTAAAGATCCAATTAGACATTGATATAGTCACATGTTTAAAATTTAATAGGTAAGTTAAAAAGTTCACGTCATGAAAAGGACATACACCAAAATAACACAAGCATTTTTAACATAAACATAACACAAGCATTCTTAACCTAAACATTTTCTTAATATAATCAGGTGGAGCTGAGATACTCTTCAACAGAAACTACAAGAAGTGTTCTAGTAAATAATCCTTAACTTTATTTTTAAATAAATGTATACCCTTGATTGATTTGGGATCGCCTGGTAGAGAATTGAGAATTTTTATTCCTCGATATTCTGCACCCCTTTCGAATAAGGCTGTACTGTGTATTGGAATTATCAGTTTGTTGGAAGAACGCAGTACTCTATCACTGGTAATATATCCATCCGCATTTCTCATAAAGAGGTTTGAATTATTTTTAACAAAAATTAGTAATAATAATAATATTGTTTATTTCCTTAAGACAGTACAAACTGTATGGAAAAGGTCAGAACTTGTAGCAGTAAAATATATTTGGTTAAAGACAACAGAAAGCACAGTGTACATGTAACATAAAGAAGATAAAATTATATAAATAATAATAATAATAAAATCTATATAGCATTTCTTCAGAAATTACGATTTGAAATTGAATAGAAACTATTCTTGATCAAGAACTGCTTCAATCTCGCTTTGAAAATATATATTGAACTACTTTCTTTGATGCTACCAGGGAGTAAATTATATATATTTGGTGCCATGGAATTGGGAGCATTATGAGTTATCCGTATTCTCGAAAATGGTACAATGAAATTGTCTTTAGTATGAGTTATCCGTATTCTCGAAAATGGTACAATGAAATTGTCTTTAGTAACCATGCTTGGTGTCATTCCGGAGAAATTCATTGTTGTTTTTAAACAAATACAGACATAGTTCTAAAATGAAGATTAACAGCAAAGGTAACATTTTGAGATCTTTAAATACATTTCTCCATGAGGTCCGATGGCTTAGTCCCAACATTGAGCGAATAATACGCTTTTGCGCGATGAAAACATTCGGTGCTGAAGTTGATGATCCCCAAAAGGTGACTCCATACCAAAACCTTACTTTCAACTTGTGCATAATAGAGCTGCAACAATTGATCCAGGTTTAAAATTCCTCTTATATTTCTGAATTGATAGGTAATTGTGTTGAGTTTTGAAACGAGGTCTTGGCATTGCATCAACATTTAGTCCTAGGAACTTTGCCCTGGTAGCAACTGTAGAAATTTCAGGACATCCAAATCAAATTTTTTCACAAATTTTGTGAGGGTTGTGAAATCTCAGGCACCGTGTTTTCTCGATGTTGAGAAAGAGAAAGTTAGCCGAAAACCAGTTATTTATTTCATTCAGAGTGGTTTCACATTTTCCTCTTAACGAGCTTTCTAGTAGATCAGATATGATGAGAGAGGTATCATCTGCATACATTGTGAAAGAGGCTGGCACTTGGAGCTTATCAATATCATTTATGTGTGATGAAAAGGATAGGGCCCAATACTGATCCTTGGGGGACTCCCATATCATTTTGCATATGCTTGGATGATCTGTTCTGTATTGAGACGGATTGCTTCTTATTACACAAATATGACTGTACCCATTCAAAAGGAGAACCTCTTATACCATATCGATAGAGCTTGTCTAATAGAATGCCATGGTTTACACAGTCAAATGCCCTGCTTAGATCA
The DNA here is from genome assembly GCA_018342105.1 of Gonioctena quinquepunctata. Classification (NCBI taxonomy): domain Eukaryota; kingdom Metazoa; phylum Arthropoda; class Insecta; order Coleoptera; family Chrysomelidae; genus Gonioctena; species Gonioctena quinquepunctata. The sequence continues at coordinate 118,587 of JAFIRS010002505.1, forward strand.
CAAAATATCCCAACAGGGCACTCGCCAGCCTCAATGGAATCAATTATTCTTTGATAGTAAGAATGTAGTGCTGTGGTTTTTCGATTTTTTGTTAATAAAACCATGTTGGTTATTTGACATTCTTTTTTCATTGTCAATAAAAGATAAAAGTCGATATAAGTAACTATATTCGAACACTTTCGAAAAACTGCAGGGTACCGTTATGGGGCGATATTTTTCAAGTAGTTGACGACATTTTTTTTTATGAATTGGAGTTATTTTGCCATTTTTTAACAGGTCCGGGAAGACTCCTGTAGTGAAAGATAGATTGACTAAAAATGTCAGTGGCTCTAGGATCGCAGATAAACTTTTTTTAACTAAATACATTGGAACATCATCATATCCTGATGAGTATTTATTTTTTAGCTTGCGTTGCAACAAATTAAATAAATCAGATTTATCATAAGTTTCAAGAAAGAAAGAATTACAAGGTAAATTGCTGTTTTTCATGAATTCATTATAGTCCATCACATCTGATCCTATATGTTCAATGACAGACTTAGGGACTTCAAATAATTTTTTTAAATAAATACAATTCTAGTGGTCCCCATTAATTGAGAAATTTTTAATTTTTTTTTGTTCGATAGCTCTGCTATTACTTTCTATATAGGTTTGGAGGGATTATCAGAATCTAGTATTTTGTTTTGATGGTATTCTTTGTTGTTGTTGAGATCAAATTATCATGTACTTTTTTCTTCGGGGTGTATAATTCGGAATATTCTGGGTTATGCTTTTTCAGATTGAAGAGGTCCTTCAAATTTTGACTGGATTTGCGTATTTCTGGTGTTACCCAGCTTTTATTTCTATTTTTGTTTGAAAAATTAGATTTATGCGGAAAATGTATTTTAAAGTAATGGGAAAATATGCACCAGAATTTTTCAAATGCATATCAGATTCAGAATAAATCTCTTCCCAATTTTCTTTTCGTAGGTCACCGACAAATTCTTGAATTTGAGTCTTTGAATGTTCTTTTGTACTCCCCTCGAAATCAAACAGCAAAAGATTGTGAACTGACATGTCAGTATCTACGACACAGCAAACTGCATTCTCACCCAAATATGTGAAAACCTGATTGACCCTAGTGGGCAATATCTACAATATCTCTACTGGAAAAATATTTCTGATGATTCTACAACCCGCAAAGTAAAATATATATAAATATATATATATATATATATATATATATATATATATATATATATATATATATATATATATATATATATATATATATATATATATATATATATATACATATTTATATATGGTTGAACGCGAAAAAATACCTTTGATATCCAGTTCAATATGTGTAAATACCAGTGGAAGTTTTCAAAACAAGGTCAATGTTTATCAAGACCTAACCTATAAGAACCAATCAAATTCTCAGTTTTATTAATTTCATAATAGTAAAAAAAAGTTATGGTTTACCTGAAGAAGCAGTGCAGTTAATATTTTTGTACCATAAAAACCAATAACATTTCCATCAATGCAAGTGAATTGTTTCCAGCGATAAATTTGACCCTGAGTAAACAATTTTAATTTCGAAATTTGTTGAGGTCTGAATTATTTTATCACTGGCAGTAGGAGAAATATTATTATTCTGAAGATATATCTCTCATCTACAGGTCTCCAAATTATGATCCAAACAATTTTTTCACTAAGTTAGACCATATTTTTGAAGAATTACCAGTAACATCGACTATTATATTGACCGGAGACCTCAATATAATCTGCAATGACAATTCATTCCAAACTCGATATTTAGCAAATATCCTTAGTTCATACAACCTATCAATGCATGTTAATGCGGCTATGCTCATTTCATTACAATCCAGAACTACTATTGACTATATATGCTATAACTTATCGTAAGAATCTATTTCCTTTGATGTTGTTCCATCAGGACTTTCAGATCATGAGGCTGCACTAAGTAGCTTGAAAATTATATATGATCAGAATAAAAAAGCTGTAGATTTGGTAGATTATACAATAAGAAAAACTATGATGGACAATAACTTTCAATTCAAATCATTCATGTACGTTTTGGCTGGAATTCTTTGAGGTATTCTGTTTTTATTGTATGACAACGCATATTTTTAATTTGACGTCTGTTAACAATTGCATGAAATGTGAAAAATGTATCAAAAACGGTTTAGTACATCGTATCATTTTGCGAGGAAATGTGTTTATGATAACATGATGATAACATATAAAAATAATCTATAGAATACCACATGAGAGTTCGATAAAGTAGAAAATAATTCTCTAGATTTTTTCTCAAACTTGTTGCCATTTGGCAATAGCCACTCGAGCCCATCGGCTCTCGTGACTATTACACGTTTTCGAAAATCTGTCAAATTATTTACACTTTATTCTCACTCTCTTGTGATATTACAATTGAGAATATAATTCATGTGTCACATGGTACTAATGTGATTGGCTGAGATGATAAAACAACGGAGTCCTAAAAGGCTGAAAAATTGATGATATTTCCATTATCACTACATGTTACCCGTCAACTGTTTCTGATGCAAATTGTAGACTGTCAGTTTGACCTTAAGAAGTTTATTTTATCATTATATAACTCGTGTAATGATTATTCATTAGTGATAGCACTCGTTAAAATTGATTTCGCAGCTATCACCGATTCTGGTGTAAAAATTTGTGGATAATTTCGGAATATCATATAAGGATCTATTGATATTATGTTCCTCCAACAATAGTATACATATTAGAACATATATTTTGTTCGATGAGGTATATAAAACCCAACTCACATTCATTTGCCTTGAAACACGTTTTACTAACACACCATGAAATGGAGTCTATAAAAGTAATTTTTATACAAAATCCAATTTGTTTTCCTATTCAGAGGTCGTGATGAAAGATTGATTAAAATTAAATCAAACAGCTGAGATGAATTTCTTTTCAAGATCATGTTAGTGCTACCGAATTTGAAAATGTTATTTAAGATTTACAACGTATGTAAAACTGACACAGCCTTTTCGGCACAATCAACTGAAAATCATCCAGTAATGGTGTTGTGCTAGCTCAACTCTCAAGCTGGCACAACTGTTCCCTAAGTTTATAACCAGAATAGTTAGGAATATGATTCAAATGCTCACAATTCTAACTTTTTAATAACTCTCAGATAGTATATGTCAAATCCGAATTCAAACTAAATTGAAAGAGTTTAATACATGACTGTACTATTTATTAACTCTAACTTAATCAAAATGAACCAATAATGCTTTTATTTCCACGATTTTCGGAAATAGTGAAGTTGTGCAGGAAATATATTGAATAAAAATAATAATAGAGCCAGAAACTGCAAATTAATAAAAAAAAAACATTTTCGTGACTACAATTTAATAACTCCAGCACAATCACTCAAAAGGAATGGAAAATGCTTTGTTGTTTATTACGGTCCAGAAATAGTTAAGTTGTGCTGGAAAATATATCGAGTAGAATCTATAACATAGCCAGAAATTGCAGTATAATATATAAATATGTGTTTTCCGGACTTTACTATTTAATAACTACAGTACAATCACTCAAAGTGAACAAAGTTTGTTGTTTATCATCGTCCAGAAAGAGTTAGGTTGTGCTGGAAAATATATCGAATATAAATTATAACATAGCCAGAAACTGCAGATTACTACATAAAAATTAGTTATCCAGACTTTTTTAATAACTCCAGCACAATCACTCGAAATGAACAAGGAATGATTTGTTGTTTATCATTGTCCAGGAATAGTGAAGTTGTGCTGGAAAATATAATATATGCAATACATAGTAAAATCACGAAAACGAATTTTCGTGTATTAATTTTATTCAGATGTTATTAAACTCTTTCAATTTTGTTCAAACATGACATGTTAAAGTTAGAAATTTTTGCATTTGAATCATCTTCCTAACTATTCTGGATAAATTATGGAACGGATGTGCCAGCTTGAGAGTTAAGCTAGCACAACACTATTTTTTCGCTAACCAGCTGAGTTTGAAAATTTTGGTTTGTGTTAGAAAATAGTTCTGACACTCAATGTAATCTGGTGCAACCTAACATAGCTGATCATCTGACACATATTCTGGTTATCAAAAGGATAATATTTCGACAATTGAAAAAAAAATATATCTCCCACCATGAAACGTCAGTTACACCCTGAGATTATCACTGAACTGGAAAGTAGGTTATTATATGAAGATTGGTCTCCAATTTACCACTTAACGATAAATGAAGCTTTCCAACACACTATTATGGTATTTTGATGTCTCCTGCCCTTATAAACGTACTCATCTCAAAAACAATACAAAGGGTTGGATAACTCAACAGATAATTGACGAAGGTAGAAATTTGAGAGTAATGTTCTGGTTTTTCTCAAACTCTCAGAATTCTGCACCTCATTTGACAGAAAGCTACAAAGCTAGATTAAAGAGAACACAAGGATAAGACAGAGTTGGCAAAAATTAGGTATAGCACAAAAATACACAAATCAGAAAACAACACTAAACAGACTTGGAGGATCATCAACAATGAACTGGGAAAAAATAAAAACAAATAAAAAAACTTGACTCCTATTAACAAGACCGTGGTCCCGTAACAGAGCCTGATGAAGTGACAGAATTGTTTCCTGATTACTTTTCAAATGTAGCAGAAACTGCAATAACAAATTATTTTGTACAAAACTTGTCTCTCCCCTGTACCGATACAAAAAATCTCATAACTAAACCCTTTCCATCTCAACCCCTTACTGAAAATGAGATAGCTAAAACCCTATCTGAAATGAAAAATAAAAAATCTTCAGGATTTGATGAACCTCAATTGTCATAATGAAGCAAATAATCCCTGCCGTTATTGCCATAGGCTACTTTCCAGACATTCTTAAAAAAGCAATTGTTATCCTTTATATAAAAAAGAAAACCCAAAAGAAAAGGAAAAATTAACTAATTTGGGTCTTCCCTGTAATTTGATAAAAAATTTTTCCAAAACTTTGCTTCAGTGTGCCCTAAACTCCAGCAAAAATTAACAAATTTTGGTTTCCCGTAATTTGATAATTGGATTAAGTCCTACATGACAAATAGAGATATGGTCATATCCTGTAATGGTGCGTTCTCTGGACCAAGAAATGTAAATCTAGGTGTGCCCCAGGGCTCTGTTCTAGGACCATTGCTATTCCTCTTATATGTAAATGGCCTACCACAACACATACATTATGAACGTCCATATTACATTGTTTGCTGACGACACCACCATAACATTATCTGGCTAAAATATTGAACAACTCATCAGCAAATCTCAAAATGTTATTGATCGACCAAAGGAATAAGGTCATTAACACCTCTAAGTCAATATCTGTGAAATTCCACTCCAGGAAAAATACTCCCGCTGATATATGCACTATTGATGATTTTCAAATGTCCGAAGAAGTTACATTTTTAGGAACCTACCTAGATGCCAACTTAAATTGGGAATTACAAGTGGACCATACCTGCAAGAATTTGAACAAAGCATATTATGCCCTAAGGCAGATGAAATCCTGCTTGGATGTGCCTGGCCTACTCAGTTTATATTATGTTATGGTCTATTCACACATCAGTCTAAATATCTTGAATAGAGCAAGAGAATTCTCGAGAGTTTTTATAGCTCAGATACGCATCATAAGGCTCGTATTTAGTATGGATTTTCGCGAAAGCTGTCGGCCTATTTTCATAGAAAATAAAATATTAACTTCACCTTCCATTTTCATCCTTAAATGCATAACTTTTGCGAGGTTAAACCCGGAATTATTTGTGAAAACTGGATCAGAACATGAACATAACTCTCGAAATGGATATCTTTTGCAAATACCACGTCAGACGTCAAATTTCAAAAACTCCCCCCAGTACAATGCTATTACTTGCTATAAGTTACCCAATGAAGTCAAAAGAGTCTGAAGTGACAAAATTTTCCTTGAAAAATCAAAACTTTCCTAATAGAGAAATGCTACTAGTCACCAAGATTTCTTAACTGACAATATTTCAAACTCAGTTAAACCGTACTGTTCATGATTTTATTAATTTTATTTTAGGTTAAATCTTTCCTTATTCCCTAATGTTCCACTTTTATATTATATATATGTTCATTTTATATTTACCCTGTACCTGACATACCATAGTATAACAAAAAATGGTGAACTATATATTATTATTATTATAGTTATTGAATACTGGATGATTTTCAGTTGATTGTGACGAAACGACTGTCAGTTTTATAGGTATACGAAGATTTACAGATTTTAACCATCAATAATAAAATTGATCTGTTACATAACATGTAAACTCCTATCTGGATTTCTTATTGTAAATCAATCAATATTCGTTTTCCTTCTTCATTTTGAGATATTTCTACCTCATGTCGATTAAATTTATTGAACATAGGAAAAGCGAATAACAAATTTAATATAATTTTCATATATCAATGTCGGTAGTCTGACTATTTGAAGTTAACTCCTTCAGTGAAGCATCCAACATTCATTTTCTTTGAAATGTATCGCTTGTAAGAGTCGTAGGTGATTATTGAAAAGGGAAACATTCTCAATTGAACATGAATACCCCACAAGAGGTTATCTTGAAGGAAGGAAGATAATGTCTAAAGTTTATCTTTGAGTCCCAGATGATTCGACATCTGATTTTATGAACACCCTGTTCATATTTTCAAACAAATCATAGGTAATTATATATTATACTGTTGAGAAAAACATTCTGATTCATAAGTTCAATATTTAGCAAAGCAAAACTACCTCTACTTAAGATAAGAAATGATATTAAAATATAAAAAATTATCAGTGTAAGTAATTAGGTTATAAGAATAAATCCAAAATAACCAATTTTCTTTACCCTTTGATTTTCAGTCTCTCGTGCCATTCCCCATTACATCTATTTCTAGTGAGTCATGAAAATGATCTTTAAGGTCGTATGGAAATGATTGTTTCTCGTTTTGTTGTTCAATGAGTTGGAAATTCGCTATAAAGTGATCACTAATGAAGTAAAAAATAACTCAAATATCTTTCGTATTTTTTAGAAACACTATGTGTGATCTAGAAAGACACTTTTTTCACACAAAGGACGAGTATCCATTTTATGAACATAAATACGACATCGGTATCAAAATGAAATAAAACGATCAACGACCAAGTACACTAATGGAAATTCGTAGAAAATACTAGTCGATTTCCTTGTTCACCTACCAAAATTACACTCCATTTCATCCGTATGCACTTGTTTCCTGATTATTCTCTACTAGAATGGGTTTCCAAAAATAATAACGATTGTGTGATTAATTTTGTTCTACACTGTCAACTTGCAACACGAACGGCTGCCTTGCGTAGCAAACCATTAGTTTGACTGAAAATCCCGTTTACACCATACAAAACGATAAAAACCAGTTTTAAAAAACCAGTTTATATTATCAAATTTCCCAAAATGATTTTGAAAATGCAAAGCGAATTCACAAAAACTTACTGTTCAATTAGTTTCATCACTGAATAGTTCACAAAAACATATGATCCGAAATGTAATGCACCATCATTGTTCCTGGTATGATAAGCAAGTTTCACAATAAGTAAATTATGGTCTGACATCTATAGTCGAGTTACTCAACTAAAACGGTCGCATTTGTGTTATGAAAAACGATTTCTTTTAATTGTTGGTATATTTTGTATTCGTCAATAGATGTCTCTAACTCTAGGTAATCAATATACATGGACACAGAACACCTTACCTACATAATGTGTTCTGTGACATCGATGATGTACGCTAGGAATTTGAGAATTTAAAATACATATGAGCAACAGGAAAGGACATAGATATAAATTTTTTCATCTAGGGTTTATGACGTTCGACGTGGAGTTGTTCAAAATCAGCTAATCATTTGGATTGGTTAGTGAAGTTAAGCACGAATTCATTTTGAAAAAATTGACTAAAGACGATGTTTCTTTGATTTCTATTGTTATTGCTATAATTCATTCAATATCTTATAGGTACCTAGATATGAATAAAAAATATACTGTTCAAAAATTAGTTTGGGACACATGCAAAACCTGTCTTTTGAGCAATAATATCATCATTAAGGTATTCTATGTGCAAATGAACTAGAGACTGCTAGATTAGAAACAAATCATATTCAAAAAATGATTGTTGCAAATTATTAGGCGCTAAAAAAGTTAAATAGCAATATCAAACTTACCTATTTCGGATAATCTGGGGATTTTTAAACATGTCACTCGCGTTCTAGTATGAGATCATTGCTCACAAATTCATGGCAATCTCGAAAAGCAGCGCTATTGTTATAATGAAATCTGTCAATTCATTTTCTTTGCCTATTCCGTTGTTTTGTATTAGAATACACGCCACAAAATGTAAGGTTTCAGCACAGTTTATAGCTAAAGAATATAAACTGTGGTTTCAGTGTCTCGGTGTGATGTGCTCTCGCTTAAAAACTTTACTGGTTTTATCTAAAGAAATCCCGGGGAAACATGGTAAGTGAAACGATCTCTTAAAATATAACTCACATACAATGAACACTACTTTGAAAATCAGCGAAATCTATTTACCTATTGCTTTTCTGGAACGTAAAATCTAGAAAATGTTTCCCATCAAATGATTACTAGATCTAAGATATTCCTACAAAAAATATTTTCACGTTGATAGGTATATGGGACTAGAGCTCAGATCAATAAGTAAACATAATGCTAAATTCACCTTGCAATGTTTTGATGCGAACATAATTTCGGCGGGACGTGTAATGTTTTGTGTATATGCGAGACAAACCAAAACAAAACATCTCTTGCGCAGTGCCGTGCCGTTTTAAGGGGTTCAAAACAGTATTTATTAATCCACTTCAATTGAGGTTCACTTGTGTACATGAGTATGTTTGTTTGTTATCAATGTAAAAAAAAACTTTCACATGTCCGATTTACTTGAAATTTGTCATGCAAGCAAAAAGGTTTCCATGGAACTACAATTTGGTATTTCTATATGATGAAAATTCGAAATTAAAAACAAAATCTATCATTTATGGTCCGATTCAACACTAAAGGTATTCTCTAAATCACCTATAACAAATTTCATGACAAAATTCAAAATGACAGCTGCAATTTTATTATTGTCTGATTCAGACTAAAAATCGTCATCTAAGTATTTTATGAGTCGCGGATTAAAAACTTGGCGGCTGATTTCTTTCATTACAAGCTTTTATTTAACTACACATTTGTATGTATGTTTAGTTCAAATCTTGTAAGTGAATTTCAATCCACTTCTAGTTGTCCGATTAACGTGAAATTTGGAAGGTGTTCATAATTCCGTTAACAATGCATTACTGAATGTTTGCTAGAGAAAAATCAATAAGGCGGACGAGTTTTGTGATTATGGTTCGATTCTATGCAAAATTTGTATTTGGGGATTTTCGGGGACAGGGATCACGAATTTATTGTCAAAATTCATAAATTCAAGATGGCGGCTCTAATATGGCGACGAGTTTTGTGGTTATAGCCCGATTTCAATAAACATTGGTATATGTGGGTTTTTGATGTCGGAGATCATGATTTTTTGCGTCAAAATCCATGAATTCAAGATGGCGGCTCCGAAATGGCGACGAATTTTATAATGATAGCCCGATTCCATTCAAAATTAGTGTCTGGGGTCGGACATCATGATGTTTTTGTCAAAATTCCTGAATTCACGATGACGCCTCCAAGATGGCGACGTGTTTTGTTATTATGGCCCGATTTCATTCAAAATTGGTATGTGGGTTTTTTTGAGGTCGGAGATTAACAATTTTTGTCAGAATTCAATAAGATGACAGATTACATGAATGACTGGAAAGAATTAAATAAAAAGGATTAAAAAGAAATTTTTAGGACAAGCTTTCATACCCATGCACTGAAAAGGAAAAAATAATGTCTTTGTCTGACCTAGATTATTCTGTTAGTAGCAGATTCAAAAGCTTGCCGCGAATATTAAATAGGTATTCTTGCGCGGTAAGATTTTGAATCCGCTACTCAGAGAATAACCTAGGTCAAACAATTTAAGAAATTATTTTTTCCTTTTTATTTATTGATCTGAGGACTAGAGCTTATAAACTGTGAACAATTTAGTACCTACCCAACTTTGTTTTCGAATAAGAGCTATGTGAAGTTGGAAAAATAATTGTTATAGTATAGTATTTATAATCCCAATTGGACCGACATAAGAAGTTTCGAGAAGGAATTCTCTTCCACACGACAGAACTTTTTTATAATTGTACCAGGAACGCTTTGAAAGTAAAAACATTGGTAGTATATAAATTTCCCATTTGCCGGGCAGTGCATATTAACACTCCTCATAGTGCTCTTATTTTTATTGCCGTTCCAATTGGGATTAGAATAACTATACCTATATTTGCTATACGTGATGTTATTTGTTTCTGAACGAGATGAATTAATATTCTGGTAAAATTTACACACATTCATTGTCATATTTCGTAATTAATTACAATTACATAAGGGCGTACGAACAGGAAATAAAGGGGGGCCCAGAGGTGGGTGCAAGCTCCATAACTTTTTTCTATCCAACCCATCGACCGATTTTTTTTTAAAGATAGGTCCGACAATGGGGCACATTCTAAAAAGATTTATATTTATATACATGGTGTTCCAAAATAAGATACACAACTAAGTTCATAATTTTGTTACATTTTTGGATACGCCACTAAATTTGTAACTTCGGAACCATTCAAGATAACTTAACCAACTTTTTTTCAGTCAATTCCGTAGGCTTTAACGCATGTTTTGAGCCGAGGCGAGCTCGGAGTCGATGTTTTATCGCCTACTACGATTTTTTGAAAATGACAAATTACAAATGGCAATAACTCGACTTTTTCAAATACAACACCCCATATTTTATTGCATCATTGCATTGCATTTTCGGAGAGCTTTTTACAGAATAGGGTTTGTTGGATCTACTTTGTAAAATTTTCGAGGCTTGTTGCAAAATGAATGTTAATGATTTTTTCGAAATTAAAAGGAATCGAGTAGGCCGCTGTCGTAAAATTTGACAGATCCATACAATTCTAAAAAGAATATGTTTGAACAAAATGAAATTGTTATAGAAAGAGGAGTACATCACAAAGGGAACAATTCTAACAATCTTTACTAGAACAGGAAAGGACGATTAAACAGGAAACAACGTAAAAATTTGGAGGAAAGGCTCCTTATAAATGCTCAAATAGGTCCACACAAGCTACCAGTCATTTAGTGAATGAGCACCCAACTGGAGCAAGCATTGCTGGGTTATTCCAGCAAAATTGTAAAAAATTACGTGTATAAAATTTAAGAAAATTGATTAAATTATTACATCATCATTCTCTAGGGACAAGATTTGTTTGAGTCTCACCTGAAATTGATCTCATTATTAGGTTTTAAGGTTTTTAATTTTAGTAAGTTTAGTGATCCAATTAAACATATAATATTGAGGAGGTTTGTTGGGATTTGTAACAATTTTGTTGAAGAAAAACTATTGTTTTCTTGCCAACGTTTCGAATTTTATGGAATTTTATTAAATTTGAGCCCTGAAGATGAATTTAATAAAATTTGAAACGTTGCGAAGAAACAATAGTTTTTCTTCAACAAAATTGATCCAAATCCCAACAAACCTCCTCAAAATTTGAGGTTTTTATTTGGAAAAATTAAAAACCCGTGTCCATGGAGATGATCAATTGTCCATGGATTTATAATTGGTCTAAATTTTGTAAAACATTGGTGCTGAAAAAAAGTCTGTTTAGAAAAATAATAAAAGAGCTTTTTTATTTCATAAAAAATAACTTATATTTATAAGAAATCCTAGACAAATACCAAATGATAGGAAATGAATCTTTGACATATTCCTAAGAGCTTAACATAGATCACTGAGCAAAATCAAAACATTAAAAACAAAAAATAATGTCTTCATTTCAACACCATGGACATCAAGTCCATGGTGATGATGTCCACGGAGATGATGAAACATAGTATTTTTAGCATTTTTCAATTAAATACAATTCTCTAAAAAAGATCTTTTTCTCTGGGAACGGCCTTCATTACAGTCCATAGCGATGATAAATAGGGGCAAATTTTTTTTCAAAGCAACTTTTTTTTAAAATTATTTTTAGCAGCATCAAAAGGTACGGTGTTTCGGATATTATTACAATTTTTAAATCTGCAATTGATTATTCAGTTATTAATATATTCGCTAGTTACAGCAAATCTAACTATTTCGCTGGAATCACCCTGCTCCATCAGTTGAACGAAAGACTTCCGTGATCTTGTTTTTCATATTATCTGCAGTTGTTGAATGATCTCTGAAAACCCTTTCCTTCAGGTACCCCCAAAGAAAGGAATCTATGGGAATAAGGTCTGGGGATCGGATGTTCCATCGCCTACTACGATCTTTTGAAAATAACAAATTATTATAACCTCACTTTTGTTACGCCACTGGTTTATTATGGAATTAATAATAAGATGGTAAAATCCCTCACTAACTGCCCGTGGTAAGCTACAGTAGTAAAAAGTGGGTATTAAAAGAACTACCACTCTGATTACTCCAGCTACGCCACTGGCTGGTTATCGGAACAAATATTCAACACTAATGAACCAATAACGCTAAGGAAATCTCAAATATAGTGTCACTATATTTGATTAATCCTTTTTTGTAGAATTGCTCGTCAAGTAACTACTTTGATGTATAGGGAGCATCAATTACTTGAGAATAATTGAACCGAGATTGTTTTTCGAGAGCGGCTTCAAGAAATATCCCTTTCTCTCTATACTGGGAATGTGGGACGTTTAGATAGAAGCCACGTACCGCTCTCTGAATGATTGTTAAATAATGCACTTGGAAAAGCTTTAGAATATACATATATATTTTATAATAAGTACATAGCATTTCCATCAGTTCTATATACTGATAAAACGATGAAATAGTCAAAGAATGGTTGAGATTTTACATTGGGTCAGTTTTTGGCATTCTTAAAGTCAAGTGGACTGAATATAAGTAAAAGTGCCATCAATTGTTAAACATACTGTTGATAAATATTATTTGAAGAATATGGAAACATAAAATATGGAGATACATTCAGAAACATATAGAAATTATAATTGATTCAATTTGCCCAAACATAAATCCAGAAAAATATATGATCTTACTCCAGACCATCAGGTTTCGATACTTATTCACTCGATATTTGTTTTACACGACATTAGTTTAGTTGTTCTACTATTACATTTATTTCCGCGAAAGTTGTTTATTTACTTTTATATCGCACTGTATATTGGACTATAGTTGTATTGGTAATGTTTTTCTATGACAGCATGAACTAGCGGTTAGAGGTTTTCGGTGTCTTATCTCGTTCTTGAAGCATTGATAACATCATTTTTATTAATAGTAAATACTGACTGTGAAGTCATTACTCGTGCAGTTCCTGTTTGACTTGATTAGAATTCTCTCTCTTAATAATTTCGCAATTTCACTGCAAAATGATTACTTGTCAATGAACTCATGACTGGCTAGTCAAGAGCTGTTACTTGTCTTCATAGCTACCGCACTTCTATAAGTTATATTGTTATATGATTACTATGTGAAGTTTGAGCACTTCTCATCTTTCTGCACTACATGTTAATTGAATGAAAGTTTAAACACGTCTGAACCTCGTTCCACACACACCATGCCCCCCTTAAGGTTGAGCGCCCATGGATAGTAAATCCCCTTCATGTTATATGTGAACGAGATTTACTATCCACTTCCATCCTCCCCCGCTCCTCCTTGGAGCGGTCCTCAACTTGCAAATGGCACGTTTGCGAAATTGAAATCGTACCTCCTGTGGTGTGAAGTCAGCCTCTGAGTGCTTTAAACCCCTTATTATCTGAATTTTGTATGTTTACCTGACTTGTGCTGTGTGTGCATGGTGGTGATGTACCTGATGGGTGTGTAAGTGTATGGTGTGATGTGGGTGTGTTGGGCTTGGTGTTTTGTGTTGAGTTGTTACTCACCTGACGTGCCGGAGTGCTACTCTCGGTGGTGGACGGTCGTTTTGGTAGACTGGCCGCAAATACTTTTCCCTTTCTCTAAACCTGGGATCGTCCAGGTTTAGGTTCGCGTGGATGTCTTGAATCACCGGGTTCGTGTGGTTGTCCGTCTTCAGGAACGTCGCGGTGGCGTGGTTCCGAAGATGGTCGTCAATGAAGTTCGGATTGACATTCAGGTCCCTGTAGATGAATCTATTCGGGACGTATCTGGGAGCGGTACCTCGTTCCGCGTGGTCTCGCACTTTTTATATGATTTCCCCTTCCATGATTGTTCTTTGTTGAACCCCTTTGGTCACATTCCTAACGTTAATTATTTTTGACTTGTCATACTAAATCACCGTCTGAGTAATTAATGACCCGTTACTGTAGCCGAAAGAATGTATAAAATGAATGATTTATCTATTTTGTGGTCGTATTGCATTTAATGAGCTGTCAAAACTTATAATTTTTAGTTTCTTTGTTTACGATGAAATTCCTTAGATGTGCGTAACTCGGAGGGTGATGATTTGTTAATAGCTCCTTTGTAGAAGGGTGACTTTTTTATATGCATTCCAGGGATATACGGTGTCTATCTATTTTTAACGTGCCCTTGTTTATCAGTTGGGTCGAGTATTTGATTTCAAAATTTATTTTCATTCCCAGTGAATTATGTTTTCCGGCCATAGAGTTCATATTTATTAATAATTTGCTTTTCCTTATGTTTGAAAGTTTTTCTGTACTTATGGGGTTATGACACTTTTTCAAATGCAACACCCTATATTTTATTGCATCATTCCAAGCCTTTTTTGTCGATATAGGGTTTGTGGGGTCTAATTTGTGAGGTTTGCGAGATTCGTTGCAATATAAGAAATTTTTATAGTTTTTTCGAAAAAATCAGGAATCGAGTAAGCCGATGTCGTACAATTTGACACCTCCGTGTACTTCCCAGCGAGCACAAAAACACCGCGGGGATGTTAAAAGTACGAGATTTTGAGACATTGAACATCCACTGCGATGTTCTGTTCATACATGAATATAACTTTTATAGAACAGCCAATGTCCGCCGCAGGTGGCGATTTTCAGGATGTCCCTGGGATGTCATAAAAAAACTTGTCCCAAGTGTTTTTGATAGGCTTACATGTTCATCATGTAATCTAAATGGAGATTCTTTTTGGAAAAACGATCTTCACACATTCTGAGTGAAACTTTTCCATTAATTTATTCTGTTAGAATCATAGTGTTGATGTTGAGAAAAAAAGAGTTTTTTCTATAACTTCCAAGGGTACTGAGATTTCATCTCATAAAACAGAATCGATGTGAAATATACTAACCACCAATTTTGAAGATAATTGCAATATGATTAGATATTTTCTTATATATAATTTCAATTGTGTCTCCGGGAAATTATATTTGGAAACATATTCATTCTCACAATGATTCTTCAGTATTATCACAAACCGAATTCTTTTATTCGAAGAGTTCGCATAAGTCTGTTGGAAAACATGAGGAGTTTTATTTTCCAACTCCCCATAATCTGAAAACTAACAAAGTTCCTAATGGAAAAATGTATGGAGAAAACAGGTAATTTTTTTCAAGAATCTTCAATGATACAGTTTGAACAAATAATTACAGATTCAAATACCCTTTAAAAAAAGACACATTGTATGCTTTTGAGGTTATATTATGTTTCTGGACTCTGCTAATACATTTAATTCATTTAATACCTACTTTATTTACTAATTCAGTTATATCAAAAATATCTATTATACAGGGTGTTATGTAATAAGTGTCCGATATTTTACTTCAAAAAAGTTTTCAAGAATTCACGCTCTGTTAAGGGAAACAGGAAGTTTTGGGAAATCTAGTCATCTGTCGGGTGCACATCGGACGGTAAGAACCCCAGAAACCGAGGAAGCAGTTCTTAATCTGGTAGGAGAACACCCGGAAACAATCTCCAGAAAAACAGGGACGGGTTAAAAGGTGTGGAGGCCCTGAGGCAACAAAGGAGTGGAGGCCCCTAATTATTTTTCAAACAAGTTTTTTTTTTTATTTATTGCGGAACAAATCAAATTATTCCGACACGAGCATATGTAGGTATAATAAAATACAAGAAATAAATTCAATTACAGCGTAAACGAATGGATTCTTGCGAGCTTTTTTCGACGAAAAATCATTGATGATTTCGGTCAAATCCAGCATCCGAAGAAAATCATTCTCAATGCTAGGAAGCGATAACTTTGATAGGCGGCTTTGTCTCATCGTAATTCTCCTATTTTTTTCATTTTGGAAAATGAGCGCTTTCCAGTGCAATTTGACATCATCACATTCTCAGTTGTAATATCACAAGAGAGTGAAAATAATTCGACAGATTTTCGAAAACTTGTTGCCAGGCAATAGATAAGAGAGACCAACTGGCTCGAGTGGCTATTGCCAACAAGTTTGAGAAAGGAATCTAGATAATTATTTTCTACTATATCGAACTCTCGTGTGGTATTCTTTAGATTATTTTTTGATGTTACGATCATAACACATTTCCTTGCAAAACTATGTAATGTACTAAACCGGATTTGATTCATTTCACACTTTTCATGCGAATTGATGACAGACGTCAAATTAAAAATATAGGTTGTCAGACAATAGAAACAAAATACCTCAAATTATTCCCGCGACAATTTTCTAGGTAGAATATTCCCACTATTGATTGGCCAAAACGTATATGAATTATTTGAATTGAACGTTTCCATTGGTTTCTAGCAATGTCAAAAAATAATCACTGTAATTTCAATGTTTGAGAATGTAGCTCTGAAATTTTGGTTTTCAAGAATTTGATAATAGAACATCTTAGATTGGTCTTTTTGATAGTCCTTTTTCAGAAGGATTTACATTTGTTGCGGAATGTCATCCTTCTCTTAGACTCACACTTTCAGATTTCGGGGATTTCTCTGCTACAAGCGCGCCACTCAGCGGACACTTGTCAACACCAATAAATAGGAAAAACAGGTATAGACGGGCAAAGTGTTTGTAGAATCGGCAGAAAAATAGTCAACAGAATTTGAACTTTTGTTCTATTATGGAATGCGCACAGGGCTCCTATAAATAATTTGATGCAATCATATTCATAAATTGAAATATTATTTTCATTCGAAGAATATATCGACAGAAAATCCTTCATTTAATAAAAAAAATTTATATTTTTTTTTAAATTCAATTGTTCTTGTTTTTACAGCTAATTTCGATACGATATAATATTTTGTATAATAGTATGATGTTTTACTTGGTGATTGTTTCTCGCAAATACACATGATTCATCAGATCGAAGATTAATATTAACCATGGATTTTGACAAGAATACGAAACATGTTTTTGAATTTTGAAAAGGGAAACATTCTCAATTGGATATTGATAGAAAGATTTTTCTGTGAATTGAAAAATCCGCGATTAAAATGAAGTTATTTTTTGTGAATGTCTAACAGAAAACAACTACTTCCCCGGCTGAAGCCACGCTGGACATTGAACTACATCTGATAGATATTCTGAAAAAGCCCTAACTCAAAAAAAAATCTTAAATTGAAAATTTGCATTTTCATTCAGATAGTTATTTGATTTTCTATTCCAGTCTTCATTAAGAACTCTTAAAGATGAATGAGGCAAAGAAGAATGTTTTCCAAAAGAGAGTACTCACCAGAAATCATTCGTAACATTGACGCAGGAGAGACATCGCATTCAATAGGTCTTCAATACATTTTTGTCGACGAAAATCTATTTCACGCTTCCACGATCATCAGGAAGACCGGAAGAAATGGGAGACACATTTTTAAGAAGCAATCTCACTTTGCAAAGATGGAAAAAGTTAGAATCATTTCTTTTGGAGAGACACTTTGAAATTAGTGTTTTCTGACATTAAAACCTGTCATGGGGTATGATAGACTGATTTGTTGAAAATATAAACAGGATGTTCATAAAATCAGATGTGGAATCATCTGCGACTGAAAGATAAACTCCAGTCACTATCTTCCATCTTTATGAGTTCTTAATGAAGACTGGAACAGAAAATCAAATAACTATCTGAATGAAAATGCAAATGTTCAATTTCAGATTTTTTCTTTTGAGTTAGGGCCTTTTCAGAATATCTATCAGATGTAGTTCAATGTCCAGCGTGGCTTCAGCCGGGGAAGTAGTTGTTTTCTGTTAGACATTCACAAAAAATAACTTCATTTTAATCGTGGATTTTTCAATTCACAGAAAAATCTTTCTATCAATTGAGAATGTTTCCCTTTTCAACATGAATACCCCACAAGAGGTAATCTTGACGATGGAAGATAGTGACTAAAGTTTATCTTTCAGTCGCAGATGATTCCACATCTGATTTTATGAACATCCTGTTTATATTTTCAACAAATCATGTTTTTGAATGTTCAAAACGAAAAATGAGAGGAAAAAGTGGGAGAACTGCTCCTTCGTTGTCAGATTTTTTATATATAATTTTGCATATCCTTCGGTATTTGTTAGGAAATTTTACCTAAAAATTTATATTGTGGAGGCCCCTATCTCTGCAGAAAAATAGCGCCGACGTTAAACATTTCTCATGTTCTGGTAATGAAAATTTTAATTGATAATTTGTTATATCCCTACCATATTCAAAGAGTTCAGGCACTACTTCCTCGTGTCTTTCCGTTACGTATAGACTACTGTTGTTGGTTTCTCCAATGACTTATTCAAAGTCCTTTATTTGAAAATCAAGTCCTGTTTACCGACGAAGCAAATTTCTCCCGCAACGCTATACGCAATTTTCACAACAATCATTTGTGGTCAGAGAAAAACCCTCATGCAATACAGGAATCACATTTCCAAGAACAGTTCGCTCTTAAGTTGTGGGCAGGAATCCTTGGAGATTATTTATAGGTTCATTCTTTATTCCGGGAAAATTAAACGGAGAGAGATAACGTCATTTTTTCGAAGAAAATTTGCCTATTTTACTGGAAGATGTGCCGCTTAGACTACTAAATGAGATGTAGTTTATGCATGACGGTGCCCCGGCACATTATAGCATCCAAGCGCGAGAATTTTCAGATCAAACTTTCGGCAACCGTTGGATAGGTCGGGGAGGGCCTCAACCATAGCCCCCTAGGTCACCAGACCTTAACAGATAAAATCCTTAATTTACCAGACACTTATCCAAAATAAAGAGGAATTAAGTAAACGAATAATTAACTCTTGTAGAACGATTCAAAATACTCCAGAAATTTTCGAAAACAATGAGAACAGGCAGGAGGTGGACCTTTCGAACATTTATTGTGATTTTGATTTATATCTAGCGTTCCGTTGTTTATTGTTGTTTGAAAATTAGCGTTCGAAATGTTTCTATGTTGAATTAAAAAACAGTTTTCAAAATTGTTTCACTTTTTTAAAAACACATGCATCGATTAATTTAAATCAAAATATCTTGAAAACGGCTGCTTGTAGCCACTTTTGAGAAGCATACCATATTCACGTAAAAATGATAAAGGATAAGATTTTTTCTCTAGAAAATGTGATACATACAAGAACGACAAAGTTGTGACTCCCCAAAAGAGACAAAGACCTGTAGGCGGCGCCCCCTACAATTAAGGGCCAAACTAAGATCAAATTTGAATTTATCATATTAAAAAATCCCCAAATACCAATATTCGTCCAAATATCGACATTATTTTTAACACCCTGTATATCAAAAATGAAGGCCTTGCTTGCCTATATGAACTTTTCACCCTATAAATAACTGAGGAATCGTCCTGTAAAATATCGAACACTTATTACATAACACCCTGTATAATTGGTAATGTTCACTACACTTCAAACACTCAAACATTCCAGTTTTTCTCAGTAAAAAAAAAAAAAAACAATCAACGCCTCACAATGTTCCTTGTGCCATACAGTCTAGTGTTGTTCTGCGAGGTTTATCAGGTTTAGCACACTGAATGACCAACTTGTAACATGGCGAGAATTTTAAAATTAAAGCAGACAATACGTGGGAAGGTCATTTGAACATTGGTTTTTATTATAATGAATAATATTGATTCCTTTTGTTTATGAAAATATAAGAATGTTGTTTCTGTTCTTTGTAAAATAGGAGGTTCGGTATTAGAATGAAGGAATACAAAATTGAATGAATGTTCAACTATTCATTCAATTTTGTATTCCTTCATTCTAACACCGAGTGGTCGAAAAATATAAATATTCTAAGATTTAATTCATATGAAATTTGTAACTTTTTGTTGTGTGAAATGATCAAGTTATTAAATTTTTTTTGTCGAGAACCATTATAAAACTCGACAATTATAAATGAATGTTCAATATCTGGGATGAACCTCTCAAGGCGAACTATGTTATGTCTAGAAAGAACATCTACACTTTAACATTCTTTTGACTTCGCCAATACCTCTCAGTAGACATACGAAGAAATGCCACAAAAGAACAACTACAATACATCCAACATCCTTTGAAGACCTCTTTGGGAAGTGCATATTGCGTCTCAAAAAAACATCCTCATGTCAACATTTTCAAAGCATCCCAAAACCTCCCAGGGATGTTTGTGCTCGCTGGGTTTCATCAACCGCTTTCCTTTTGAAATGGGTGTGAATCATCCGGACGATGTTCCATCACTCCAAGTCGTGGAGGTCCAGCGTGAACGTAAGTTTCATTCAAAAACACGATCGGTCTGCCTTCATCTCTAAATCTTTTAAACTTTTTTATATAAGTATAAGTGCGCATATAATAGGTATAAGTGCGCATATAATAGGTATAAGTGCGCAAGGCCGTACCCAGAGGAGGGGTTAGGGGTGTTAAACCCCCCCCACCGAAATCTATAAAATATATCTGGAATAAGGTGAAAATCAGGTAGTTTTATGTACATCCCATACACTAATTCACATTTTTCAATTTTGTTCAAATACCCTTAGTTTTTCTAAATATAAACTAATTGTAATATTCCAACTAATGATCCTGAGAAGTATTTCCGAATAAAAGTTGCTGTTCCGACCTCAGATGACTCAACAAGTCAACTAAGAAACATATTTTGCGACCACAAAGTGGTACTTTCCACACTGTACAATCTGATTCCATCTGTCTGTTTAATTATGTGTAATAAAATTTGGTGAAATGTACGTTGCATTATTTTCCGTAGAACCAAACCCCCCTCTTTGGGTACGGCCTTGTAAGTGCGCATATAATAGGCTAAGAGCGGGCTGCAGAAAACCTGGCCAATCGAATACCAGAATGATGTGTTTTTAAAATGTTAGTACTCACAGCAAACATAAGAAAAATCATTGACTGCCTAGGCAAAAGGGTTGCATGAGTTTTTTATGGCCTTTTTTCTGAAAAAGCAATCATACCAATGTAGCAACACATTGGAAATAGTTTCAAAACAAATTAACTTTCCAGTGGTCCAGCGGTATGAGGTGCTGGTTCACGAAAGGTAGCGTGGGTGAGCGTGGGTTCGAACCCCAGCTCAGGCAATGATTTGTTAGCGGCAAAAATTCTTCCCAAAAGAAATTATTTCTCATGTCTGAGAGCTGGCTGCAGAAAAACTGGCCGATCGAGTAACAGAATGAAATGTTTTCACAAACATTTATTTAATTTCACATAATATGCAGTGCGCGGCTGAATTATGGAACAAATTCGATATTTCTCAGCAATGTACTTTTAACAAAAATCCTGGAAGAGGTCGATTTTTATTTTTAAATGCCGATTTTTGAACGTATATTCTAAAGAGGTTATGTCACTGGTTTTGACGTGGTGACTTAATCGGTAATTTTTTTAAATTGAAATAGATGTCTTGTGATACTTCATCTGAAAGGTCTTTCGATACTGCATTAAATGATAATCAATAATTTGATTTGTTCATAAAGGGTGAACAAAAATTAATATTTTATTTAAATGTTGTATTTTGTTGGATATAAAGTTATTCTCTTACTGAAATAAACATCATATGAGTTATGTAAAGAAAGAAAACAAATTCAACATATTCCAATCACCTCTTAGAGAAAACCATTGTTTCAATGATGATTTCGAAATTTTACACGTATACAATGATGGTATTAAACTGAATCAGTTGGAAACTTTCGAAATTAATAGGTTGAAAAATTTGAACTTATTACTCAACGACAAACTTGATTTGAATAATTCACGACTTTTGAATTTGTTTTCCTACCCTTTGTAATTATTATAATTGAGGATATATTTTATGTTTTGGGAGATTATTGCCGGTACTTATCTCGTTAGAGGTAATTACCGATAATGGCCTTAGGTAGTAGGTACCTATAAAACTGCTGGACCTTGTATATTAAGTTTATTGTACATTCACCTGAAGGAGCTAATGTGTTAGCAAAACATGTTGAGAATTCAATAACATTCTGTGGAAATCTATCCGTGTGTGTTGTGATTTAAAAGCACTAAATATCATTATGAATCAGGTTTTTCTTATTGGTTGAAATTATTGTGCTCAGTTTTCGTTCAAGAGCGTAACTACATGGTGGTCTATTCTTCTTCTTCTCCGCACAAGGTGGGCTGGTTCCGAAGAAGTAGGCCTCTCTATTTGGGCCCATTGTGCGCCCACTTGTTCTGAGAAAATCAGCTGGGCATGCCGATTTCGTTGACAAAATTCAGCAACTTCCTCAGCTGAATCTCCTTGACGTCCTCCAAGTTCAGAATTATGTTCCCAAGGTTGACCTCCCTCTGGTGCACTGAAGCTGGGCACTCAGTGAGGATGTGCGACGATGTCTCGTCAACTTCCAGGCACCATCTACATAGGGGATCATCTGTGATCCCAATGAGCTCCACGTGCCTGTTCAGGTGGTTATGTCCCGTTAGGAGCCCAGTCACAGTCTTGATGTTACGTCTGTTAAGTCACAGGAATTTTTTTTTCGATGGCCCCTTTATGTGGAGCTTTGATTGCCTCATGCCTGGCGCCTTTTGCCATGTTTTGAGGCACTGCTTTTGTAGCAGTTCTTCCATATTTGAGATTGCCAGGGTGCTGGGTATTCCCAAGATAGGTTCAGGTCCGTCTGGGGTCTTACCGATCCTATCTTGGCTAATCTATCGGCATCTTGGTTCCCGGGGACACCTGAGTGTCCCGGGACCCATATGAGGCTGACTTTGCTTGTTTTCGATAAACTTTCCATGGCGTTTCTACACTCGGACACCAGTTTGGATACAATCCTATTTGCGCCTAATGCCATAATAGCAGCTTTGCTATCCGAGTAGATGGCCGTAGGCCCTCGACTTTTATTGTCGAGGTTTTCCTGGACATAGGTGAGTTGTCTGGTTAACAAGTGCTTTTTAGGTCAAATTTTTTTCGCATTCTCCGAAAATTATGATTGAGGTGTCATTCGATTCGGAATGGTATGTAGATATTTTTTGAGAAAATGCTAAGGCCGCTCGCAAAAATTGCAATAGTTATAAACAATTAAGTGAAAAAAAAAGGTGGTTTGGTTTTTTGCCAATATCTCAGAAACTATTTGAGATAATTCAAATTTATGATGCGAAAAGGGGAGGAAATTTCCTAAAAAAAAGTGTCGACTTCCGGAACTGTAGGACTAATATTTATGATTTTCCCAGAGGGTTGAAAATACGCCTGAAAACGGGTACTCCGGCTTGCGCAAGCCACGTCCCCTTCGGACCTTTAATGAATAAATATTATTTAAACTTATTAATTATGAAAATAAAAAATTGAAAAAATTCAGTCGCCTGCAGGATAGATCAATGAACAATAATCCGTGGTCCAAAAATTTTTATCGCGATTTTTCAATAAGTTATCCATTAGTTAATTAACAATTTTTTGTAGCCCGAACATTAACATTGCAAGTGCGATCATTGTTAAACTATTAATCTGAGAATGTTTTCCTTTCGTGGAGCTATTTTTCAAAGGTCTAAGAATAGATTCCCATGGGAAAAATTGGAAAATTGTTGATTTTCGTTTTGTTATCAACAATTTACTAAGGTGATAAATTATAAAGCTTCATTAAACATTGAAAAAAACTTAATAATTATATTAAATTTTCTTATAACATTTAAAAATTTACTTTTAAAAAAAAGTTATTGCTTAAAAACGCCTTTGTTGAATAACAATTTTTTTCACCACTTGTTATGAAAATTAAGGAACCATTTTTTTCAAATCATTATTTATCTTGGTCTTTGATATTAAAAAAAAACGATTATTATTTAAATTTTCATTGTTTATTTAATAAACAATTTGTTATAAACAAATGAATTATCTCTTTGTATTGTTTTTCTTTTTATACTTAAAAAAACGAAAACAACTATGTATTATTGAAAAAAAAAAAAATGTTCATTGAACTTTAAATTTTCTTTTTCTTTCATTTCACCACTCTGACCTGGTTTTTTATGTTCAATTTTATTATAACTTTTTAACTAATGGAGATACAAGAAAAAAATTTGGGACTTATTTATTCTTTATTAATTAAACAACAAATTAAGCCAAAAATGAAAAAGAACAGAAAATTTAAAGTTCAATAAAACATATAATTTTTTTTTTTCTAAAAATAATACATGGTTGTTTGTGTTTTTTTGAGCAGAAAAAGAAAAAAAATACAAATAGATAATTCATTTGTTTATAACAAATTGTTTATTAAATAAATTATAAAAATTTAAATAATAATGTTTTTTTTTAATATCGAGGACCAAGACAAATAATGATTTGAAAGAAATTGTTCCTTAAATTTCATAACAAGTGATAAAAGAATTGTTTTTTAACAAATCGTTTTTTATGAAACGGTTTTTTTTAAAAATTTTAAAATTATCTATGATTTTTTTTTTCAAATTATCTCATAAACAACGCATTTGTTTATAACAATTTTTTAAACAATAGAAGATAAAAATTATAAAAAATCACTTTGAAGTGGCTTCTGATCATAAGAAAACCGGATCAATAATGATTTTATAAAAAAAAGGATTTTTCAATTTATCACCTTAGTAAATTGTTAATAACAGAACAAAAATTAACAATTTTAAAATTTTTCCAACGGGAATCTATTCTTAGACCTTTGAAAAATAGCTCCACGGAAGGAAAATATTCTCAGATTAATAGTTTAACAATTATCGCACTTGCAATGTTAATGTTCGTGCTACAAAAAATTGTTAATTAACTAATGGATAACTTATTGAAAAATCGCGAAAAAAAATTTTGGACCACGGATTATTGTTCATTGATCTATTACGCAGGTGCCTGGATTTGTTCAATCTTTAATTTTCACATTTAATAAGTTTAAATAATATTTATTCATTAAAGGTCCGAAGGGGACGTGGCTTGCGCAAGCCGGATACCCGTTTTCGGGCGTATTCAACCCTCTGGGAAAATTATAAATATTGTTCCTGGAGCCCCGAAAGTTAGGAAATTTCCTCTGCTTTTTGCATCTTTTTTCAAATTTGAATTATCTCAAATAGTTTCTGAGAAATTGGCGAAAAACCAAACCACCTTTTTTTTTTCTCCTAATTGTTTATAACTATTGCAATTTTTGCGAGCGGCCTTAGCATTTTCTCAAAAAATATCTACATACCATTCCGAATCGAATGACACCTCAATAATAATTTTCGGAGAATGCGAAAAAAATTTGACCTAAAAAGCACTTGTTTACCAGACTAAGTATAGCATATACTTCAGCCTGGAACACTGAGGCATATTTGCCTGAGGGAACTGAGATTTATCTCTTTGTTCCTTCTTCGTATACCCCTGCGCCGGACATTTCCCCAAATCTTGATCCATCTGTGTACCAGGTTGATCCATGGTTTGGGGGTCTGTCGAGCGCAATGTCTTTCCATGGTGGTCTATTATGAAGTGACTCTTCACATCAAGATTGTACTTCTTCACAGGTAAGTCGTTTGTTCTTCGATCATGAATCGTTCTTCAGATTGGAATAGATTTGATTTAAAAAAATTACATAACAATCATCAAAGAAAAACCACAGTCTCCACTGCTCAAGGGATGGAAATATTTGGTTGGAGAATGGAGTTTGAATCGGTGGTGCATTTCGAGAGAAGAACTCGAGGACTATCAGTGTCCACGTGAGGAATCCGCCACTGCTATAAGCGATCGATTCGGCCGGTCCAGGAGTCTCTGGCGGGGCGCCGTCATACTATAGTCCCAGGATTCCCTTTTACAGACTCCGGTTAGCAGTTAGTGTTCGGAAATCCTACTCGCGAGCTGTCACGTAACTGGTGTGCTGCTACATTCGACAAGGTAGGAAAAGACGTATTTTTTCGAGGGGATATATTTTGCGCATCTACTTTTTAGCAGTTGTTTTGATTGGATGGCGTGTTTTAGTTAGTGTTTATTGTTGTTCAGGTCGTGCTGATTTTTTATAGGTGGAACGGTGAACTTTCCAAATGCGCGCTATTTTATGCGACTCTTATGAATTTGCATAAACATGAATTTTAACAAAAACTGAATTGACGTTATAAAATAATGATAAACTTGGAAATACTTTTGGATTATTAGTGCTAACGCTACAAATACCGATTACAACGCTTTTATTATGGTTTCGATTAATCTTATGTCTATTATTTATTTTCAAATTGTAATCCAATGAGATGTATGTTGGGTTCGAGGGAAATTTTTGACTTTCTAGTTTCTCGTTTTGTGTTAAAAATTACATGGGAAAAACTTCTTTAGAAGAAGTGGATCTGCGTGATATTTTTGACATAAATTCTGATTTTGCCTTTTCTTTGGTATCAATTTAAATAATAACAATGATGTTTATTTTCGAAACGTTACAAAGTAAGGATATGGAGTGCAATTTGAAAATGAACATGATTATCACTGGAGCTTGGAAGCGTATGCGTGATAATCTGAAATGCTAATAGATACCCACATAATTTTACATTTTCGGTATGATCTGGGTTAGTTTTTCAATTCAGAATTAATTCAATAATAGGTTTATTTAACAATAGGCTCCTAAGTTTATTGTTAGTAATCTCGATGTGCAGATTTCACCTTACATGTACATCAATTATTTTTGAAAACTACTTAGATCGATCTTTTTCCATTATACAGTGTGACCCATTTAAAATGGAACCACCCCTGTAAAATACGCATTTTTCAGCCATTCTCAAATTTTTTTTTAAATTAAGCATTAAAAACTGTATCTTGACACACATTTTCATAACTTTAGTTTCATTTCCAAGGCACATGGTTTTTTTCTTCGTTAAAAACAGGAAAAGTTTATTAGGCAATTTTTGTTTTGAAATTTGAGTACACCACTGGATTTGTAGTCGTTATAAATGGAAACCATGGAAATTTCATAAAAAATATTGGTTAACAACGAAGTTACAACAACTTAAATTTTGGAAACAAAGTATTTGATATTAATTTTCATGTATATTATAGACATATTTAAAATCTGGCAACACTGCCGATACAAAGTAGAACACCAGTGAATTTGAACAGTGAAAATCAGAAGTCAATAGCTCAATCCGTTCTACAGTTATAACTCCTGAAAATATGGTAAAGTGAGCGATTTCTGGTGGAAGCGATTTTGTAATAAAAATCTAACTACACGCCACTGGGTTTGTGAATTATATTCCCTTAAAATCATTTATTTAAGTTTAGGTTATAAGTGTATTCGAAAATAACAGAAAATTAAAAATTCATTTTCAAGTTATGCAGTTTTCAATAGCCGATAAAAACGAAATGAACCGAATCAAGTTTTAAAGTATCAAAATTATTTATTCAATAATAAAACAGAAAGCAGGACAAAAAAATGTTCCTTTTTTATTCTGCAAAACTCAACTCAAACAAGCTTTTAGAGAAGGTATCAATAATTTGAGGAAATCTGAACTAGTACATTGGGCATAGGTATCGTACTAAAACAATAGTAGGCTGTGATTTAGTACACCACAAATCGCTCACATTACCATACTTTCAGTAGTTATAACTGTTGAACGGAATGAGCTATTGACTTCGGATTTTCGCTGTACAAATTCACTCGTGCTCTACTTTGTATCGGCTGTGTTGTCAGATTTAAAATATGTCTGCAATTTAAATAAAGATTATAATCAAATACTCTGTTTCCAAAATTGAAGTTGTTGTAACTTCGTTGTTAACCAATATTTTTTTATGAAATTCAGATGGTTTTCATTCATAACGACTATGAATCCAGTGGTGTAGTCAAATTTGAAATAAAACATGCCTAGTAAACTTTTGCCGTTTTTGACGAAGAAAAAACCATAGAGTGCCTTGGAAATTAAATCAAAGTTATGAAAATTTGTGTCAAAATACAGTTTCTGATGCTTAATATTAAAAAATAATATTTTTGAGATTGACTGAAAAATGCGTATTCTACAGGGGTGATTTCATTTTGAATGGGTCACACTGTATATGTTACGTGGTCCACTATTAGATGTCCTAAGTTGGGAAAATGATTAGAGTACTAAGAACATGAATGGTATAGTTATTCTAACCCCAATTGGAACGACAATGAAACTAAGAGCACTACGAGGAGTGTTCATATGCACTGTCCGGCAAATGGGAAATTTATATATTACCAGTGTTTTTACTTTCGAAGCGTTCCTGGTACAATCATAAAAAAGTTCTGTCGTGTGGAAGAGAATTCCTTCTCGAAACTTTTTATGTCGGTCCAATTGGGATTAGAAATACTCTCATATATTTTTTGGATATTTAGTGCTAGCTACATCTTACGGTATGGCCTTGTCGTCTGCAAATCTTATAGAATGTAACTTCACCTCCAATTGTCATCAAACAGTTCACATATGGAGTTAATGAACTTGGCCCTAGTACCGTACCCTGTGGGATCCCGCAGGTGACGACCCTCTGCTGGTCTGCTGCCTTTTTTTCGTCCGGCGGACGACGGTTTTCGATTTAGAAAATAAAATACGTTCATTTGCTTGTCCCTATTCGATTTTTTCTCTTAGTCTTAATTTCACAATTGTGGTAACCTAAGGATCTAGACAAGATTTTTATATTTTTATGGTAACTATTATTTAGTTTTTGTAATGAGTACGCGTAAAAATAAATTTTTTATTTTTAAAAACATAACTATTATGAACAAAAAATACCAAAATCAAATTTAACTGTTCAAAATGTCCGCCTCCTGTAAGTATGTACGCTTCAGTCCTCCTTCTCATTGACTCGCGTACTATTTGGAAAATTCCTGGAGTATTCCTTATTGCTTCACAGGAACTTATTCCTAAAATTCTGTCCCCTAAAATGCCAACCCAACAATTGAAAACGAACCGTTCTTGGAAATTTCCTTCCTCCATCAAGTGTAAATTTGCATCGGACCAATATCGCTTATTATTTCTGTTGAAATGTCCCAAATTAGTGGAACGGCTTTCGTCAGTACACAGAATTTTACATGGAATTGTGTCATCCTCCAAATATTTTCCAAACAACCAATTGCATTATCGTTTTGGTACAGGTGCTGGTGTAGTTGATATTTAAATGACTGATATTTATGTTTCTTCAAAATGTTAGCTGCAGAAGACTTCGAAATGTCACATTCTCTTGCGATCTCCATGAGTGACGTATTAATATTTACTTGAACGTATGCCAGAACATATATTTCTTTTTCTTCACTCACAACAAACGAATCGTTCTCATCATTATCAGGCTCATTTCGCATTTTTTTAACCAGTTTTGGAAAATAGTGCCGGGTCGGGTGACGATCAGGATATCTCTGTGCAGCATCCGTTGAATTTTGCCTACACTCTCCAAAAACTAATAACATATCAACTTCATCAGTTCTTGTATGAATATTGTTATTTTCCATGATTTTCAAACAATGAGGTACACTATAACTACCTAATTGACTTTGTAGAAGAGATGTAAAATAATATGTCGACACATCAATTTTTACCGCAACAATTTAATGATTTTGTTTCAGTTGTGTTGGTCACAGGCCACTCGATGATTTTAAATCTTATTTTAATCTCGATAAGATTCTTCAGTTAACGAAAGTTCTGACGTTATATTTTCAGTTTTTTATCGAAAGTTTTCTTACAACCTAATAGAGTGCGGTATCAAATTAATCGTAATAAAATGCTCTTTTTTTCTAACCTGACGAGCCACCATGTTGCCATTTGAAAAAAAAATAGTAATACAAATTTTAAAATCAAACGTCAAATAGGCTGAAACATTTTGATCGAAAACAGTAAAGTTGTATTTTTACAAACATTTTAGGACTGAAATTAGTTATTTGATCGTATCCATAGCCCTCTAGAATAAAAATTTATTTCGAAAATAAAATAAAAAAACGGTTACAAACGGTAAAAAATGATACATGGTTGTATTTTAAATGTCATATGGAGACAAAAAATTGAAAATATACCAGGTGTCCCATTTAAAAATCGAAAGTTTTTGTCACTTCCGGTGTATCCGGAATTTGCATGAAGTTGAGTTACTTGTCAAAAAATGCAGTTTTATGTATTAAACAGATCCTCCAAATTTCATTCCATTATCTCCGAAAACAAAAAAGTTATAGGGGACACCCGGTATATACAGTGCGGCTTTTTATAGTAAACTTTTGAATGGTTCGACATAGAACAATAAGACAAACACCGTTTTGAGTTATATCACTGAAAGTGGCATATCGTTGGAAAGATAATAGTCTCAGGCCACTCATTACTGTGTCCTATTCCCGTTATCCGAAAACCCAAATCAAACTGAAGGACGTTCAAAATTACACTGAGACGTATATATATATATATATATATATATATATATATATATAATATTGAGAAGAGAGCCAATCACGCCAAATGATTTATTGACCTTGATTGTAAACGCAAATGCCCGTTGTTCAATATTCGATAGATACGAATAAATACATATATAAGAGTCGTTTTTGCAATTTAGAAAATCAACAATTCGGAAAATTATCGATATTTGAACGTGAAATATGGATGTTCTATTCGAGATGAACTTAATCTATAGTTTCCATAATGATGAACAACAAATTTTTCGAAATGCTCCCACCTCCTTCTATCGAAAATCGACTTGTACTTGACCACTTTATTCATCTAAAAATCGAGTTCGGTGATACTCCGAATATACTTTGAACAACTTCAAAGTCTTTCCAAGCTTGCAATTTCAAACGAATATGTGAACATGTCTGGTTCAGTATGCGCCAGGTGTATTCGAAGAACTTTCCATACTTACAATAGCAGAAAAAGGCACACAGACACTAAGTGAGTGCTTCAAGTAGTAGCTTTGTTATGCGGGTAACTGCAAGAATTTTACTTCTTGGGTGCGGTGAAATCGTGCTCTGAATGGCACTACTCCGTTCCTCAAATCCGGTAGTTATTCTCGTCTAGGATATTTGAGGATTGTAATTGAAGTGTGTTGGCGTGTTTTACATCATTTTGGAAGACGTAAAGGTTCGTTCAGATTGGAATACGTGCCTACCGAGCACAAGCAATAGGGATTTTTAAGCCACATAACTTTTATTTTGTAACGAGTGTTAAGTTAATTTTACCACTTGTCTTTTTAATAAACGAATTACTCGAAAATGAATTATTGAAATCATACTTATCGCAGAGCGGATTGCGAGTCCAAATTATCTTCGAAAGAGTTGTACTGCCCTACATGCGGTATGAGATTTGATAAAGAATCACCGAAATAATGTCCTTACCGGAGATGCTGTCTTTGGAAATCTCTGGACCGTCTCGTGACTGGAATACATCTGGATACTTGGCACTAGTTCACTGACTATTTTTAACTATGGAAAACTTATAGACCGGGAGCCCATAACACTTTTTTCATGTATCATACCCACTGAGCAAGAAACATACCCGGGATGTTTAATAACGTTGAATTATTGTACCCGTGACGACGTTTCTGAGAAAACATGATTTATAAGTTATGGAGACGTAATATTGCGATGTTATTATAAGTATTGTGAAATATTGTGAATTAACTATTGCCGAACAAATAAAATAGCTATGTTGGATGTAAAATAATAGCTACAAAGGGAATCATAAAAGATATCATCGTATTTATAGCGCCACTGTGTGTTCTAGTAGTTTAAAAGGTAGAGATTTATCGTACTGCATGTTGAACTACAGGTCGTAGAGAAAATCATACGGCTTTCAGTACAACCATTTTCTGTACACACGATGCAACATATCGTACTGCAAGCATTTCAGAGTATTTCAGTTGCAATGTTGAAGCTAGTGGACAGTGGAATGTCTTCGAGAGATGTTCTTATATTGTTTATTTTATTTTTCATTATTTCTTTTGTCTCTTCTGGAAACAATTCCTCAAATTTATTAAATAAAATATCATAACTGGAACGTCTCTTCATTTTATTTGCGTGATCTTTTGATTTCACATCCCATAGGTAGCTGTTTTCTCTATATATTTCAATAAATTCTTCCCAGAATGTTTGGTTCTCAGTATCCTTGATCACAATATCACAATAACTGCGGCTAACCACAACCTAGATACACTCGTACCAAAGAGAGTAAACGTTATCTGAGTAGAAAAGTCTATTCCCCATAAGACAATGGTGACACTGATAGAAAGAGATGAAAGATCATTTGTGAGTCAAAGTGACGTATATGGACATGTCATGGCCACCCAAAGAGAATAAACGTTATCTGAGTAGGAGAGTCTATTCCCCATAGGACAATGGTGACACTGTTAGAAAGAGATGAAACATCATTCGTGAGTCATAGTGACGTATTTGGACATGTCATGGCCACCATTCCCTCTGGACAGTGGCGGATCTGTTTTGTTTCGGTGGTTTGAGTTTTGGCTATATTTTCATTTCAAAATGTTTGTCGAGAATATTATTGATTTAGCCGAACAGATTACAAATAACGTCAAAAAATATTTCGAACCCTTTTTATCGCTGGAAAAGAAGGATGAAAACAGACATATTTCGATCTTTGCAGAGCCGTATTGTATTACGGAAAGTTTCTAAAGCGCCACGCTTTGACATCGCATTCGAGTTCAAGTAGAAACATGCTAATGTCGATGGCACCCAATGAGAATTCTTAAGATTTTACCACAAATTTGAAATTTCAAGTCATATTGCTTAATTCAATTAGGTTTAACATATTCACGTTGACATAACTGTTCTTGAGTGTATATTGAACCACTCTGTATGTTATATGGGCCACCTGTACTCATGTCCATGTACGTCACTCTGACGTGTTAATGCTACAATATTCTGATTGGCTGGAGCTTATTAGTACATCCTACTCAGATAACGTTTACTCTCTTTGTTGGCCACCATTCTCTCTGGACAGTGGTGGACTAGCACACTCCGCACCCTGATATCTGAGAGTTACAGGCTCTTGAAAGTATATTGCACCACTCTGTATGTTACGTGAGCCACCTGTACTCATGTCCATGTACGTCACTATGACGGGTTAATGCTACAAGATTCTAATTGGCTAGAGCTTATTAGTACCTCCTATTCAGATAACGTTTACTCTTTTTGCACTCGTACAACAAAAAAATCGTAACTGCCGCAGCCGGGACTCTGAACACGTTCCAAATTGCGTTCAAACACGACCGTTGCAGAACCGTTGATACGATATTTTATGGAAGCACCGTACTGCGAACTGTTCGACGACTACGTACTGCGAAGAATCCAATTTGCCTACACACGCTACGATTTATCGTTACTGCAACAGTTTCGACCGATATCGTACTATTTGCAGTACGATAAATCGTTACGTGTGTAGGGCGTTTTCAAAGAGAGTAAACTGAATAGGAGGCACTAATAAGCTCTATCCAATCAGAATCTTGTAGCATTAACGCATCATAGTGACGTACTTGGACATGAGTACAGGTGGCCCATGTAACATACAGAGTGGTCCAATATACATTCAAGAGCCTGTAACTCTCAGATACCAGAGTGCGGAATGCGCTAGTCCGCCACTGTCCAGAGTGAATGGTGGCCATGACATTACCATATACGTCACTATGACTCACAAATGATCTTTCATCTCTTTCTATTAGTGTCACCATTGCCTTATGGGGAATAGACTCTCCTATAACGTTTACTCTCTTTGGGGCGTTTTAGCTAAACATCGATGCTTCCAACTATCGATAGTAAACGATAGTTTGGATGTTTTGAGGTTAGGTCATGTCGGTTAAACAAACAGTGTGATGATACAATGTCCGATGGAAGCGATGACGATACTTTAATTAATTCAGTTTGTAATTGAAATGGTAATTTTGTAAGTTTTTTCCAATTGGGTATTATTTTCATACTGTTCTGTTTTTTTTTTCATCAAATAAACGTATTTTGAATGGCATTTTATATTGCTCAACTGCCAGTCGTCTAATTGTTGTCAGTGTCTTATCCATCTTATTTATCCAGCAGGTAATTTTTCAAAAGATTTTATAATATTCGTCGTTTGTATACCGAGTGACAATGGGACTAGGGCTAGGCCTATATCTCCTTCACTTATCAAACGATTTGAATGAAATTTTGTACAAAGATTGAGACACAATTTTGGATTGACGGACATATGGAAACAAAATGGCCGACTTCCGGTTTCGCCAGAATAGCCAGCAACTTTGATTTTTCAAATGGAATACCCTGTGTTTGATGTTTTTCGGATTCTACGACTAGAAATACATACGACAATGTTGCCAAATTTTTATTTTACAATTGAAAAACAATAATTTCTTGATTTTTTTTAGCGCAGGAGGCCTTGATTAGGTTAAAATCTATACTAATTTACATCAGTAACTCATAGTAATAGTCATTTCATCGATAAGATCAATAACAAATCCTACAGCAAGAATTGAAATTTTCTAAACGCATTTTTAACGAAAACATTTTTTTTTAAATGGTCCTAGAGGCCATTTCCTTTACCACTTTCTTCTTGTTCAAAACCAAAAACGATCAATTATTGAATTTGTACAATATTTTATACGATGCCTACAAATTCCAATGAGTTTTCCGTTTAGGTTTGATGAAATGAAAGGTAGCCGTGAAATCATGGAAAACAGTAGGTGATTAATGTCATGTAAAAAACTAATTTTACTTGTCATCTCGTTTCGTTTGTAAAACGTTTTTTTGAAATGGAAAATAAAAATCGTTATTTTCTGAACGAACAAATCGATATGATATTGATATACGGAGAATGTCAGAAGAACGCTGTCAATGCTATACGCTGTTCGTTATCCGTTAAGACGGCACCTATCGAGGACCTATTTCAGGAAATTGGAAATGATGCTAAGGAAAGAACGGAAACTAATGTTTTAGCATATGTTCATTTTTCTCCATCTGCCTCAGTGCGAGAATTGGAAATTGAATCTGGGATCAGCAGAGAAAGTGCGTGATTTTTCAGTAGTCGGGTTTGAACTTACTTCTTATCGAAATCATTTTGTGGTTATAATTTCGTGATAAAGTATTTGCAGAGCCGCTTTTCATTTTTTGTTTGTTTAGGTTTTATTATTCTACATGTACCTAGGTAATATACCGCGTGGAGGTAATCCCAGCTTATGTCATTATTATTAGCCACGTTTTGTTTTTTTTATATAATTTTAGCATGTGTACCATAGTTCATAATGAAATACGTATTTATTATCCAGGGTGTTTCCTAACTACGGTACGAAACTTCAGGGGGAGATTCGTTAGGTCATTTGACAAAAAAAAGTTCCTATGAACATATGTCCGGAGTTGCTTCGTTTCTGAGATACAGGGCGTTGAAGTATTAAAAAAAAAGTATTTATACAATATCCTGTATATCCTGAAACCGATGTGGTTGAAATGTGGTACAGCTATTTGAAGTAATAAGGCAATTATTTGGCCCCAAGTAGGTCCAGGGGCGTCTCAGTGGGCACCACAGCCAACAATACTGAGAAAAAAAAAATCCTTTTTTTTTCAGATTGAACAACTGAAAATACAACTCTTTGGTCCCTTGTGTTCTATTCATATCAAGCTTCGTTTTCGAGAAAAAAATACTAACTTATTCTACAAATTATCCATGGACAACATAAAATACAAACCTAAAGTAAACAATAAACAATTTCGACCTTAAAGTAATTGAGCAAAATGTCCACTGTCTGATAAAATACACGACTGCAATTGATATGTCATTGATTGTCGGACACGTTCAAAAATACCTGGAGTATTCCTCATGACATCGCAATTGTCACTTATTCGATTCCTCAAGTCATTCACATCTAGTATAGGGGTTTTATAAAAGAGAGCCTTCAGATGACCCCATAAATAAGAATCTAGAGGATTCATATCAGGACTGCGAGCGGGCCAATGTTGAGGTCCTGCACGTCCAATCCAGCGATTAGGGTAGGTGATGTCGAGATGCTGACGAGCAAGAACACTAAAATGAGCTGGAGCTCCGTCGTGCATAAACCACATTTGCCTCTTACAAGTACGGGTACTTCTTCCAACAAAATGGGTAAATGATTTCGCAAAAAAGCCGTGTAGGATGGACCTAATAATTTCGCTGGTAAAAAAAGGGTCCAATTAGGTACTCACCAATAATTCCTACCCGAACGTTCAGCGAAAATCGTTGCTGAAAATGACTTTCTCTAATAATGTGGGGATTTTCGTCGACCCAGAAATGGTTATTGTAAAAGTTCATAATAGAATCTCGTGAAAAATTTGCCTCGTCCGTAAATAAAATATTTGGTAAATAGTATATTAAAGTATAAGTGGATAAAAAGGGCTTTAAAACACGCGCGATTTTTCGAGCACGACGGCGCAGCCGGAGTGCTCGAAATAGAGCAAGTGTTTTTAAGACCAGTTATCCACGAATACTTTACGTTATTTTTTTTTATTGGTGCACTTTGAAATCATATATACTGGTATTATTACTACAAATAATAGAAATAAGAACTAATAATGCAAGAAGGTTGAATTCGTGATGTGACATCAGTATACCTTTCGTTGTCATGGAAATGAGAAAAACATTCCTTTGCAATTTGTTACCAAAGATCAATATTTGTTGTCACCAGAGCTCAAAAATGAATTATTCTAATATCGATTTTTTGAATAGTGAGGCAGAATCGCGGTTAATACCGCGAAAATCCAGTGATATATATAAAAAAGAATATGAAAAGTTCATCAAATGGATGGAGGAGCACATATAAATGAACGAATTGTGAGTAATATTTTGACGTTACAAGGTACTCCTGTCAGATCAATAATAAAAATTTGTCATTTAGACTTCACGTTTCTCGATTTGTTGATGTTGTCATGGTTACCTTTAAAAAACGCGCGTTTTTTAAAGTTCGATTTAAACACGCTGAGGCGTGCTTTAAATGGGTAAAAAGGGGCACCAATAAAAAAAAAAAAATTATTGTGTGCCATCGTATGAATTAACCACCTGCAAAACATTGATCTTGGGTGAAAATCCCTAGGCAGTAGAGCTTGGACCTGATATGGGTATGGGAGGTTTCTTTTTAGAACTTTCCAAACGGTTTTTGGGCTTACTTCAAGCTGCAGTGCAATCTTCCTGGTACTATTTGAAGGATATTCTTCTATCGCATCAAGTATAGCTTCTTCTAGTTCAGGCGTTGTTACAGTTTCTGGTCTTCCACCACTTACATTTTTATTAAAACTTTCAGTTTCACATAATCTTGCATGTAGCGTTCTAAATGTTTTAGCACATGGAATTACTCTGTTAAGATATCTATCCTGGTAGATTCTCCGTGCTTCTTCCGCATTTCCATTTGCTAATCCATAAATAAAGTGCATGTCAGCCATTCCAGCGTTAGTAAAAGTATTCATGATGGAATCACTGCTAATTGACAACTCTGACTTCTACTGATATGACAATACTATCACTGTCAGCTGGTCTCCATAGCAGGTAATCATGATTGTAGAGTGCCTTCATTTTTTTGTTTTCGAAAACAAAGCTAAATATGAAAAAAACACAGGAGGCCCAAAAGTTGTATTTTTACCATGCTTATAAAAAACTTTTTAGAACCCACGCTTATATTCAAATGCACTGAAAAGGAGAAAATAATTTTTTTCTCAGTATTGTGGGCTGTGGTGCCCACTGAGACGCCACTGGACCTACTTAGGGCCAAATAATTGCCTTATTACTTCAAATAGCTGTACCACATTTCAACCACATCGGTTTCAGGATGTTCAGGATATTTTATAAATCCTTTTTTTTTTATACTTCAACGCCCTGTATCTCAGAAACGAAGCAACTCCGGACATATGTTCATAGCAACTTTTTTTTGTCAAATGACCTAACGAAACACCATCTGAAGTTTCGTACCGTAGTTAGGAAACACCCTGTGTATGTAATTCGGGTAGGTTTGCAGAGAAAATATGTTTGGCTCACATCTGAGGCGTGATTTTAGAAATGATTCCTGATTATCGGGTGTATGCAAGCAAAGCCGCGAGCCACAGCTAACAATATATATATTTTTGAAATGGGCTAATTGAGCCCTTCCGTTTGATACCCAACTCGGCATCATTGAACATTATGTCCTCTAGAGGGCGTCGTATCCAATTTGATGTGACGTCACATAGCCTATAACCAGCCGACAATCAAGACGCTTCCAACGATACCTCATTTGTCAAATTATTATAGGTAGTTTAGAAGTTATGAGGGAACAGATGAACATACATATATACCCATATACATACCGGTCAAAATCATAACCCTCCTTTTTGCTTCGCCGTAGTCGGGTGAAAACTAAGCGTTTTCGGAGCCCTATTCTTGGCAACTTTTATTCTTATTCTGAAAAGGAATATCTATCCCAAAAATTCTCCACTTGAAAGCGAAGTCCTATAAGTCAACCATCCACCATACCTCCCAGGTGTTGTCCGTCCAGGTGTTCCGTGTTCCGTCCAGGTGTTCCGCGTTTTTGTTGAAACTAAAATTAGACAAACGGTGATTTTTCAACTAATAAATATAATTTTTTTATAAAAGTGGAAACGTTGCTGGAGCAATTATTCAAAAATCTATTCTAGAAATTTTCTAGTCCATTTTTTGAGAGCGTTAAGAGTGGCAAACCCCCGCTGCACTATGGACATGGCTGTGTATTTTGAATATTTTCCATATTCATTGAAATTATTGGGAACCATTTCTCATTCCAACTCTCTGATTTTCGAAACAATTCATGGAATGAAACAATTCATATTCATCTTTGTTTTATTCAGTCCGACGAACAATTTCGTTAGGCCACGTGTACGCTTCGGAACTCCCCGCAATATCATATTCCAATTGGATAGTTAGGAACTTGTGAATTCTCTCGAACAAACTTCCGATAACACTCAAAACTGAAACTTGCAACTACGATATTGGAATGTATTAACTTGGCAAAACCCATATCGATTTTGGAATTAATTTCTAGTAAGATAAGATACTTCACAAGAAAACAAGCGTTCCATGACGGGTTTCTGCGGTCATGGTTTTTCTGTAACTTGGCGACTGCACCATTTCTTATCAATAATTTCCATCAGCGGCAGTTATTCATAGCGAATCATTAATTGAAGAAGTATTTTTATGTTGCTTTAGTGCAGTGCGATACGTGGTACATCTCAGTAAACACTGAGAATTATTATTATTATTGAATTATTTATTGCCAGAGTGCATTATTGTGTTGTGTCTCCGAAGTGTAATTAACGGACATTCAATGATCCGAGTATTGTTTCAATAAAAACGAACTCCAGTTTCGTAACATAAATAAACAAGAAAGTTAAAAAAACAATGTCAAAAGACAAGCTTTTATACAAATGCACTAAAAAAGAAAATTTTTTTTTTCATTGTTTGATCTAGGTTATTTTGTGAGTAACAGATTCAAAATCTAGCCGCGCAAGATTACCTATTTTGTATCCAAGGCAAGCTTTTTAACCGACGAAACCAAAAAGGAGGAGGTTTTCTATTCGACCCGTATATTTTATGTTTTTCCATCATATTTTTTTATGTATGATAACGCATAACTTTTTACTGAGGCGTCCGATTCCGATAATTTTTTTTTCAGTGGATAGAGTGTACTTCGAATTTGGTCCCATTTGAATTTGAAGAATTAAATCCACCCCTAAGGGTAGCGAAATGAAGGATATTGATCATTCACCCTCTGAATTCTGGTCCGTTAACCGATTCTATCAGGCATAACTTTGTACTGGGTTCTTCGATTTGGATGATTCTTTTTTTAATAGATAGGGTATACCTTATATTTGGATTTCGAAGGGAATTAGCCACCCTAGGGGATAATTGATTTTTCACTAGTGAAACTATGACAGCGCCCATGGTGGCAGAAGTAGGTAATGATCCTGGTAATCACTAATCACAAGCACAAGCTGAAAACTTTCAGTTTCTGAGGTCTTCCCGTTTATTCACAAATCCCTTAAAAATATTGTACCATACTTCAGATGAATAAACA
Organism: Gonioctena quinquepunctata; assembly: GCA_018342105.1. Taxonomy (NCBI): domain Eukaryota; kingdom Metazoa; phylum Arthropoda; class Insecta; order Coleoptera; family Chrysomelidae; genus Gonioctena; species Gonioctena quinquepunctata. Next base: position 159,021 of record JAFIRS010002505.1, read on the forward strand.
TTATTATTATCGTAGTGACAACGGTTATGGTTGGGTAGTGTAACAACGATCATACATATTATAACAATGAGCCCTCGCTATTGCTGTGTAGTCGATTGCAAAAATAGTACGTGTAAATTTTATACATTTCCAACTGCATCACAAAAATTGCAGCAAAGAGATAAGTGTTCTGTTATTCCACGATATTTCAATCTCTAATTCCGGGACGTGAGGTTTTCATTCGATAAATATTTGAGATGTTTTCCGTTTCCTATTAGGCAAGTTCCGTGGGACGGTGTTAGCCGGTGATGGAAAGCAAATAGCGACTTAAACTGCGAGTTCGGGAACGTCTGGACGGTGTTGTAAACTGATCAATCAGCGTTATGAACAGAGGACAGATATACTTCTGATGTCTTTCCAAGTCATCTATCAAACACGGCATTCTATCAGGACAAAGTACCTCGCAGAGGATTATTAATTTGTGTTTTAATTTTCACGAACTGGTTTCTGTTACAAAAGCAATTGGCCTTACATCTGAACTAATGTTGAATGTAATGCAGTTCAATTACTAAGAGTAAACATCGTTACTTGTACTGTATAAGCAATACCCAATATTTTGTGGACAATTATACGCGTTAGAGAGTGTTGAACGTGTTCGTATTATTTAGGGACCGTTCAACGTTCTTACATCCTTGCAAGGATAAAAGTTGGATCCCATATTCAGGTACAGTTGTGAACCTCATTCTTTTTCTGATTATTATATTATTTGAGAATTTCATTAAATAGTTTTGCGTTGAATCTGATGTTATATAGTGGTTTCCCGTCAGGTGAAAGCTAGCCAGGGTTATATGGGTACTTTTTTTAATTTGTTAAACTACTTGGCTCCCTCACTTTTTCAAGTCTTCAAGAGCTTATGAACCTGCGACCTTAATAAACTAACAACGAGCAAGCACATTACTTGCCGTTCACAGAAGTAGCATTACTTCATGATATTCAAAATATCATAACTTTACATGCACTCCAACCTCCAAACCTCCAAATGCGGTGAACTATCGTATCAATACATATATTTTTTATCATTTACTTACTTTTTTCTTTGACAGAAAAAACTTCGATTCATCTGCAACCAGCAGTGAACACAAAATTGTAACATCGTGGTAGATTATTTAGAAATTGTTAAAAAAATTAAATTGTTACATAGTGAGTATTGGTAATAAAACAGGAAAACTTCAGCTATCGAGTCACTAGAGGGCATCACCAGTCTTGCACACAGCGAATATATTCACCCCTAGTTAATTCCTGTTTTCGGGCTATGTGGCACGTTTTCTGGGCACCTACTCCACTATGCGCCTCAGGGAACAAATTGACTCCTGGTACACTGATAAAAGTTTGCAAATTTCTCATAGCATGCGTTTTGGGATGCTTCAGTTCCAAATGCCTGTGCTCGACCATTTCCGTAGACAGGACTCTCGGGTGATGATATTCGGAAATAAACAGAGAGATAACCGTCGAATGGATTGAAATTTATTGCTTAATGAATGGCTGTGGCAGCTGCACTCATCATTCTCTCTAACGGAATGCCTATTTACGAAGCGAATTCGACTCCCTTGACGGTTGCTCATTATGCAACATTAATCATGATGAGGAAGGCATGCTTTTACCTCAAAATGGGGACAATTTTTCATAAGGAAAGTTATACAGGCATGAATAACATAGTGAATGAGATAATGTCAGAACTTTCGTCTTTTAATTCGACTTCTACTTGGCAAATCGAAAAGCGGTGAAACATGCACGGATTGCTTATTAGCTTCATAATAATAATAATATGAGTTTATTCAATTCAATTCAATTCAGCCTATCTAATATAATATATATATATAAAATATATGAAACAAAGAACGAAGAATTGTATAAACTGGAAGTTTGGTGAAGTTGTTGTCACGTGATTTACTCCGTGATATATATAGTATCAATACATAATTATAAAGTTATAAAATATAACATCGATTTCAAAAAAATAAATGACATATTATGGAATTGTGAAGTGTGAAAAACTTAGTTATAACATTATATATATATATATATATATATATATATATATATATATATATATATATATATATACGAATTATATCAATAATGATAGAAACAATCAAACAACAGATCCGCAAAGCATTAAGCTTGTCTGCAAATCTTGTTGCTGGATGTGATAGGAGTTGTTCTATTATTATTTTGTTTTATTTCTATTCGTATACACCTGATTCCGGCAATATCTACCAATTTAGTCGTGTAGTTATATTCTTGTTTGACATAAAGTAGAACACCATCGTTTTGGTTGATATTGCCTTCATTATACATTTTGAAGTAATTCTTCAGATTGAACATGTGAGAGTTTTGTACTCTCCATGTTTCGCTTAGAACTATGACATCAAATAAGTCTTCAAATTGTTCTAACACTATTTCAAGTTCAAAAAATTTTTTTTGGACGCTTTATTATGTTTGTATGGAAAATTTAAGAGTTTGTACTACCCTTATTCAATTGAGAGTTTGCCACTTCAATGCTCTCAGACTCTAATGTGGTTATTTCAAATAGCTCAAAATCTCTTATGTATGCATTCATATCAAATGTTAATATGTTTGCAAAGAAAAAAAAATATAAAATAAAAATATCGATGTAGAATGAGAATGGGATTGTATTTATTTTATTTAAAGTTTCTATATACCTTTTTCCGGTTCTATTGTTCGTATGTTAGATAGCGAAGGCACATCGATGTATATTCACTTTTTACCGCTTCTTGTGTTTTTTGGAGAATACTGATATGTTTTCTGGTCTCTTGATTTGCTGTTCAGTTTCTTTTCCACCACCTTTACTTTCGTTTCTATTTGATTTGGTTTCTTCGAGTTGATACTGGTTGTATCCTTCTTTGAGTTTTTGTCGTAAATCCTTCCTTCTTCTGATGTTTCTCCGTTATCTTCGATTTCCTCGTTTCGTTTTTCAATATTTCTGAGATCTTGTGGTGTGAATTCAGTTTCATTGACTATTAGTTTATATCGGTATATTTTGGCTTCCTCATTTTGTGATCTGGCAATCTTTAGGTGTGTTCTCAGTGTAAGCTGGTCTTCTCTATCTTCTTGACATAGATCGTTTGTTATAGAAATCTCTTTGTCTTTGAGTCCTCTCAAATTCTCTCTGTTATGGAAAAGCGTCAGTTTTTTTAGATATGAGATGAATTCTATAACGATGGGCGATTTTTCCGTTTTTCCCATGGTGTAAAAGTTGTTTACATCACTTTCCTGTAGATTTATTTCCAGAAGGGCATTTAGTTGGTTGTGTATACTTCCTAAAGAGTTGCTTCTTATTCCAAAAATGACAATGTTATTTTTCCTTGTCTTACGTTCCAGATATATACAACTTTTCTTCAATGTTTCAACTTCCTTGGTGAGTGTTTTTGTTTCCCTTATTACTTGTTGAAATTCATTCTAAATTTCTTCGGTTTGTTTTTTGTTTGCTTCTATAAGTAACATAAACAGCTGTTGGTGTTCTGGTGCCAGTTTGTTGAGGCTGTGTTCATCCATTTCGTGTATTATCAGTGAAGTGACTACGGCACAGTATATTTCAGACTATGGGCCGTTGGTGGCCAGGGACACTATTTAGTTATTGTTTATTTACGTACTCTAGTTTTTTTTGCTCAACTTGGAACTATGCTTTCTTTTATGTATTATTTTGTGCAATTGTTGTAGGATTAACTGTTTATAATGATTATAATAATTGAGAGTTTCATACGGAGCACTTGCGAACACGTCCACACTCTCTGGAGAACCACTACTTAATGTTAGTTATATAGTTATGTATTATACAAGGGAAAGAAGTATTAGATTTTATCAGCTCGAGGTTGTGTTGTCTCCCGACGCGAAGCGTAGTGAGACGAAAAACCGAGAGAGAAAATCTAATATTTTTCCCGTGTATAATACACTATTTCTTCTGTGACGGGAAAAACGACGATTTGATATTGAAAAAACATATCATTACAATGTATTGAAGTCAGAAAATTTTCGATTTTTGAACTGGTAGGCTGTTGTACTTATAGCGACAATTAGACCTGCGTTGCTAAGGAAACCTTTAGAGTAATCAAATATCTGTCGATTTAATTCTGTGATTTGATTTAAAAATTGTAAACTCAGTGGTTGTTTAGAAGTTATTTTGAATAATATAAAGTTAAAAAATGTATGATTTCGAGTTTTCTCTGACTCCACCGGAGTGAGTAGATGTAACGAAAGTAGCGTTACAAAAATTATTGCCAGCTAAATTGCGGAAAGTTTACGAAACCGGGTATTCAAGATTTATGGAATGGAAGATGAAAAAGACATGCAGTCCTTTCTCGGAGACGGTGCATTTGGCTTTTTTTCGGAACTTGCACAACAACAAAAGCCATCAACAGTGTGGTCGAGTTATTCAATGATTGGAAGTAGGTTACCATCCAATAATAATGTAGACATTTCGAAATATTTCAAATTAAATACATTTCTAAAACGAAATGGGAAAGGTTACACGTCCAAGAAAGCTGCGATTTTTACGAGTACACAAATCAGTGATTTCTTAAGTAATGCTACCGATGAAGTTTAACTAATGGCCAAGATTGTTGTTGTTGGGATTGCAGGAGCTTGTCGAATTTGTGAAACCAGCCAGGTAACATTGAATGATATTGAAGATTCGAGAACGTTATTAATTGTGGAACTTACGCAAACAAAGAATGATGTGAACAGGAGATTTGTAGTTACTGAAGAATATATTAAATTTCACCAAATGAACATAGCCCTTCGTCCAGCAGCAGCAAAGGATTGCCGCCTGTTTTATGCATATCGCAATAGAAAATGTATCAATCAGGTTGTGGGTAAAAACCAGTTTTATAAGGTACCTGAAACAGTTGCTAATTTTCTTCAACTTGAAAATGTTAACTCATACACAGGTCATTTGTTTCGAAGATCGTCTGCTACACTTTCAGTTGAATGTGGGGGAGATTCGATGACACTAAAGGAACATGGCGGTTGGAAGTCATCAACGGTCGCTGAAGGGTATGTTGATGAATCGGTAGCACACATGACAGAAATAGCTAATAAAGTGTTCAGAACGTGTGGCAGTGCTGAAATAACACCCGATATGCGACCAGGTACATCAACGGCAGTTGTGTCCATGGCAGAAAAAAATATAATTTCAACACAAGAAAATTCGATTGTTGTACATTCAATAATTGTACTTTTGATATGAAGGAAATGTAACTTTTGTATAATAAAATATTCTAAAATAAATATCTACCTTCACTTATGTATATATATATATATATATATATATATATATATATCCGGGAAAAAAGTACTAACTTTTTTCCCGGGGTAAAAAAGTAATTTTATAAAAAGTGATATTTTGTCCTGTCAATAGAGATGAAATATCAAACTTTTTTCCCGTCACAGAAAAAATAATTTTTTCTAATACTTACGTCAAAAATGTGTTATTTTTGATGAATTTTAAATGTCAAAAGTAGGCTATTTTTGAACTGTACAGACCTACGTTGTTTGAATACAGGTAATACACAATACCCATCATTCTCATTTCAATAGTTTTTTATTGAATAAATTACAATCATATTCCATCCATACAAATTTTTTAGAAGATTTATATTAATAGTACAAATACTGTTACTCTGTATGTTAATTCCAAACGACGATTTTGGCAATACTAAATCAAATGGCTTTTCTTGTTACAAGTATTATTGTTCTCGACTTTGACATATCCACTTTTCTTGATATCACCACTGAAAATACCGTTTCCAATTTTCACTTTTTCTTCCACGAACTGCTCCACATAGCTCCACAACGGTCGACGATCGCCATCCAACATGATGTTTAAGTCTCAAAATGTCATCCCCTGAGCCAACTAAAAGCGACGCAGAGGACCTTCTAAAACTATGGCCAGTATATTTTGCAGTATTAGGTAATCCAAGAAATGATACAATCAGACTCGGAATTTTTGCAAAAGTATTGTAAGGGTCTTTACCCCCTTCAAGATGATTTTAACGCGTTTCTATCAAATTCGGAATTGCATCGGGCGCCACCTTCTGTGGGAAGGCCCGTTTGCTCCGGGCAGTCTCAGTGAAGAAATGGAACACTCCAGGGGTCAATATATTATTCACTAACACAACGGGACTAGAAGGGCAGACTTTAATTGCCCGTGACTGGGTTTCGAACCTGGGTGCTGACATGGCAATGTTTTTCACGAAATTTTATTCAGTTTCACCTGTCCCGGTGTCTATCTGTCTGTAATCAAATCTTGTAAGTAAAATTCGACTCCTTTTAGTCGCCTGATTGACGTGAAATTTGGCAGGTGTTCATAGTTCCCTTGGCACTGCATTATGGCCGCTCTAAGATTGCGGACGAGATTTGGGTTTATGTACGATTCGACCCAAAATTGGTATGTGGGGGTTTTTGGAGTCAAATATTTTGAATTCTCCATCAAAATTCACAAATTCAAGATGGCGGCTCCAAGATGGCGGCGATTTTGTATTATGGTCGATTCTATTCAAATTGGTATGTGGAGGCTTTCGGGGTCGAAGATTAGGAATTTCTGTCAAAATATAAAATAAATGGCGGCTCCAAGATGGCGGGCGATCTCTGTGTTATGGCCGTTCATTCAAAATTGGTATGTGGCTTCGGGGTCGAAGTTAGGAATATTCTGTCAAAATAATAAAATCAAAATGGCGGGGCGATCTCTGTGTTTATGGACCGTTTCCATTCAAAATTGGTATGTCGGTGTTTTTGGGGTCAAAGATTATGAATTCAGTTGAAGATTATTGATTTTTTGTCAGAATTGATAAATTGAAGATGGCAGCTCCAGGATGGCGGACGAGTTAATCTCAAGATGGTCCCCTCATTGAAGAATTAGATAACTCTGAAAGCACAGAAAAAAGCCTCATTATGACGATGCATCAACAAAAATGCATATATTGAGGAAAAATTACTAAAAAGCACAAAAAAAAATAACTATTAAAAAAACCTTTTTAAAGACAAGCTTTTATTCAAATAGGCTGAAGAATTAAAAATAATTGCTTCGGATGTACGACGTAGGTTATTCCGTGAGTTATAGATTCAAAAGCTTGTCGCATCTGTATTCGTACTGAAAACTTTGCGAGACAAGCTCTTGAATATATAACTCACGGAGAAACAAACCTACGTCGCACATCCAAATCAATGATTTTTAACTTTTTAGCGCATTTGAATAAAATCTTGTTTTTAAAAAGTTTTTTTTTATTATTTAATCTTGTTTGGAATGCAGTCTCTTATCCATATACAATGGATATATAGGCTATGGTTGGTTGGTTGAAAGCTGACGAGCCAGAGACAGGGTTGGCACTTAGCTTCCCTTGACACTGCGACCAGTTGGGGTCTATTGTATCACTCTGTCGTCAGTGGTTCCTCATTTAAACAGGTTTGTGCCTTCAATTAGGTTCAGAAGCCTGTTGATAAGGTTCTCCGGATTCATGCCTGTTTCCGGGCTGATCTCTTCAAAGGCTCTGTGTCGCCTTCTACTCAGGGCGTCACAGTCGGAGATAATATGAGAGGCTGTTTCCTCATCTTCATCACATAGCCTACACTCCACGGTTTCCCTGCGTACTCCCATGGTGTTGAGGTGTTTTCTTAGGCCGCAGTGTCCAGTCAACAGACCCATTATTATACGAGCCTTCTGTTCAGGTTCAGAAGGTCAGCCGTCAGGGTCCGGTTTTGATGCCCTACCATGACTTTGCTGTGTATTTGCCCGACAGTTTGATCCCAATATTGTTGGTGTCTTCTTTTTATCCACTCGTCGATCAGGGTCCTGCATCGGTTTTTGCTAATCCCATGTACAGGTTCTGGCCCTGAGAATAGCGTTTCAGATGCTTGTCTAGCTAGCTGGTCCGCTTTGACGTTGCCTTCAATGCCTCTATGACCCGGCACCCACATCAAGGTGACCTTGTTGTATTTTGCCAGCTCGATGAGGTTCTGGAGGCAGTCCCAGACCAGTTTGGACTTCATCTGTATAGAGTTGAGTGCTTTGATAGCACTTTGACATTCAGATAGAATGTAGATGTGTTTTTTCCTATAACCACTTTCTAGATTCTTCTGAATGCATGCCATAATAGCATGTGTTTCAGCTTGGAATATCGTGGAGCATTTGCCAAGTGGTATTATGTAATCCCTTCTTGGCCTTACCCCATGTATTCCTGCTCCCGTTCCTTCAACTGTCTTTGAACCGTCTGTATACTAGACTATGTCCGCAGTTGATTGTGATTCTATACTCGGGGCCCATCCAGATCCATCAATTTGTGTTTCGAATGGTTTTTCGAATGAGTATAGGGGTTGCATGTAGTCTGAAATCATTTCGAGTTCTTCGATGTTGATTACATGAGTGATTCTGGTATGTCCAGTTGTTCGGATTCTCCAGTTTTTTGTTTGTTTCAGTCTGTATAAACTCCTCCTGACCTCTCCAATGACATGTAAGTCAAGGGGTTCAAGGTTTAGGATGATTTCCATTGCAGCTGTTGGAGTTCCATTCATTGCACCCGTGATACAGAGACAGGCAAGCCTCTGGATTTTCCCAAGGTTGGTTTTTGCCTGTCTTTGATTTATTTTTGGCCACCATAAGAGTGAGCCATAAGTTATTCTTGGTCTTAATACTGCTGTGTAAAGCCAGTGCATGGCTTTCGGTTTGAGCCCCCAGGTTTTTCCAAAAGCTCTCCTGCACATCATGAAGGTTATCTTGCTTTTATTGGTTACATGTTGAAGATGCGGGTTCCAGGTTAGTTTCTTGTCAAGAATCAGCCCTAGATATTTCACCTGCTCTACTACTTGTAATGTTTCACCGAATAGTCTGGGAGGTATGAGATCTCCCATGTTTCTTCTCCGGGTGAAGGGAATTAGTGTTGTTCTGTTCGGATTTGCCTTTAGGCTCTCTCTAATACACCATTCCTCTACTGTCCTCAGTGCATTTTGCTCTGAGGATGTTCGAGAATTCTTTCCCTTGATGGGGATGACCAAGTCATCTGCATACCCTTGAGAGTAATACCCTTGGTTATTCAGAGAAATTAGCAGTTCATCTACAACTATGTCCCACAGCAGGGGGGAGAGTACGCCTTCCTGTGGGGTACCTCTGGAAATTTCAACCTGCTCTGTTTCCTCGAACATGTTGGCTTGGACCAGTCTATTGTGAAGCATTGAGTGTATCTTAAGATGGTCTCCTCATTGAAGAATTAGATAACTCGGAACGTACAGAAAAAAAGCCTCATAATGACGGTGCATCAACAAAAATGCATATATTGAGGAAAAATTACTAAAAAGCCCAAAAGAAAATAACTAGTAAAAAAACCTTTTTGGAGACAAGCTTTTATTCAAATACGCAAAAAAATTCAAAATAATTGCTTCGGATGTACGACGTAGGTTATTCCGTGAGTTATAGATTCAAAAGCTTGTCGCTTTTGTATTCGAACTGAAAACTTTGCGAGACAAGCTCTTGAATCTATCACTCACGGAGAAACCTACGTCGCACATCCAAATAAATTATTTTTAACTTTTTAGCGCATTTGAATAAAATCTTGTGTTTAAATTTTTTTATTTTTATTTAATCTTGTTTGGCATGCAGTATCTTATCCATATACAATGAAACCTCCAGCATATATAGGCTACAGAAAGAAGTATTCTTAATTGCTTGAATAATCGATTATTATCTGAACATGTTAATATTGCTATTTGAACATGAGCGGCAGATTAGTTAACCGAAATGATTGAATTTATTTGAAGTGAAAGGGTAGATGCCCCTGTATATCTAGATTCAGTTTGAGGAATCCCTAATGACCATCAACGAAATAGGCCCCAGCACCGATCTCGGAAGCACTTCAATTGCATCATGCATAATTTATTTTAATTTTCTCAAAATATCCCTTGAGGTACGATGAAAACCATTCATGTAGTTTGCGACGGTTACTATATGTGAATAATTTATCAAATGAATAATTTTCCCTGATCACAATCGAAAGCACGGTTAAAGCCACAAAAATCCCATCAGAAGTTGTTTTATACAGTGTGACCCATTTAAAATGGAATCACCCCTGTGGAATACGCATTTTTCAGTCAATCTCAAAAATATTCTCTTTCAATATTAAGCATTAAAAACTGTATTTTGACACAAATTTTCATAACTTTAGTTCCATTTCCAAGGCACTCTATGGTTTTTTTTTTGTCGAAAACGGCAAAAGTTTATTAGGCAATTTTTGTTTTCAAATTTGACAACACCACTGGATTTGTAGTTGTTATAAATGAAAACCGTCAAAATTTCATGGAAAAAAAATTGATTAACAACGAAGTTACAACAACTTTTATTTTGGAAACAAAGTATTTGATTATAGTTTTTATTTAGATTATAGATATATTTGAAATCTGGCAACACTGCCAATACAAAGCAGAACACCAGTGAATCTGTACAGAAAAAATCCGAAGTCAATAGCTCATTCCGTTCTACAGTTATAACTCCTGAAAGTATGGTAATGTGAGCGATTTGTGGTGTACTAAATCACAGCCTACTATTGATTTAGTACAATACCTATGCCTAATGTATTAGTTCAGCTTTCCTCAAATTATTGATACCTTCTCTAAAAGCTTGTTTTATTTGAGTTTTGCAGAATTTAAAAGGAACATTTTTTGTCCTGCTTTCTGTTTTATTATTGAATAAATAATTTTGATACTTGATTCGGTTCATTTCGTTTTTATCGGCTATGGAAGACTGCATAGGTAACTTTAAAATGAATTTTTAATTTTCTGTTATTTTCGAATACACTTATAACCCAAACTTAAATAAATGATTTCAAAGGAATATAATTCACAAATCCAGTGGCGTAGTCAAATTTTTATTACAAAAATCGCTTCCACCACAAATCGCTCACATTACCATACTTTCAGGAGTTATAACTGTAGAACGGAATGAGCTATTAACTTCGGATTTCCGCTTTACAAATTCACTGGTGTTCTACTTTGATTTTAAATATGTCTATAATCTAAATAAAATTCATAATCAAATTCTTTGTTTCCAAAATTAAAGTTGTTGTAACTTCGTTGTTAATCAATATTTTTCCATGAAATTTCCATGGTTTCCATTTATAACGACTAAGAATCCAGTGAAATTTCAAAACAAAAACTGCCCAATAAACTTTTGCCGTTTTTGACGAAGAAAAAAAACATAGAGTGCCTTGGAAGTAAAACTGAAATTATGAAAATTTGTGTTAAGATACAATTTTTAATGCTTAATATTCAAATTTTTTTTTTGAATTACTGAAAAATGCGTATTCTACAGGGGTGGTTTCGTTTTAAATGGGTCACACTGTATAAGTAGCTATGACAGTTGAAAGTGCGGTTCAGAAGCCGAACTGATTAACAACAATAGTAAGGTTCTGTTTTTCATAAGACTCTGAGTCAAATGCTGGAAATTCTTGGACCCATCATAGGACAAATGAAAAATTTTCCCGGAAGGCCGAACTAATTGGTTGACAACTTTTTGAAAGCACCGAGAACATATAAACTTATCGCTTTCAACGCTTCATCCTTCGTGGTGAGAAGTTGAGGGACAAAGGGGCAATAGGGAGAAATACATATTCTCATAATATTATTCGGTGGACAGGTTTACACGAAAGAAGATCCTCAAGGCCACAATTAACGAAAAGCGATCATTATCGATTGATTTTATCCCTAAATCCTTCACCAAAACTTGAAAGAAATCAATGGTGCATTCGCCAGAATTGATGAACGAATTACGCTGATATTCATTATCCTATTTCTTTGCGGACTATGGATTGCTTCATAGGCTCTAGTGATTCTGTGACAAAAAATAAGGAAGACGGTAGTTATATCTTATTATGTTTCCTACTCGCAAGTGTCATTGTTAAATTTGTTATGAACTTTTACATGCAAAAAATTTTTTTTTGTTTTTTGCTTGTAACATGAAAACTAATGATGCAATCTGAATGCCAATTGACAAGTTATAGAGAATCTAAATGCAAAGAGCCCTAGCACTACAAGATCGCATCATTAGTAACGGAGAAAAACTGAAAAAAAATATGAGGGTTTAAAAAAAAAAAATTACTCCGTCACTGTTCGAGATGCAGTGCAGGCTTCCCACGACATGGGGTTGTGATTGAAATGTACTTTGTGAGTGAGAAATTGAGGCGATGTCGGATGGTTAGTTTTGGCATAATTGCAATCTAAAAAAAAATCAAACACACAAAATACATCCACGGAAAATCACTTTTAACATTGCAAGATGGAAGACAATGTAATGGAACGGGTCTACGGGGTTAGCCAAACTCAATATGTCTCAAGAGCAAGTGTTTATTTTCCAGGAGAGACAAGATTCACAATATGGTTTGACAGAAACTAAAAAGTTAAAACGACATTAGTAAACGTCACTTTCACAATACAATCATATCGACACGCATAATTTGTTATAAACTTTCCTAAAAAGTGACCAAACACCAATCTGATATATACAGGGTGTCCCTGGACTTCCTTTTTTCCTTCCGAGAATGTATAGATGGGGTCAAAAAATCACCAGTACTTCATATAACTTTTGTTCCTAAAAGCCTTCGTTACCAAGTTACGGGACCTCAAAGTTACAAAAAAATATGAGGGTTTAAAAAAAAAAAAATTACTCCGTCACTGTTCGAGATGCAGTGCAGGCTTCCCACGACATGGGGTTGTGATTGAAATGTACTTTGTGAGTGAGAAATTGAGGCGATGTCGGATGGTTAGTTTTGGCATAATTGCAATCTAAAAAAAAATCAAACACACAAAATACATCCACGGAAAATCACTTTTAACATTGCAAGATGGAAGACAATGTAATGGAACGGGTCTACGGGGTTAGCCAAACTCAATATGTCTCAAGAGCAAGTGTTTATTTTCCAGGAGAGACAAGATTCACAATATGGTTTGACAGAAACTAAAAAGTTAAAACGACATTAGTAAACGTCACTTTCACAATACAATCATATCGACACGTATAATTTGTTATAAACTTTCCTAAAAAGTGACCAAACACCAATCTGATATATACAGGGTGTCCCTGGACTTCCTTTTTTCCTTCCGAGAATGTATAGATGGGGTCAAAATATCACCAGTACTTCATATAACTTTTGTTCCTAAAAGCCTTCGTTACCAAGTTACGGGACCTCAAAGTTACAAAATGAAAAATGTTTTTCTTTGATAACTTTCAAAGTGAATATTCAAAATAATCTAAATTTTGGTGATTGACTAAACAAATGAATTCCTTCGATGAGCTCTCATGCAGGAGTCAGGAACGGACTACTCCCGATGGTCCACACCCCAAAACTTTGAAATGACTGGGATTTGTCAATATGTTTTAACAAAACAAGGTTATCTGGACAATTTACTGATTAAAAGTACTCGTGTGGAAAATCGATCGGAGCAACGATTCTTGATAAAAACTCAGTTTTACTCGACGACATCAAACTCGATCGTCCACCATTATTTGAAATGAAAAATTCTCACAGTAGAAATACTAATGCTAACGTTAATTCAACAACAGGGATAGTACAAAATATGTTGAAAAAAAGACGTAAACAAAAAGTATAGTAGTTGAAAGTTTCATTCACAATGTAGATATTTTTTCAAATGAAATATCAAGTTATGTAGATTCGTGGTGTTTTTGAACTAACAAGCTACTCCACTATGAAATATCGAATTCAGTCCATATTTTGTATGTACGCGTGGAATAAGCACGTTTCGTATTGTGTTATCTGAATCTCATGAAACTCAATATTTGGATGTTGCAAATTCGTATTCACAGCTTAAATGTTGACGAGTTAGATGGATTGGTAGAGGTGGGCCATATTCATGGCCACCGCGGTCTCCGGATTTAAATCCATGGGATTTCTTTCTGTGGGGGCATCTAAAAAGCCTCGTTCACGCTACACCCATTCACACCAGAGATGCCTTGTTGAATAGAATTACATTACATGATGAAGCTATACGAAACGACCCTGGCATTCTATTTCAAGTGCAGAGAGGGTGTTTGCGCCGACTAAGCAAATGTATTGAGAGAGACGGGGGTCATGTTGAGCAGTTTTCGTAGCGGATTTTGCATTTCTGTTTGCTCTTGAGGCTTGCGATTGATTATTCACACCACGAGTTTTGTAAAGTAGACGTGTTTGCATGATAAAAATTCGTTATGAACATTGTACCTATCCTTTCTATTCTCATTACAAATTAATCTTTTAGAATAATGGTAGACATCTCAGGTTGAATGTCGTCGAACAAAAATGCATGTTCATCAAAAATCGTTGCTCCGATCGATTTTCCACACGAGTACTTTTATTCAGGAAATGGTCCAGGTAACCTTGTATTGTCAAAGCATATTGACAAATCCCAGTCATTTCAAAGTTTTGGGGTGTGGACCATCGGGGGTAGTCTGTTCCTGACTTTGTAGCAAAACAACTGACTCCTGCATGAAAGCTCATCGAAGGAATTCATTTGTTTAGTCAATCACCAGAATTTAGATGATTCTGAATATTTACTTTAAAAGTGATCAAAGAAAAACATCTTTCATTTTGTAACTTTGAGGGCCCGTAACTTGGTAACGAAGGCTTTTGGGAACAAAAGTTATATGGAGTACAAATCAAACGTCACAGAAAACATAAAAATACCAGACGGTAGAGAAATTGTCCAATGTATTTAACAACTGATTAGTTTTCACTCTGAAGTTTTATGTTATATGTTTCTTGTTTGAAGAATTTCACTCTAAAATCGACACGAAAATAGAATATTGACCTTTTTCTACCTTAGAATTCCTGGATCTCTGCAAAAACTCGAAATATAAAATATTTTTGGGTAATTCTGCTGTTTGTAGACTGCATACCCAGATTTCATGAAAATTGGATTAATTACGCATTTTCGCCTCTCAACCAAAATACCCAAGTGAAATTCTTTGTTATCTCGGCTTACGTTTACAACCTAGGTTTTTTGCAATGAAAAAAAATACGAATCAATTATTATCATTAATTATATAATTTTTAGTTTTCAATGCACGTTTCTCATACATGTGTATCGTTGAAGATAGCACAAAAAGTTAAATATTTTGTACACGTAACACGTAAATACCCTAAATTTCATATAAAAATGGAGATGCAGTTTCCAAACTTCAATAGTTATTTGTATGCCAAGGATGCGAAATAGCTTTTTAGCGTACCGAAAGGAAAGTTATCGCCGAGGCCGCTTATGGGCGAGGCAGGATAATCTTCAGGTCGCTAAAAAGTTTCGCGGCAATGGCATACACCCTATTTTTCGTGCAAACGTAAGAATTATTAAACTAGATAATTGCAAATAAATTTATTATTGCTTTAAAATCAACAGCAATTCAATTCAATTAACAAGTCGCAGCGTTGCTATGGAAATGATATGTTTGACTATATAGAAACTATTTTGGCAGTTAGTGATATTTTAGTATCTTGCACTCCTCCAGGGCTGGAAAGTATTGTAAACTCGGCGCTTTCCGTTTTACTACCTGAAAAATAATATAAGTAAGTATGTATTTGTTGTTGATTTGAAAATTAACCCTTGTCATTGTTGTATTTCAGAAATGTCAAATTTGGAAGTGACGTTTGGTTTGTCGGCCGTTGCTATGGACAACGACCGCGAAATTGAATTCCGCGGACTGTGTTAAGAACGAAAAAATACTTTTTTTGTGCCACAACATCACTGGATAGTTAGACCTCACAAATCTCCAGACTCTTAAATATATGACATTTTAGGTTATGAAAAATGAATTGCCGCTATCACTTACTGATATTAAGTAACTGAAATACATTCTGCCAGTTTCCACCAATCGTTTTTCTTACAGCGTACATTTCATGTTAACCTGCAGTTAACGCTTTTCTCCTATTCATATCCTCTGCCGTAATAGAGATAAAGTGGGAGAGAGATTGATGAAACAGTTGAAAATAATAATTATCTCTGTAGCAAACAGGAAGAAAGAAAAAAAACAATGTGTGGTGAACCTAAGACTTGGTAAATGCGCGTTTCATTGGGTAGTTCAGATATCCACCTTTTGACTTCCTTCTCTGGAGGTGAATAATTTTATTCTCTCACCAAGAGTAAATTTGATATAAAAATAAAAAAAAACACTTGTTCAACATCTTCACGAAGAGTCGTGAACATGACCTTGAAAGGAACGACTATTGTCTAGACGTCCGTTCTATAAGAAGACATTCATAAAAATTTGAATACATTTGGCATCTTACACATATCTGCACTCAATTCGATTATACCTCCATTTCTATTCCGCTGTAGAATTCTTATAGCATATTCGTACTATTTTATTGGGGAGTTCCTTAAAGCGATAATTCTCAATTGATTTCATCCCCAAATCGTTTGCCAAAACTTGGTGCATTCGCCAGAATATATGAAATTTACCCGATGACCAATGATGAACTGGTCAAACATAAAAAACAATTACGACTATCTATTTATCACAATAATTAGTCTTTGGAATTCCTCCATCTGTTTAAACTAATATGATGAATGAGTGAAAAGGAAGAGATATATGCCATCAGCCAATGAACTAATAAGTTTTCCATATCAGGCTGAGATGAATATTTTCAGCTAGAATATGAGAATCATGAATTTATCTTCCCGATTTTTAAATAAAAAACAGAAGGCATAAAAACAAAAATCTCGTGGTTGATTTATCATTTACAGTGTTTAATTTGTATTTAAATCCACAACAAAATTACCACAAACACATTTACTGAAACCTTGCACGTCACACACTGGTACTGATGGACTTAATTCGGTTAAAATTTTGTTCTTCTAGTGAGTTATTTGCAATTCTTTGTTTGTTGGCCAGATAATTTGCGACGTAGCCTTCTGTCAGGGTATTGGATTCCTAGCCCCATACTGCTATTCAAAATGCCAGCAACGAGATCTGCGAACAAAGATGCAGATAATAATAATAATAATAATAATAATAATAATAATAATAATAATAATAATAATAATAATAATAATAATAATAATAATAATAATAATAATAATAATAATAATAATAATAATAATAATAATAATAATAATAATAATAAGAGTAGATCAAACAACACCAGCAATGACCTTGGTGAGTGGCGCCACCACTTAACCAGCCAAGGATGCAAAAT
This sequence comes from Gonioctena quinquepunctata, assembly GCA_018342105.1. NCBI lineage: Eukaryota > Metazoa > Arthropoda > Insecta > Coleoptera > Chrysomelidae > Gonioctena > Gonioctena quinquepunctata. The sequence continues at coordinate 176,237 of JAFIRS010002505.1, forward strand.
CGGACCGGCAGCTTAAGCGCATCCGAGAGGAAAGAAGCAAATACTTCCTCTGGTGTCGGCCGTGTTCCTGCTAGGCTAACCCCCTCGCAGGACCATACTCTGGTTCCTAGAAGGAGGAGACAGGGCCCCCACAACCGACCTCATCCGGATGGAGGTCAACGGCAAGGTGGTGGGGCCCAAATCGACGGACAGCCTTATGACGACCCACGCTATGGACAACGTTCTGAGTGGACAGACGAAATGAGAGACGGCCTTCTGCGTTGCTACGAGGAGCGAGCCCGCCCGAAGGGGATACATGGCGCGAATGCATGCTCTGTGGTGCGTGGCACCCAGAGTATGCCGCATTTTCCAAACAAAATCTACGGGATTATGTATCCCACCTCCGTGGCCGTGGCTATGTGAGACCACCTCCTAGACAGGTAAACGAAGTGGCCGAAGTGGCAGACGTGCCACGAGTCGAACCAGTCGAAGAGGTGGCAGGTATCAATATTCCACCAATAGAGGGTATCAGAACACGCAGGGTGCTCCGCACTTTGAAGCCCCTGAAGCCTCAAGATCTGGCTCGAGTGGATGCGGAGGTTCGTGAAGCGCTTCCAGAAGAAGCTAACATCTGGCAAATCAACACCGCCATGTATGACGCTGCTCTTGTGCTTTCCCGTGCGGATACGCAGAATAATGCGTCTCCGACTGGAAAGCATGAGAGACGCATACAGAAGATGGAAGCAAAAATCAAGTCGGCGAGACAACACGCATCTCGTATCTAATGTGTGATGGACTACGTAGTGGCCAATAGGCCATTTACGCGAACGGTGCGGCGAATCGCAACTAAGTTGCGACGAGTCCATCACACATTAAATCAAGGAGTGCTGTTAACCATCAAACAACACTGTCTTGATAGGATACGAATGCTAGTGGCTGCCAAAAAGTCACTAGTACGGCGAGCGAGAGGAATCGCGGAAAACAAACAGTTCCGCGAGAAACCCTCTCGCTTATTCCAGAAACCGCCGCTTGTTGTGGAAAACCCGCCGACCGCTGATCAGGTGGAAAACTTCTGGAAGGAGATTTACGAATATCCGCAGCCACTCAATATAGACACTCCAGCCCTGACGCAGTTTGGAGCCTTCTGTAGGAGGTTCCAGCAGCCTCATCCCGATGAACTGCGCCAACCGATAACCCCGGAAGAAGTTCGGAAAGCTCTACAGGGCTCGAAGAACTTTGCTGCTCCAGGCCCAGACATGTTGAGCAACCTGTGGTGGAAAAAGTTTTCTAGTACCCACCACCACTTAGCCATAGTTTTCAACTCGTGGCTTAGTGGAGAGCAGCAGATTCCGGCTTGGTTTGTCGAGGGGCGAACCGTGCTAATCCCCAAAAACGGAGATTTGTCTGATCCCAAGAATTACAGACCGATAACATGCTTGAACACGTGTTACAAATTGGTTACGCGCATTTTGTACACGCGAATACTCCTCGCAGTTGACACGGTGTACGAACGGATATATGAGCAGAAAGGGTCAAAGAAAGGTGTTGCTGGCTGCAAGGAGAACCTGCTGATCGATAGATGTATCACGCAGGACTCCGTGCAGTATAAGCGCAACCTTTCGATGGCCTGGATCGATTACCGCAAGGCATTTGACTCAACATCGCATGAGTTGATCTTGCATTTGCTCAGATGCCTTGCGGTACCCGATCAAATAGTGAGATGCATTGAACAGTTGATACCACTCTGGAGGACTCGCTTCACCATAACATCAGGTGGAGCCAAAGTCCAAACGGAGCAGGTTATCTTCAGGAGAGGTGTGTTCCAAGGGGATTCCCTCAGCCCCCTCCTTTTTTGCATCTCACTTATGCCATTATCCGTTGCACTCAGAAAAACCCGTGGTTACAACTGTGGCACCCCCGGAGACCGAAGGCATAAGGTCACCCATTTATTTATATGGATGACCTGAAGCTTTATGCCTCGGGTGAGGAGATCTGCAGCAATTTCTGAGGGTGGTGCAAGAGTACACGCATGCTATCGGTATGGAATTCGGGATGGATAAATGTGCACTGGTTCATCTCAGAAGAGGACGATGCGAGGATTACGGAAGGACGCGCAGCTGGTAGATGGAAGCATCCTCCGCCATCTGGATGCCGGAGAGGCGTATACCTACCTAGGAGTGCAACAACGTTGCACCCAAGAGGTAGTGGCGGTTAAAAACGCTCTCCGCGGCAAGTATCAGCAGAAACTCCGGCAGATCTGGTCATCAGAACTGTCGGGCATGAACAAAGTTTCTGCCACCAACATGCTTGCCGTTCCAATACTAATCTACTCCTTTGGGGTCGTGAAGTGGACCCTGGAAGAGCTGCGTGCAATCGACGTAAAGACTCGCAAAATGATGCACCTACATCGCAGTTTGCATCCGAAATCGTCCGTTCCACGGTTGTACCTCCCCCGAAAACAAGGAGGCCGTGGACTTTTGAGTTTGGAGTGTCTACACAACAGGATGGTGCTGGATGGAGCCTGTAAAGTCATCAGGAGCTTGGATCCCCTTCTCTGCATGGTCAAAGACCATGAGATCGCAGGGAAAGGAGCGTTTCTTTTAAGGCAGCAATCCGTGCAGCCGATGAACTCGGTCTTGTATTCGACACCGAGCGGGATATCCAAGACTCTGTCACCGAGTTGGAGCCCGCTCGACGGAGAGTCCACATAAAAGCTGCAGAGAATACTGTACATCTGCAGCTCCACAAGGATAAGCCGATGCATGGAATCTTCTACAAACACATTGAAGACCACGGCTTATCCGAAGGCTGACCTTGCATTCCTTAGGTCAGGTGGACTCAAGTCGGAGACTGAGGATTCATCATGGCTTGCCAGGACGGTGTTTTCAACACTCTCGTCTACCGAAGCCGCGTGATGGGTATAGAGGTCCCTGACACAAGATGCAGGGCCTGCCGTGGAGCGCCTGAGACCATCATGCACTTGCTGTCAGCATGTACAGTATATGCGGTCTCAGCCTATATCCATCGTCATAACGCGGCGTTACGAGTGCTGTATTATCATTTACGACACTCGTACGGTATTGATGAGACACCGGTGCTGCCCTACGCTCCGGGGGATATTGAGTCCGTTGTGGAGAATGAGAAGTGCCGAATTTATTGGAACTACTCATTCCCCACCCTCAGGCAAATACAAGCCAACAAGCCTGATGTAGTCCTCTTCGACCGCGAGCAGAAAACGATATACGTCATAGAGTTTTCGGCTCCGGCCGAGACGAATATCGTGCGAAAAGAGGACGAGAAACGGACGAAGTATCGAGATTTACTCTTCGAGCTCCGCAGACTCTATCCAGACCATTCTGTAAAGATGGTGGTTCTGATTATAGGGGCCCTTGGTGGAATGATGCCAACGCTACTCTCAAACCTGGAAATTATACCGGCATGCCGTAAATCGGCAGAATCTCTAGCCGGCCGCATGCAGAAGGCAGTCATTCTCGGATCGTTACGTTTGCTCAGGACACATGATTCTCGGACCCAATGATCTCTCACCTCACGGGTGTGGGGAGAGGTCATTGGTTTATGTAACCAGCGCGCCCTTCCGAATGGGTCGGAGCTTCGGAAGTAAGGGCCTGACTGGTAGTGTTTAAAAACGAAAATAATAATAATAATAATAATAATAATAAATGATTTTGTTGGCTACAGAGAGGTTATATCTAGGTTGTTACAATTCAGTAATCCTACAGACGGAAGGCAGAGTTAACACTTGCTCGTACATGAGAGTATAAACAAGCATTTTCTTACACTCAACCTTATAGGGAAAAAAGAAAAAAAAAACGTAAACATATACTTATACAAAAACAAATTATCAACTATGGTAAATGGTAAGTGAGCTAAAGGTAATTAAGGGAAATGAAAGGAACAAATTGAGTGGGAAGATAATTCAAAAATGTATGAAACCATCAAATAGTTTTTGTTTCAGTTTTTTTTGAAACTCTGGTGGTTTGGTTTGTTGTATTTCGTCGGGAATCCTATTGTAAAGCTTGGTTATCATATAACTGAGGGGCGACTGAAATGAGGCTGTGGAGTGGCGAGGAGGGGTTAAACATGATTTGAAACGAATGTTCAGATGATAAACGTCTATTCTAAAGGAAATTTTATCGAAAAGATATGCCGGTTTCTCAGTCATGATTCATTTGTGATATAAACTGCAAGAGTGAAGAATTATTTGATTTTCCATATTTAGCCACCCAATGTCGTTCAGATGTTGGCTAATGTGATGTCTTCTACTCAAAACCACAAATAAGTCGAACACATTAATTCTGAAAGAGTTGTAGCCGATGCAAGTTCGACTTCGATATGTCATGACCATAAATTACGTCGGCAAAATTAAGATGACTGATAACAAGTGCCTCGCATAAAATTATTTCACTATTTCCATCAAGTATATTCCCATTTGAATAGATTAACTTCAGATTACAAAAAGCCTTTTTTATGACAATATCGACGAGTTGGTAATATTTGAGCGATGAATCCATATAGAGTCCTAGATTCTTTGTGCATTTTGTTTTTGGGATCGCTACATCATTTATATTGATATTCAGGAGATGGCCGCCAAAATCAATGTTCAGTATAATCGGCAAGATTTGGTTAACCAAGATGTTGGGCAATTGCTTTTGGTGAATATTCAAATGTATTGATACCTACAAACAGAATTATATTCCATTATATTTGACGAAAAACTATGATTCTTCGTAATTTGTGATCACTGGTTTACGTATTTTCGGAAGCTATCAACTAAATTGCTTCTTATGACCACAAATTCGTGTATGACTTTTGTTTTTATAATTGGAATGGTAATTAAAACGAAATATTTCATCTAAAACTTAACTTCGGATACGCATCCTAGTCAGTTCCGATTTTCTACAAGCATCGGAACCATAAAAGATATCCAATGAACTGAAATCGGCAATGTTTCGAATAAAATGACACTAATTTGCGAATTTTCGAACATTCCACTGAACTGAAACTTGTTGAACTATCAACCTGATTTATTTTCTCTGTTTTTTTGTGTTGTACTCAGTTCAAGTAAGAGGATTTGGAACAATCTGCAACTGAACTCTCGCCTAATGAAGACCATCTTTATTATTATTATCTCGAAATTATTTGAAAATGACATATTCATACACTCTATTTTCTTTACTGTTACTGAACCCATTCTATTATCACATATTTAAAAAACTCTTTTTCTACAACTCGTTACGAAAAGACGTCATTTTGTAATAGAATAACTCCAGCAAAAACGTGATTTCCGTCGCAAGTGGGAGAAATTCTCATAACGTAAACTTTCGTTTCTAGTGACGAAAGTTAAATTTATATTTTCAATCATTTTCCGCCTTCTTATATAATGTTTTGATGACTTTAAATTATTAATAAACAAAGACAGGAATCATTTCTATAAATATTTTTTTTTTTTAATTTTGTTCAATTAAAAAGCTAGATAAAATCGTAAAAATACAGTGATATTTAAAGACAATTTAAATCTAGTTTCCTGGTTCCATTAGTTTGACGTTCCTCGTTAATTGTTCAGACTTGTCAGTTTGCACTGAAAGCATTGTTAGTTTTTTAAGTTATCATGATTTCTGACTCGGAAAGTGATTTGGATTTTTCAAATATACCACCAGAAATAGCAAGCCAAGCTGGGGAAACCTCTTTGGATTCATAACCAGTAAAATCTAAAAAGAGATATGAAGAAATATATGCAAAATTCATGGATTTGAGAGTTGATAATCACGTGAATTCATTTTCGGAAACTGGGCTGCTTTCGTATTTTGGATGGTTGTCAAAAAAATTGTCTATATATTCGATGTTGAGAACTACTTTATCGATTAAAAATAATATCGATATCAGTAAATATCCCAAGTAACGTTCTTTTTTTAAACGAAAATCTGATGGTTTTAAAAGTCGAAAGTCTAAGAAAATTTTTTCAAATGAGATACACACTTTCTTTAACAATGTACCCGACTCCAAATATTTAATGACTGAGGTAAGTTAATTATTTTATCATTGCGACAAATTCTTAATGATATTAATATTATCGTTTGTAGGAAGCCTTAGTTTTTGGAATTTTGGGGGCTTGTCGTTGCCATGAATTGAAATATTTTGGCAGTAAATGATGTGAAAGATACCAGCAGTATACTCTTAGTTACAATACGTAACAAAAACAAAAGTAGTGCGTTTCTTCCACATTTCTGGGTTCTCCTACGAGATTTCTGAAATATATATGAACCTCTGTCCACTAGATATAGACAAAATAAATTCAAGATTCTTTATTAACTACCAGAACGGAAAGTGTACCACACAAGTTGTAGGAATAAATAAATTCAGTGAATTTTCTATGCAAAGAGAGATATGTAAAGTTGCCTTATCCCCAAAAATATACCGGGCATTGTTTGCGTAGAACTTCCGCAACGCTATTAGTGGATGCAGGAGGTGATTTACTTTGATTAAAAAAGCATGGAGGCTAGAAATCTAGTAACGTTGCGGAGGGATATGTTGATCAATTAGTTAGCAGCAAAAATTAAATACAAACCAAAATTTCACAATCCATACAAAATACAACGCTATCCGATTACGGCGCATCTTCATCTGGAGTGATATCAGTTAACAACATCGTCTACCTAAATACATAAAAATCTTGATTGTAATACTCCTATAATTTTGAATAATACTGGAATGTAACAATTAACCAATATTTAAATCATAAGTAATGTTTAAAGAAATTCTGTTATTTTTAATTTAAAATAAAATATTTGTTCATCGTTCTTTTTTAGCAAATTATTATGATATAAACAGGGTTCTAGAGAAAGTATAGTGTTTCACTCTTCGAAAACATTTTTTGAAGCTCGTGAACATTACCAGCCTCGGCTGGTAAACTGTTGTCTCGCTTCAAAAAATTTTACTTTCGTCACTCGTTAAACAATATACTATTTTCCACTCTTCTCCTTCTCTAACGAACTACTGCAGAGCAGCAAGATTCACTTCTGAGCGAAATAATGTCCTTTGTCCTACCTTCTTAATAACATGAAAATAATAATCTATCGAGAGCCGGGATCTTCTATAGACCGTGCAAATGGGCCCCTTCATGTTACTCCTTAACTGAATCCTTCGCCAAAACTTGGAAGAGAGAAATGGTGCATTCCCCAATAGATTTGAGGAATGGATCATTCACCAGTTGATTGAAATACATAAATATATGGTGCATTCACCAATAGAACTAAAAAGTCATAACGTCGGGTAACAGGAAAAATTATTAATACAGTTTGGAAAAAGGATTCTTGAACATGGAAATATACAGGGTGTAATCTTGCACAACCGTGAATGACGAGTGTATAGTGCCATTTTCTAACAAATTACAATGGTTAAAACTCTGAAAAAAAAAATTGAAAACATATTTGTTCTTTGTAAAATTTTACAAAATTCTGGATAGCGCTCCCCGCCTAATTTCACTTGCTTTCTTTCACTTTGACAATTTCATGATACAATAAACATTTAACTCGATATTTGAAAAATGTAGAATGTTGAACTGCTAGATTTTCAATTTCAAAGTGAAGAAAACAACTAACCTTGTTATATCCAAACTGCTGATACAGTCAGAACTATTCCACCACAGCTGCCATTCTAGGGCGAGAGAAATCATGAAATAATACGTTTCCCGCGAACTTCATCAGATTTGAATAAATAAATAATTCAGGCAGTTTATTTCTGACATTTTATATTTTCTCGGTTTCTCTATTTAGCGATCGTCACTCTGCCAAAACCTGATTTCGTTTGCATGCAATTATCCCAAATATTTGCCAACGATACTTGAATAACTTATTTGAGAATCCGAAATGGGGTTCATGCAGTGTCCACGAACAGTGTACTAGACTGCCATGGAAAGCATTCTGTAAATTTCCAATATCCAGCGTGTACATGAACAATATGTAATTTATTCGTAAAATCACATAATTCCATGAAATAATTACATATGCCTACTGTTGTCTCTAAAAGAGTTTGCCTCGAATTACTCAACTGCCTGAAATGATAATATACAGGGTGTTATGTAATAAGTTTCCGATATTTTACAGGACTATTCCTCAGTTATTTATAAGGTGACATACATTTTACCTACGGACTCGCTAACGGAAATGCGTATGAGGCTAGACATTTGTATCAGGAGCGTTATCCAAACCGAACAACTCCTACTTCAAAAATATTTTCAAGAATTCACGCTCGGTTGAGAGAAACAGGAAGTTTTGAGACAGTCATCTGTTGGGTGCACATCGGACAGTAAGAACCACAGAAACCGTGGAAGCTGTTCTCAATCTGGTAGAACACCCGGAAACAAGCTCTAGAAAAATAGCGCTGACGTTGAACATTTCTCATGTTCTGGTATGGATTTTTTTTATTGATACTTTGCTATATCCCTACCATATTCAAAGAGTTCAGGCACTACTCCCTCGTGACTTTCCGTTACGTATCAATTTCTGTCGTTGGTTTCTCCAATGCCTTATTCAAAATCCTTTATTTGATAATCAAATCCTGTTTACCGACGAAGCAAATTTCTCACGCAACGCTATACGCAATTTTCACAACAATCATCCGTGGTCAGAGGAAAACCCCCATGTGATACAGAAATCACATTTTCAAGAACAGTTCTCTCTTAACGTGTGGGCAGGAATCCTTGGAGATTATTTTATAGGTCCATTCTTTATTCCGGGAAGATTGATTTTCTTGAAGAAGATTTGCCTATTTTACTGGAAGATGTGCTGCTTAGACTACGAAATGAAATGTATTTTTTTTTAATATTGGTCCATTTAAGAGAACTTTGACAAGTTATAGGACAAGTCCCGAAAAAACTCATACAGTGATTTTATTAATAAATTTTGACGAATATTGATATGTGCAATCGCTTCTGCATCAAAAGCAACCCCGAAAGACACTGTACAGTGCCGTTCGTCTTTTCGTGTTTGGCGGGAAATTTAAAAATTATGTCTTAAAACACACTTATTTGGGAAAATATTGAAAAATGTTATTTGGAAAAGATGTTAAGAACGACATTTCATAGCTATGTACAAGTTTTGGAAAAAATCTGAGATAAAAAAATAAAAATAAATTTTTTGCCATAATAAAAATTTCAATTTGGAAAAATACATTTTAGACAAAGAAACTCATTAGTAAGGCCAACAGTAATATTTCAAATGATATTTTGTAAATATTCGCAAGCTACTTCTATTTTATTCGAAAAAAATTGAAATCTATGGATTTGCCATGTATTCAGCTGCTTCATAAGAGGTCACTGAAATATCTCCAGGGCATTATAATCCTGATACTGTTCATTATTAATAGAAGTCCTTGTATCTACATAATTTCAAATTGAATTTTTTATTCAAACAAAAATAAATTGATTACAAACTTTCGAGTATGCATTAAATTGTTTGGTTTATAATTATTTCAGCTTCTAATTTTATTATAAAATGTAATTATTTGAAAAATTTCATCAATTTTTTGTTCTAATAAAAAAATCATATTAAAATTCTGTAGATACATGGTTTTTGTCAATAATAAACAGTATCGGGATTATAATGTCCTGAAGATATTTCTGTGACCTCTTATGAAGCAGCTGAACACATGGCAAATCCACAGATTTAAAATTTTCTTCGAATAAAATAGAAGTAGCTGGTGAATCTTTACAAAATATTATTCAAAATATCACTCTTGGGCTTTACTAATGAGTTTCTTTGTCAGAAATGTATTTTTCCAAATTGAAAAAATTTTTATGGCAAAAATTGATTTTTATTTTTTTATCTCAGATTTTTTTCCAAACTTGTACATAGCTATAAAATGTCGTTCTAAACAACTTTTCCAAATAACATTTTTCAATATTTTCCCAAATAAGTGTGTTTTGAGACATAATTTTTAAATTTTTCAAATTTCCCGCCAAACAAGAAAAGACGAACGGCACTGTACAACATCTTTTGGGATTTCTTTTGATGCAGAAGCGTCATTTGTCAAAATATATTATTGAAAAAAATTCCCGTATGATTCGTACTTTCTGCCGGTCACTGTATAAGTAAAAAGATACAAATTTGTCACTTTAACAAAGTCAAAGCATAATATATACAAACAAATACATATACTTATACCAATATATACACATATATATACACATACACATACATACACATTTATTGCACATTTAAGAACATTCAAAAATTCAGACAGAACAAAACGACTCTATTTGAAATAATTAGTGAACTCATCAATATTGTAAGGACTTATATCTAATATAAGCAACAATTGTATTTGAAATGGTCCAACTTGGTAAATCTTTTATATTCATTAGGTAATATATTATACAGCCTAAGGCCCATTATTTGGTATGATTTTTCACACAATGATGTACGATTTCTTGGAATATGTAGATCATTTTTTATTTTTGTATTGTAATGATGTACCGATTCATTTTTTATGAACTTATCTAGATTTTTGTGTATATACATCAATAGTTCAACGATAAATAAACCATAAACCGTGAGAATATTATACTCTCTGGAAAGTCTTCGACAGAAAGTTCTTGAAGATACGTTAGCAATGTTTCTTAATATTATTTTTTGTTGAAAAGGGAAACATTCTCAATTTAATATTGATAGAAAGTTTTTTCTGTTTTTCAATTATATTTTAAATCATTCTTTTTTGTTTGATGAAAATATCTACAGATATTTAATTAATTAATTTCCCTTTTCCTTTTTTTAAAAATTTTTTTTTATAAAATTTATAGAAGACGAGTTACCCCAAATTAAAATACCATATATCAATTTCGACTGAATTTGACCATAATAAAATAATAGTAATGCTTGTTTATCCAGAACATTTCTTAAAACTCTAATTTGATAACACTTGCTATTCAGATTCTTCATGATATTTACGCAATGAGCGGTGAATGAGAGATTAGAATCAAAATCTATTCCTAAAAATTTAACACAGTTTGATTGTTCTACTGATTCATTATTTATATTTATATCTATTTCGGTGGTACAATTACGATGACGGTTTTGAAAAGACATATATTGAGTTTTGCATGGATTTAGGAATAAAGTATGGCTGGATAACCAGTCATAAAGACTCTGGAGAGTGGAGTGAATTGTATCCTGTAGAATACACTCATTCCTTCCACGAAACAAAAGTGTTGTGTCGTCAGCATATAAACAAGAGAAGGCTTTTGGTGAAATTACAGGCAAATCATTAATATAAAGCACAAACAAAACCGGACCCAGAAAAGAGCCCTGGGGTACTCCAATTTCATTGGACATATGTGTCGATACGAACTGATTTTGAATATTTTCTTTTCTATGATTTATTTTGACACTCTGAGTACGATTTCGAAGATACGATTCGAACCAATCATGAGTTTTTCCTCTAACTCCAGAATTGTATAGTTTTTGCAGTTAAAGCTCATGTTGCACGCGGTAAAACGCTCGACTCATATCACAGAATACAGCTGTAGTAATTTCATTTGCTTCCACACCTTCCAAAAATTTTTCATAAAGAGAGTATGTAGCAGTTATCGTTGAACGACCTTCATGGAATCCATATTGGTTTCGATTAAGTATATTATTCTTCATCAGGAATCCCATCAGAGAATTCAGCATTACATATTCAAAAATTTTCGATATTACAGGAGGCTGAGATACTGGTCTGTAATTTTCCATATTATGTAGGGTGCCTTTTTTGAAAAGAGGTGTTATAAGTGACATTTTTAATCTGCTTGGAAAAATTCCATCCTGAAAAGACCTATTTATGATATGACACAGAGGTTTTGTGATTTGAGTGGAAATACGTCTTATGACATATTCAGATATACCATCTGGGCCAGATGAATGTTTATTTTTTAATTTATGCTTTATCACATGTTCTATCTCCTCTTCATTCACATGCTGAAGAAAAACACTTTTTTCATCCTAGGAGTAGATATTTTTTGTGATATTATATTTGCATTATTTATTTTACTTACAATGTCATGAGGAGATTGGATGGAGAAACGGTTGAAACCATCAGCTATAACCTGAGGATCTGAACAAATTTTGTCATCAATTTCAATTGATATATTTTTCTAAAAATGTTCCGTTTTTCCCGTAAGGTCTTTAATGACAGACCACGCACTTCTATTCACATTTGAGGAGGACTATATTTTATGCGAGTAAAACACATTTTTTGTTTCCTTAACTAATTTTTTGTGCTGTTTTTTACGTATTTTATAATATTCATGGAGTGACGGGTTTGTTTTTTGTAGATGGAAAATGTTCTTCAGATTCCTGCTAGATTCTCTTATACTCTTAATCACCCATTCCTGGGATTTATTCCTGTTCGTGTTAATATTTTTGAAAGGACATTAGCGATTGAAATAATTCATTAACTTATCATGAAATAAATTGAATTTTTCATCAACTCCAATATCCAAATAAATCTCCAACCAGCTTTCGTTTTCCAATGCATTTTTCAAATTGTGCAAAGTTTGTTCATTTATAATACGTTTGCGAATACAATTTCTCTCCTTCTTGGAGTAATACGAATTAATAGAAAATAAAACAGTTCTATGATCTGATATAGTATTATCAACTACTTTAAATTTTTTTTCAATACTGAAGTTAGTATAGATATGATCCAAAGTCGTTCGTGAAGTCAACGAGATACGCGTTATATCTTCAACCATTGGATTGAGATTATACGATATGAGTAATTGGGATAACATAAGCACATCCCGGTCATGAAGTGAATGGTTGTTGAAATCTCCATTTAAAATTATTTTCATTTTGAATTTGAATAAGTGGGATGATAAGAGATTCAGGTTATTGAAAAATACATTGGAATTGCCCGCTGTTGATCGATAACAGGTCACAACTTTATGCATGACGGTGCGATAATTTTTAGATCAAACTTTCGGCAACCGTTGGATAAGTCGGGGAATGCCTCAACCATGGCCTCCTAGGTCACCAGACCTTAACAGTTTGGATTTTCACCTGTGGGGGCATCTAACATTTTTAATTTTCCAGACATCCATCCAAAATGAAGAAGAATTGAGTAATCGAATAATTAACTCTTGTAGAACGATTCAAAACACTCCAGGAATTTTCCAAAGAGTGCGCGAATCAATGAGAAGAAGATTGAATGCTTGCATACAGGCAGGAGGTGGAGATTTCGAGCATTTATTGTGATTTTGATTAAGATTAATATCTAGTGTTCCGTTTTTTATTGTTGTTTAAAAATTAGCGTTTGAAATGTGTTTGTGTTGAATGTTGAAGTATTCAACGCGAAATATTGATTTCTGTTGAAAATGTAGTGATTGAAAACCTCATACCGTGTGCATGCAAGTAGATTGCACGAATTGATTGTGACAGTGTTCTTCTTGTGAATGATGATGAATTGTTATCTGATGTTCATCTGAAAAAAAGTGCCATAGTTAAGGTTGACTCAAAAACTTTGCCCAACATACTACGAAAAACTCATACTTTTTTCATCACCTGGGGAAGATATTAGGACGATTTGTTGAATATCGAACATAGTGATTCAACCGAAGACTCATAACAAGATCTAATAGAAGTTTTAACAAAAAACCTTTTTGGTTTGTTTTATTTCCTTGGATAATCCGGGTCATAGATTGTTACGTTTATTGTTGGACCAGATGGCATCAATATTCTTACTTTAAATTTGTGCTTACCATTTCTGTTACCGTATATTACTCATATAATCAACTATTGTTTATTGAATTCTGTGTTCCCCTCAAAATTGGAAAAATTCATTTGTTACTCCATTGCCTAAAGTGAATAATCCACAATTGTTACAACACTTACGACCGATCAGTGTTTTGCCAACTTTATCAAAGATTTTGGAAAAAGCTATTAATATTCAACTGCAGAATCATTTAATAAAAAATTCCGTAATACCCACAGTACAGTCCGGATTTAAAACTGGTCACAGTTGTACATCAGCATTATTAAAAATCTCTGATGATATTTTGGCAGCTCTTGATAGGACTAAATTAACTGTGTTGCTCTTATCTGACTACTCGAAAGCATTTGACACTCTTAATCATGATTTACTCTTTTCGATCTTAGCATATAGTGGTCTGGATATTAAAGCTGTAGATTTATTTAAATCGTATCTATCTAAGAGAAGTCAAGCTGTAAAAAATCAAGAAAGTGTATCAAGTTTTTTATCTGTGAGCACCGGTGTGCCCCAAGGATCAATATTGGGCCCTATACTCTTCTCTATTTATACATCGAATTTTCCAGATATTTTTTTTTCATGTTCACAACATTACTACGCTGACGATACTCAGTTATACATGTCTTTTACCTTGGATGAAGCAAATCAAGCGGTAACTGCTATTAATTATGATTTACATAATCTTTATACATTTTCAATTAATCATTGTTCACAACTAAATTCATCTAAGACTAATGCAATTATTTTTGGTAACAAAACTGATTCGCAGGTGTTCAAAGAAGAATACTCATCAAATATTTCAATTAATGGTCATACTATACAATTTAGCGAAAAAGTTAAAAACTTAGGAGTGTGGTTTGATGTAAACTCAAGATTTTCGCACCATATTAGTACCTGTTTACAAAAAGCTTATGTAGCACTAAAACTCATATTTCAATCTCGCCACGTGTTGGATAGATCGGTTAAAATCCTACTACGCGATTCATTAGTATTATCTAAACTAAATTTCAGTGACATTTTATATAATTCTTGTTAAAATTCATTCGATATAAATAGAATACAAAAATTGCAAAATTCATGCCTAAGACTTATTTTTGGTATTCGCAAATTTGAGCATATCAGTCACACTCTCAAAATTACTAAATGGCTACACATGAAAAATCGTCGAGAATTGCATTCTACCATGTTTTATATCAAGCTACTGAAGGAAAACTCTCCACCTTATCTGTATCACAAAATAAAATACAGAACTGATGTACATTCTCTAAATTTAAGACACAGAAATACTCTTACTATACCTCGCCACCATACTGAGTTCTTCAAACGATCGTTTTCTCATTGCATTGTTAACCATATCAATAACTTACCTCTCGATTTCAGTTAGTCATCACTACATAAACTCAAACGAGTCCTATTTCACCATTATTTTTCTCAACAATAATTAAGTTTGTCGGATTAAAATATCTTCCCTTGGCTAATTAATTAATGGCTGATTAATACTAATACCAATATTCTTTCTCTATTAATTTAATTTATTTATTTATTATTCTATTTGCTGTCTTTGACTCCTTTTTGGGGTTAGATGGAAGAGCAGATGTATGTTAAATGCTTATATATATTTCATATTGTATTATATTTAATATTACATACAAACTGAATCTCGCCCTAACTATATAAATAAAATGTAATATTATCCTTTTATCAATTGGTAATAAAGACATTTATTATTATTATTATTATTATTGTTATTCTGTGAGACGATTGAAAGATAATTTATTCGATTCGGATTTATTAACATATTTTGAAAGCCACTTTAAGAACATTGAAATTTTCACAGGGGACATAAATATTAATATTAGAGAGAATACTAACAATCACGTTAATGAATACCTATCTTCAATGGGACGGCATGGATTCGTTCCCTACATAACATCCCCTACTCGTCTGTTAGCATGTCTCGATCACATCTTTGTTAGACAAAAATTAAAAATGAATACACTGAAATTAAAATCTTTCAGATTAGATACTGATGTGACTGATCATCTGCCAGTAATGATTAATATAAGCAGAAATAATCCAAGTTACCAAAACAACGGACCAAACTCATATGAATACATAAACTATAACAAACTAAAACAAAAAATCTCAAAAACAAGTTGGTATGAAGTTTTCCAATGTAACTGCGTTCACTCAGCTACAGAAAACTGTATTAAAAGCTCCAAGGAAATCATAAAATTATGTACAACAAAACGCATGATGAAGAATAGCAAACACAAGAAAATTAAAGATTGGATTCCAGATGATCTGAATACTTCCATAAAGCACAGAGACAAACTTAAGAGACAACTTATGAAAAATCATAGTCCAGAATTATAAGCAGAATATGAATATTATCGTAACTATGTCAATAAATTAATAAAAACCCAAAAATTCAAACATTATAAACAGAAAATAGATGACAACAAAACAAATATAATTTTTTTTTATAAAATAATGGCAGATACTACGAATGAAAAGAGTAAAAAAAAAAAACTCTCAATATAAAGATGAAAATGGATAGTTCATTAATAATATCGAAATAGCTAATTTCTGTAATAATTACTTCATTAATATAGGCACTGAAATGGAGAAAAAATTGATTATGCACAAAACCCGTACCCCATGAATACATACTCAAAATCATCAATGTTTTTGAAACCAGTGAATGAAAATGAAGTGATTTAACAAATCAACAATTTAAAAAATAACTCTGCCCCGGGCAAAGACGGAATTAAAAGTGAAATCGTCAAGTTCACCCATCTTCACATTGCAAAACCTCTAACTCACATTATCAATCTTATGTTCACCTCTGGGCAAATCCCATCCTTCCTCAAAACATCCATAGTGACACCAATACATAAGTCCGGACAAAAGAACAAAATTGAAAATTATCGCCCAATAAGCCTAATAAATAACTTTGCCAAAATATTTGAAGAATGTCTAAAAACCAGATTAACCAACTTTTCGAAATCTAATAACTTATTATCTGAAAATCAATTCGGTTTCACACAAGGAAAAAGCACTACAGATGCAATATACAGTCTAACATCAGAAATAACACATAATCTGAACAACAACAAAAAAGCAATAGTAGTTTTTATAGACCTGGCGAAGGTATTCGATACAGTACCCCATGAAAAACTTACAGATGTATTGAACCACTCTGGAGTCAGGGGTACTGTATTGGAAATTTTCGAAAATTACCTTTCAAATAGAGATCAATACGTAAGAATTAATGAAAGCATCAGTTCACCTCAAAAAATAAAGATCGGTGTTCCACAAGGTACAATCCTGGGACCAATCCTTTTCATAACATCTATAAACTCCCTACTTAACACAAATATTGAAGGTAAAATACTATCTTACGCAGATGATATAGCTGTCATATTCACGGGATAAAACTGGGAAGAAGTCGAAAAACGTGTAAAAGAAGGTATGAAGAAGATGAAAAACTGGCTAAAAACCTTCAAACTATCATTAAACATATCTAAAACAAATTACATAGCTTTCTCATCAACAAATGCCAAAATATTAGTAGAAGAAAACACAAATTTTGAAATAACATCAGTATCAAAAACAAAGTATCTAGGTGTGATAATTGATCAAAATCTTAAATGGACAGACCACATAAACTATCTAACTAATAAAATTCGGAAATTGATTAGAAAGTTCTACATTTTACGAGAGTTTTTGAGCACTAAAGTGTTAATATCTGTCTATAAAACATTGATAGAGTCACTTATTAGGTATGGTATCATAGTGTGGGGTGGAACATACAAAAACAACACAAAACCATTACAGGTAATACAAAATTACATCTTGAAAATAATATTCAACAAAAACAGATTATATGCTACCAGTCTATTATACAACGAGAGTATCTGTGATATGAGTTGCCTAAATATCTATTTATCATGTTCTTATTTTTATAAATCACAGAATTTAAAAAAATTCATTGATCATCAGTATTCTACCAGATCGAACACCAAAAAACTATTGAAAATTCCACAATGCAATACAACCCTAACCTGAAATTCATTGACTACTTAGCTCCTAAATTTTAATTCCCAAAAAAAAAATTTTTTAAAAAAAAAACAACCTCGAAACATTCAGAAATATGCTCTCATACCTCTCAACAAGCAGTGATAAAATATTTCAAATTTTTATTTATATTGCCTATAAATTTTATATTTCAATAACATATTTATGTTATGGTGAATTAAGTTTATGATTGCAATTCAATTAACTAACGATATGCTCCGTATGCAATCTTAAGGCACATACAGGTGTTGTAACACCTAGGTGCATACAATAGATTGTATAAATGTATATGTCAGAAAATTATTAAATTATCATAGAAACAATACTAATGGACCGAACATTGTAAACATGTTAATCATGTAGTTGTTGTGAATTGTTAACTGAAATTGTTAATTGTAATTATAAATTGTAAAATTATAAATATATATATATATATATACATATATATGTATATATGTATGTATATATATGTATGTATTTTTATATGTATATATATATATATATATATCTGAAATAATAAAGAAATAATAATAAAGATTGGAAATTGCGGTATTAGAGTGGATTGTGTTTGATAGATTATCATGTTCAATTTCAACTGGAAAAGCGATGCAAATTGGCATTTTTCCCTAAGACGGTCTTCATGAAATTGATGTATTCCTCGAAACTTTGCGTTGAACTGAACATTTCTAAGGCTCTAGACTCCACTCTGCCCTTTTATGAACCGGGTTCCAACCTTCGTGCGGGAAAATCATCCTTTAAATCGATGTAAACTCTTATACGCTGCGAAATGAATTCAATTTAAATTCAAAGTCGATGAAGACAAAAAACACCCATTTACCGTGATAACGAAAAAACAAAGCAGTTGAAGCTTCTTTCAGACACCATGATGGCAAAACTTTCAAACTCGAATTTTCTTTCATTTGTTTTGTTCTGCCATCGAAACTCGCTGAAATTGTCCATAGCTCCGGAAAGCTCTCATTCCCGATGTTTTTCAGTATAACGATTGATTTTAACACAGAAAATCGTTCTGTATCCCTCACGTGAAATTTATGTGTGGATGTTATGCTTCAAGAACATCGCAAATGGGGTAGGAAGGAAATCGACCGATTGAAGAAATATATGGGATCGTGGAATTCAAGGCCGTAGATACGTTATTATTGTTATTTTCCATGAGAATCGACCCAGTTCTACTGAAAGAGGTCACGAATTGCTTTCTCGCCTTGCGGGATAGAGAACGACTTCTGAACATTTATGCTTACTAGCAAAATATGACGAGTTCCAGAAGAAACAACAGATATTCGATGAGCATTGGAATCTCGCAATTGAATCTATCACGGCCTCTAGAGTTTTCATTAATTCTTTTGATTTGCAAAAATATCCGTTCGAATTGACAATCTGAAGATGGGATCTGATATGAATGAAGGTTTGTATACAGTGCGGTCCATAGGTAAGGAATAAATTCATTTTTAGCGTTATTATGTATTTTTTTTTGAAAACCTGAAACATGTCGATTTCTATTGTCAATTTGATAATTTACAATATGAAAATATTACCCCCTTCTTGCACCCCTCCGAATAATGAGCACCCCCTCAAAAAATTCAAATGAGAAGGGGGGTCGTGTGTTTGAAAGGGGTTTTTATTCTCTGTTCAGCAATATTAAGTTTTTCAAATTTGGTGCAATCATAACTGAAAAAATTTATTTTGAATTTGTAAAATTTTGATACTCTACGTATAATGAAGGTAATGATGTCATATAATGTTTAGGAAGTATTTTTCAATTTATTTTACAACTAAATTGAATGTTCAAAATGACCACCATTAACTTCTTGACAATAAGCAAGTCGATCTTGGAATACTCGTACAACATTTTGTAGGACCTCGGGGGTTATGTTATTAATTTCTTCCGTTATCTTAACTTCTAAACCTGCAATATTGTCTGGTCTATTGAAATATTCTTTTGATTTTAAATAACCCCTTAAGAAATAATCAGGTATTTTTTTATCTATTTTGCTAACCGTCAGGAAAAAGTCGTTCAAGACACCAAACATTTTTTCACAAAACCCACATAAATAATGTAATGTCAATTTATTTTGATATTTATAAGTTGCTGACACACGTCAGTGTATTGAAAAATATTTGCGTGTGTATTTGATTTAACTATGGCTCATTCATCCGAAACTCAAAGAATATACATTTTTAATGTGATTGTATGCGGTAATAAAACAAGAACTCAAAAGGAAGTTTGTGAAATGTTTGATAATAAATACCATAGTCAACACGTCTCACAGTGTACAGTTAGCAAAATGGAAATAAAATTTCGTGAAACTGGACATGTAAAAATTATTCAAAAACCAGGTCGAAATGTTAAATTGGATGAGGAAAAAAAGTTAGATGTACTGTTAGCGATTGAGGAAAATCCGCATATGACAAGTAGACAACTTGATATTGAGAGCTTTACATAAAGAAAAATACCATCCTTATAAAATTCAGTTAGTTCAGAAGTTAAATGAGGATGATCCTGATAGAAGGCAACAATTCTGTAAACTGATGATGGACAGAATCGAAGCAGATTTGCAGATCATAAACAGAATTGTTTTTTCTGATGAAGCTACTTTTCATTTAAATGAAACGGTTAATAGACAACATTATAGATATTGGAGCAGAAAAAATCCTCATTGGATGTGTGAGGCTCACACACAATATTTTAAAAAAAGTGAACGTTTGGGCTGGTATCATTACAACACAATTATTGGCCTTATTTTTTTGAAGGTGAGGTTTATCTAGATTTTTTTATTAACTTTTTGCAGCCTACATTGAAAATACTTTCTCCTGATGTTAATGATCCAAATGCAATAGATAGATCAATTTGGTACCAACAAGACGGAGCTCTTCCACATTACGAACGTATTGTTAGAGATTATTGGAACGACGTTTTTCCCAATAGGTGGATTGGAAGACGTGGAACGATTAAATGGCCGCCTAGATCCCCCGATTTGACTCCTCTCGATTACTTCTAATCAAAAGTATATTTCAATAGACCAGGAAATATTTCAGATTTATAAGTTAGGATAACGGAAGAAATTAACAACATAACCCCTGAGGTCCTACAAAATGTTGTACGAGAATTCCAAGATCGACTTGCTATTGTCAAGAAGTGAATGGTGGACATTTTGAACATTCAATTTGATTGTTAAATAAATTAAAAAATACTTCCTTAACATTATGTGACATTATATCCTTTATTCTACGTAAAGTATCAAAATTTTACATTTTCAAAATAAATTTTTTTGGTTATGATTGCACCAAATTGGAAAAACTTAATATTGCTGAACAGAGAATAAAAATCCTCTTCGAACGAGGTGCCACAAGAACCCCCTTCTCATTAAAAATAAAAATTCAGAGGGGGTGGTGCTAGAAGGGGGTAATATCAACAACCATCGACATCGGACTGCCAGCCTTCAAGAAAACGCAGGAAGAGGAAATAAACTTTTGAAGAAAATCTAAAATGAAAGAACTTCCATTAATTTTATTCTGTAATCAATAAAAATCTTTATAAAAATATTATTATTCATTATTAAATGATATTACCCCAACCTATTTGTACATAATTATTCTCTGAATTTATATCATTAACGTCGCGGAAAAACATAGTTGTAAAATGTGCGTTTCGTTAAATAAAATTTTGAAAAATTCTAAAAAAAATAAAAAAATTTTTTTCGACACTTTGGTTTTTCTATTTTTTATAGTTTTAGAAAAATAATATAATGAGATTTGGAATTTGTTTATAACAAATTGTTAACTTAATAAACGATTAAATTTTCAATATTTTATTTTTATTTTTTGTTCTATTGTCAGAAATGCATATTATGATTTTTAAGGAGAAAAAAAATTCTCAATTAATTATTTGAATAATGGAAATATAAAAAAACTATTTTGAACAATAAAAAAAAATTATTATTATTATTATATTATGTAGGCAACAGAATGGCAAAACAATTTTTTTTATCAAACTAATCAATTTGTTTATGAACAATTTGTAAATAAATAAATGCCTTCGTTTGATGCAAAAACAGCAATAGCAAATCATATGGACAAACAATTTTTTTACATTTTTTGATTTTTAATTTTTTGTTAACTTTAAAAATTATAGTAAACAAAATAAACAACTTTTGAAAACTTTTATAACGTGATCTTGTTAAGTATAAATATAAGAAGGCGTGATTTTTTTTAATTGAACTAAACAATTTGTAAATAAATAAATGCCTTCGTTTGATGCAAAAACAGCAATAGCAAATCATATGGACAATTTTTTTTTTTACATTTTTCAATTTTTAATTTTTTGTTAACTATAAAAAATTATAATAAACAAAATAAACAACTTTTGAAAACTTTTATAACGTGATCTTATTAAGTATATATTTAAGAAGGCGCGAATTTTTTTTAGAGTTATTATTTAAACATTTATGCCGTTCTTCATGAAAACCGAGGTCCGAATAATAAGGATTAATTAACAAATACCTAACTGTTGAAAAATATACTTTTTTTTTTCCAACGAAACCTTTTTCTTTCAAGTGTCAAAAACACACCATGATTTATTCAAATTTTGATATCGATCATTAATACTATAAAAAATTATTATATGTGGTGTTCTCTCTTTAAAGACGGCGCGCGCATGCCGTAGCGGTCGCGCGGAGCCCTATTTTCAGCGTCAAATTAAAATTATAAATAATGGAGATGGAGTTCCGGGAGTCGAAACTTTTTTATTGAAAATGTCTCCTCTTCTATAATCTTTTTTCAATTTCCGCTATCGCTCATAGTTTTTGGGTTATTCCCAAAACACTCAACCCTTTTTTTGTTTTTGTTTTTTTTAATAACAATTGCAATTTTTGTTAGCAGAAAAAACCAATTTCTTCCTCAGATTCCATCCCGAATCGACTGAGCTATTGTTCATATTTATTGGAGACTCGTAACTGTTTTTCGCAGGATACTCACTCTTGACTAGACTATTAGGCCAGTAGATACATATAAACAATCAATTCTCATTAATTCCAAAAGTTTTCAAACTTCACTGGTATGTTAGTGCAAACAATCTATAAAAATTTGCTGAAGTCTGCGATGAACTGAACATTGTTTAAATTGCAAAAAACGTTTTCATGCTTCATTGTTACACTGAAAATTGCAAAAGTTCTGCAAACTAGTCATACCGATAGTAATAATGTTTAACAACATGCATTGAATTTGCATCCTTTTAAAATTCACGGAACCTTATTTTTTGTCATTTGTTTAAGTTTTTCATTGTAATTTGTTTAAAAAAATTACAAAAGTTTTGCAAATTGGATAAGTGAACGGTAAAAAAGTTAAACATATTCAAGTACATTTGTTACCATTTCTGAAAAACGCATACTTTATTTATCAAACTTTTTTCTCGACGCTGCCATTTCTAATAATTACAGACGTTTTTTAATGTGTTTGCAAATAAGGAGAATATCGGTCCTAGTGGATATGACACTTTGCAACCTCATACAAAAAACGGAACCTATTTATTCACTAATATTAATTTTTTGCATTTTCACAACTGCCAAAATAATTGCGAAAGTTTTGTAAATTGCAGCTATAATTACGACTAATATTTCACGTGACGCAAGAGATTTGCAAGCGTCATTGGTTAACGGAACGTTTTTTTATTTAATTGTTTTTTTTAATAATTTAGCCATACATTGTAAACATTGTGCAAATAGGTTAAAGATATAATATTAGACCGACATAAATCTACAGTGGTAAAATTAAATGCTTGATTATCATCGGGTTTATCTGTTATATTTTTTACTGGTTGATTGGAATTATTCCAGATCGGTATGTACAAAACTTCCAGAGTACAAAATTTTATTTCTATACCGTGAAACTATTTTTGTGCATGTTCTGCTGAGAAACTATTGGAAGACATTGATTTTTTATTGCATTAGAAACGACATGCAATCAATCTTCATTTGAAATTTTCACTTGTCACAACATGACTATATCAATCAAAGATATTTCAAAATTAATAATCTATGGAAGTGAGGATATCAAAACTTTATCGATTGCGAATCTATCAAGTACATAATTTTCATCATAAAACAGAAACGTTGACAAAAAATAAAAATTTGTGAGATATTACATCACAAATTAAATTTTTACAGGTATGTATTTCTTGAATTAAATGAAATTATAATTCAACTTCCCACTCGACTTTCTTACTCCAATTGTGGTTTCGCATAAAAATGCCAATGAATCCGAATGGAGGACTGAAATGTAATCGGCACGTAAGAATCATTTTCTTGATTCATAATTTTTTTTTAAATTAACAGGGGAAACACATTGTTACGTTGCACAGTTGTAGGTTAATCGTACTGATGTATGACGTCAGAGTGATTTTTAAATCAATTTTTTTTAATGAATCAATAAAATTATGTAAACGTGTCGGGAGATTCTCTATTCCTCATCAAACGTACTCAAAGGATTTTTATGCAAATTCCTAATTCCTAATTGTGTTATGAATTTTGAAAAGGGAAACATTCTCAATTGATTTCACCTACCGTTTACGATAGCTAACACGATGAATGTGATTTATTACATAAAATTTTTTATTTACCATCGAGCTGCACAATACCACCCCGTCTCATGTGGCATTACAATTCGGCCGACTGGGAAGGTCTTCGTATGTTTTTCTCAGCGTTTCCATGGAAGAGAGTTTGTTTCTCTTCAGTAGATCCAACACGATGTGCTGAGACAATTTCTGAAATCATCATGTTGGGGATGCAAACTTACATACCGAATACCGAAAGAAGAACATCATCCGATAAGACCTGGTTTAACAGAAACTGCTCTAGAGCTGTGGCTTCCAAACAGGCAGCATACCATCGATGGCTAAAAAATTCGGGCACTGAGACCAGAGCAGCATATGTCGAGGCTAGAGGCATATGTAAAGAGACAATAGAATGCTCAAAATATGCCCAAAAAGCCAAAATAAGATCAAAACTTGCTGAATGTCCTAACGGATCCCGTTCATTTTGGTCTTTCGCCAAAGCTGTGGGAAGAAACTTCACTTCCAGCTCATTTCCTTCCCTAACCAAAGAAGATGGAACACTAGCAACGACTGCCCAGGAAAAAGCCAATATCTTTGCGCACCTATTTGCTAGAAATTCCACTCTGGATTCATCGGGAAAACAACCCCCGAACATTACACCTATTGACAGTCACATGCCCGAGATCACCTTTCGCCAACGTACTATCAGAAAGATTTTGCTGGGTCTCAACACCAACAAAGCCTGTGGATCTGACGGAATCCCGCCGATTGTTCTCAAGAAATGTGCCTCCGAACTAACACCTGTTCTTTGCAAGTTGTTCAACCACTCTTACAATTTGGGGGTATTTCCGTCCAATTGAAAAATTGCAAGAGTACAGCCAGTCCCTAAAAAAGGCAGAAAGGCCCTACCTAGCAACTACAGACCTATCGCACTGCTATCTATTATTTCAAAGGTCATGGAAAAAGCCATCAACATCGAGCTCATGGAATATCTGGAAGACTCAGGAATTGTCAACGATAGGCAATATGGCTTCCGCCATCAGAGATCAACTGGTGACCTGCTCGCTTACGTCTCACATATATGGCAGCTATCTATTGAAAAGTATGGAGAAACTTTAGCTGTGGCATTAGATATCTCCAAGGCGTTCGATCGAGTTTGGCACCAGGGACTCCTCGCCAAGCTTCCGTCTTATGGCTTGCCCCCTCAGCTGTGTTCTCTGCTTGCTAGTTTTCTCTCAAACAGGTCTCTCCATGTAGTGGTCGATGGAGTTTCATCTGACACTCTACTCATAAATGCTGGTGTTCCGCAAGGATCCATTCTCGCACCAACACTATTTCTACTTCACATCAACGACCTGTTGAAAGCAACTTCATGTCCAGTACACAGCTTTGCCGATGATAGTACCCTCCATACCGCTTTCTCTTCCAGGGCCCCTATATCAGCCCGTGAAACCAGAAATGAACGAGGAAGAAATGTTAATAATATAAATATGTACTTAGCAACAATTCTCGAATGGGGATCTAATAACTTGGTAGAATTCAATGCAAACAAAACACAAGCATGTCTTTCCTCTAGAAAAGCCGATCTCACTGTGCCTAACATAACTTTGTCAGGAGTAACCATACCACTGAAGTCATCCATATCGATGCTTGGTATTACTATCAGCAATAACCTTTCCTGGGAAAATCACGTGAGGTCCATTGCCAAAAGTGCATCCCAAAAACTTGGTTTTCTGTTTCGTGCCAAGAGCTATTTCACCCCCAGTCAGCTGCTTATGATCTATAAGGCACAGATCCGACCTGTCCTGGAATACTGTTCCCATATTTGGAGTGCGGCACCTAAACATATCCTGAGGCTATTGGATTTTGTCCAAAAAAGGGCAATTCGTCTCGTCGGTGATGCCTCGCTTACAAACTCGCTCACTTGTCTGGAACACCGTAGAAAAGTTGGCGATTTGTCTCTATTTTATAGATATTATCATGGGCGATGCTCTTCTGAAATATCAACAATCGTTCCTGCTTTGGCAGTCTCTTCGAGATTAACCCGTCAAGTTCAGTCATCACACCCCTTCGTGGTCACTTTGGAGACCTGCAGAACATCACTTTCCAAAGACTCGTTCATCCAACGAACAGCGAGGCTTTGGAACTCATTGCCTAGGGAGGTGTTCCCCGAGGCATACAACCTTCAGAAATTTAAGAAGAACACCAACTCCTACCTTCTTTCCCTAGGTTCCCACGATGTTCTCTGAACATTACAGGAAATCCCTTTCCGTGGGAACCAGAACATAAAAAAAAAAAAAAAAAATTAACAGGTGTTGCAAAAATGTTTTTTTTTAATTCCTAATATCCCGCATTGTGATATAGTTTGCAAATTATTATACTGCCACCAATTGGTGAAATCAGTTGTTTTCCCGATTTACAGAACTTTTGCTTCTTTTGAGTACAAATACGAACATAATTTTCTTTTGATTTTACTCTCATTTTCGTGTTGCAAACAAGGTTGCAAATTAATAAAAACTCCGATACTTATTTTAATAAAAAAAAACAATTTCATTGAAAAATATATTTTCCGTTTGACGGATGGAAATTAAAACTCTTCTCATGAACATAATTTTAGTTATTTTTTCGAATTTGCAGAACTTTTAGAATTTTCATAAAAAATTGGATAACAACAATTTTTTTTAAAAAAAATTTCCCTTTTGTTTGAATGGTTGCAAATTTATCAGACGATTTAAATTGCTATTTTTCAAAACTTCGTAGGTTTGCAGAGCTTTTGCAAATTTTTCCGCGCTAATGTGAAAATTCATTAAAACCCGATTTTCTACATCTTCCGTTTAGACAAAAGTGTTGCAAAATCATCAGACTTCATATCATTCGAACGTCCTCTTCATTCTGATGAAGATTTAAAACTTTTGTAATTATTAGGATTTTTTTGGAAAATCATGTCTATTTCTACTGGCCTATATTCAGTTTACCTGGCATGGGGAAATTGAAGAGACATCTGTCCCTTGTCGCTATCTATCTCCTTTCTTGCTTTTATTTCATGAGGAACTTTGTTAACGGGAGATTTAGTTGACAGTCCCAGAGTAATTTACTGTACAAGATATAAACTATTGTTCTCGAGTACTTTTCGCTGAAATGGAAAAACGGGTCATCCTTTCATACATGTTTTTGTTGTTTTCTGATATAAGTTGTGGCTTTGACGCAGGAAGATATCCCAAACGTTTCCGAATGAAAAGCATTCTTTGAGAAAACTTTATTCCATTCGGAATATTCTGAATGATCTTATTATCCTCTGTAACATATTGAATTTTGTAAACTTTGGTGTCTGGAACAGATGTTTCTTACATATTACTCTTTACTTTGGGTCTTTTTATAAAACTTTTCGCATTGTGCTTGTAAAAACTCGATGGAAAACTCCAGATGTAATTTATTTTCCTTCCCGAAATAGCGGAAAGTTGTTCAAATCTGTGTTTTTCTGATAATAAATCGGAAATGAGCTTGAATGGTGAATAAAAAGTTTACCTTTAACACCATATCATAGAGTATTTTTACCTTGTAACGTCTGCATTCATCAAAACAGTAATTATTCGTTTGATGGACTCGCGATTCGAGAAATGCCTTATGGAAATAATTACGTATTTCTGTCTCCTAAACACGAAATGAAAACGTGGCGCTCTCTTACTCTTTCCGGGTTGAAAATCCGGTGATTTTCAAGCACCATTTTTTCACGCTTAAATCAATGATTTTTTAGAAGTATTTTTATTTCGGCATCTAGAGTGCGTAGGACTCACTTCAACCAATCTGATGGACATTCATCATTAGTGACTATTTCCCTGATTATTTTTGAGCCAATCAAATGGACGAAATTTCCAACTCGACCCATCAGATCAGTTTTATAGCTATGAAACGTCTTCTCGCTGTTTTATACTGATAAAATCACCAGCAGATTCGAGATTATTTTGCGATAAAACCACACTTTGTCGTGTCATTATATATCAAAGCATTCAATTCATATATTATATATGATTCAATTCCTATGAGGATACAGGAAATGCAAAATCCATTAAATAAGGGATTTTGAGCTCACTACATACAGTGATTTCATATTGGAATTCATCCTGTGAAATGGGCCAAGTAAAGCAGTGAATGATATAATTCCCATATTTCCAGACAACCAAGAAACGTTGTGGAGTAGTGGTTATGTAACCAGATTGTCACGCGAAGTCAAGCAATGTCGGGCGCCGTTCGTATCTGGATAGGGACCGCTTGGGAACACCGCGTTCCGTCGTTGCATTTTTACCATTTTTTAATGATCATAGATAATTTTTTTATCTATTCAATATTTCGATAATCAATGAGAACCACTCTTGAACATACCTTTTTGTTTTTCAGTTTGTCTTGAGTGGATATTCTTTTGTCAAAATCAGTTCCAGCTACAATAATATTTTATTTTATAGTTAAAAAATTAATAGATAGACAAGGTTTTGTCATTAAAACAAAAAAATCTATAAACTATAACACAAAAATCTAATATTAAAAGAGACAGAAAACATTTTTCCTTGATTCAAAAAAATAAGAAAAAGAGAGAAAAAAAAAGACAGAATACATTTTTTCCCGATCAACAGACAGACAAGCAGACAGACATTTTTAACATATAGTATTAGGCACTACACAATTTACTCTCTGAGACGATTGCTATGCACAAAAAAATTCCTTCAGGTTATAAAACCTTTTTTCGACTAAAAATATTTGTATTTTCTTCTTGAAAATATTGGAAGTTTCAGCAGATCTGATTTCTAGCGGCAGTTTATCATAAATAAAGCTTCCTGTACAGTAAGGTGACTTTTTGAATGTATTTGTGCTAAAGTTTGAAATGTGGATTTCTTGTGCTTTCCTGGTCTGATATCCATGCACATCTTGATTAAGCGTCAATTTATTTTTATTTTTATGAATGAAGCAGGAAATTTTTAAAATATATATTCCGGTCACAGTAAGTATTCTCTATTTTTTTAAATCTCTCTACAAGATTCTCTGTATTGCAAATCATATATGATTCTTATGATCCTTTTTTGTAGTACAAAAACTCTGTCAAAATTAGTAGATTGGCCCCATATTATTATGTTATAACTCAAGATTGAGTAGAAAAGTGAATAATAACACGTTTTCAACTCACTTTGAATAATTTCTTTCTTCAATTGTAGAATAGCAAACGTATTTTCTGCAAGTTTGGAGCATAATGAGTCTACTTCTCGATGGAACGTTAGGTTACTATCGATGGTTGTTTCAAGAAATTTTACACACTCGCTGGTTTCAATATGGCTTATATTTGGCAGAATATTTGTCTCACCCAGTGAGAAAGGCATAAAAACGGTTTTTTTACATTCATGTTCAAATAATTTTTATGACACCACGATTTGAATTGCTTGATTACTATATCTGATTAAGTCTCTAGTTCTGCTAACTTGTTGGCGTGAATGATTATTGATGTATCATCAGCATACATGTAAATATTTCCAGAAGATACAAATTGTGGTGAGTCATTGATAAAGATAAGGAACAGTAGAAGACCAAGTATTGAACCTTGCCCTACCCCGACATTCAATTCCATTTCTTCGGAAGTCTCTGAAACTATATTCACTGCGATTCGCCTATTTTGTAGATATGAAGCAATCCATTCTAGTGGTTTACCTCTTATTCCTAATTTATTCAATTTCTCTTCGAAGAAAATTTGGATTAACAGTATCAAAGGCAGCAGTTGAGTCGAAAAATAAGCCTGCAACTTTTTTTCCTTTGACCAGACAAGAATATACTTGTTGTGTGAATTCTAGCGTCGCTAATTCGGTGGACTTTTCTGACCTATAACCATATTGGCAGTTTGTAAATATACTATGTTCTTCCATGAATGAATAGATTCTAGTTGCGGAAGACTTCTCAGCAATTTTTGATAAACAGCTCAATAGTACAATAGGTCTATAATTTTCAATACTATATTGATCTCCTTTTTTATAAAGTGAAATCACTTTTACCAATTTGAGAGAATCAGGGAATTGCCCAAGTTTAAAAGAGTGATTGATTAATGTCGCAATAGGTTGAGATATAATAGTTCTACAATATTTCAGAAGCTTAATAGGGATTTCATCAAATCCCGTAGAATTTTTGTCTTTCAAACCATCTATAATTTCTATGAGTTCTCTCTCAGTTACAGGTTTAATGTACATACTATGAGTGACACTATCAGGACTTGAGCATGAAGTAGGTAGATCTCCACCACAATGGATATCTAACTTTTTTGATACTGTGGTTGCGAAATGAGTAACAAATGAGTCACAGATGACTTTCTGGTCTGTTATTATTTCGTCATTAATTTTCAATTTGATTTCTTTTCTTACATTTTTTCTGCCCAGTCTTTCGTTGATAATTGTCCACATTGCTTTATTTTTATTATCAGATTCTCTAATTTTTTGTTTATTTTCTTCGATTTTTATGTTGCTAGCTTTCTATTAATCGATTTCTTATAACTCTTATAGCTCGCCATTAGGTCTCATCATAAGAATTTTTTGCTACATAATATAAAAATTTCATTTTAGATCTCTTCGTCTATTCTCTGGTTTTTTCGTTCTTTGTTTATTTTTATTTGCGTATTTTTCTTAGGACATGTTACATTCAAACACCACTCGAAAAGCACAAGAAATTCGTCGTAATATGAATTGATGTTCTCATAGTTCTCAGTAAATAAATCACAGTTTGAAGAAAATGCATGCATGAAATTTCGCATATTTTGTTCTGAAAAACGTCTGCGTAAAATTAAAATCTCAGCTTTCTCGTTGGTCTTAAATTCACTCAATTCTTTCACTATCACTAATTGCCCTTTGTGGTCTGAAATGTGTGGTTCTATGACATTGCATTTAATTTTATCGTTCAGGTTAGTAATAACGTATTCTATTGCTTTTTTGGAGTGGAATCCTCTCCTGAAGCCAATTCTAGTTGGTCACTGATGTGAGAAAGAAAATCGAAAGAATGAATGATATTTTAAGTTGTTAAGTTCAAGAGCAGTGAATAATCCCGATGGTTTTTTTTCTTGAAATTGCTGAATAGTTGTAGGAATGGCATTTTGTGGACATGTTCTACCAATAAAAAGGCTACCTATGAATATTTTTTTAATTCTGTTGTGATCTTTCAAAGGGGTGAAACATGCAACCTCTATCCCATTTTTTCCAGAACATTTTAATGAAACAAAATTTCTCAATTTGAAAATATGTGTTGAAAAGAACGATTCAATGCAAAACTTTTTCAACTCTTGTGTTGTGTCCGTAAAAGCAATAATTTCCTGATAAAAGAATAAAATACAACATGGTGCATGAACAGATCTTCTGTAAATGGAATCGAAGAAATCTAGTAGGTGGGTGTCACGTTTTGTTTGCCAACTTGTGACTTCAATCGTAGTATTTCAAAATTGAAAAAATCTTGTAGGTGGCTCTCAACTCGCTTTGATTTCTATGTGGTAGTTGAAAATTCAATTGTGTCTTTTGAGTCTCCAATATGAATAATTATACTAACGCTGAAATGGCCGATATGCATTTTATGTATGGTCGTGCCAATGGAAATTATTTGGAAGCTAGCAACTATATGCAGAGATGTATCCTCAGCGCGTGATACCTCATCACACAATTTGTGCACATGTTCACCAACGTCTCCGTGAAAGAGGGACTTTTCAAAAACGAACAACTGATTGTGGTCTCGTCCACGAGTGGCACTGGAAGAAGAGGTTCTCAATATGATCGAAGATCGTCCGGAATTAAGAACGAAACAAATTGCTAACACTTAATGTAAGCAATAAACTAATCTGGAAAATTTTAAAGGGTCACCAATTGTATCTTTACCATATTGAACGAATCCAGGCATTTTTGCCGCGAGATTTTTCCCATCGAGTAGACTTTTGTCAATGGAGTCTTCAAATGATTACCCAAAATGTTCAATTTTTAGAAAACGTAATATTCACTGATGAATCCAACTTTTCAAGGCAAGGGATTACAAATTTCCATAACAATCGTCTATGGGCCGAAGATAAACCACATGCAATTCAAGAAGGTCGGAATCAAT
>JAFIRS010002506.1:0-208657 GCA_018342105.1 Gonioctena quinquepunctata
AAGTCTCTTATGGATCACAACACTCAAGTATTCTCCAGCTATATTATAAAAGTCTCTATTCTTTTATTTGATCTATAGAAAGACATTAATTTACACTTCTTCACATTGAGATGAAATTCTCCAAGTTTGTCTAGCACTATCTCCAGATTGTGGAACTTCATGGAAAGATTTTTTTTATAAATATTTTCATATACAATAGAAATATGATTCAAAAAACTGTAATTATATTATCAACAAATCAAAACACCAAAACGTTATTGAAATATCCATGACAAAACAAATATCAGTTTGTTGAAGTTTCTTCCAAACATCAAACTGTTCCATGCTTATCTCTTGATTTAGTAATTGACGATAATGATCCAGAGTACCATTTTTAAGAAAGAATTGCTCCATAATTCAAATGTTCATTTTCGGGGATAAATTAAAAAAACTTCAAGATTGAATGGATATTTGTACATATACCATTACAGATACAACTTGAGAAAACTTTTTTTCCAGAAATGTTCAGAAACACTTCCATTTTGAAATTTTTTTTTGATATTGGTATCTCCGACTTTACAGGGCCCAAAAAAAAGAAAGCTGTTAATATTGGTCAAGAAAAACGAATATGTCCGAGTTTTGAATGTTATTCAGACAGATGGCCCAAGTGGTGGAAAATAATTTTAATTAGTAAATGAGACATTGTGGACAACTGCAGTTTTACGTCCGATTTCAGGTGTATGTGTCTGGTGTTTTGGTTGAACAAATGCAAATTTTAAGTGTTTTCAGTAGCCAATAGGCAAAAAATTATATTCGTTGGTCCTCTGAAAATATTTGAGAGGGTCTTATTTTGACATCAGATTCGTGAGGAAATATTAAATAATGAAGCATAAACAATAGCACCGAGCAGTTTAGACATTGGAACTATGAGGTGAAGGTTATTCGAATCTGTAGTAATCCAGCAGTAACAGATAAGAGTTATGCATGGAACTGTTTGATTTTCCTAGTATGAACAAAATCTAGCAAACTGATATTTAAATTTTGACAAGCACATCGGCACTGTATTCTGATTGGTTGCTGGAAACAACAAAATTAACGCCAAAATGTAAAATAATCCTAACAACACAGGGATGTCCTAGGTATGTCCTTTTATGAACCAAGGTAAAAGAACTGATTGGGACATCTAGGGATGTCTCAGATGATGTCCAAGGACATCCCATCTGGTCATTCTCATATATAAGAATCTAAAACTCATCAAAATGTTCATTGAAAATTCAAAGTTGATATTTTGTTTTAAAATGTTTGTTTTTCTTCTGGAAAATAACTATGAAGAAAATGGAAATATATCTCCGAAATTTCTGGAAGTTACCATTTTCGAAGCAAAAATTATTAAAGCATAATATACCCTTAATATAAATTCTCGAGAATGATACAAATTATAAACAACCAATTACTTTTTCGGTATCTGTGGTTTTATCCTGTTTGGCTTTGGCAACATTGTTTGAATTATTTGGTGATCTGTCAACAATGGTTAACCTCACTTTGCATAATGTATAATGTGCAAGTTTCTATTTTTATTTGTTCGATGTAAAAAGATTAGCGGCATCCTTATTGTGTTTGACGATTTTTGTGAGCATTTGAAGTATTTTATCAGTTATAGTGTGTATATCATAGTCAAAAAATTAAAATTGAGTTTAAGGTTGGTAAAACAAAAATCAAAATATTGAATGTAATCTTTTGGATCGAAGACTTGATTGTCCAATAATATGGTTATTCGATTCTGAATATTATGTTTATAATAATATATTAATTAATTTATTATAGGTACATATTCATATAATGGATCATAGGAGGAAGGTATCAAACCATATTTAAGTGTAGGGCGGAAACTCAAGGTTAATATGTTTGGTTATCATTATTTTTTTAGTAGTATGTTCTTTAGAGTGAGTTACTAAAGATTGACTCTCCCAGACAAATAAAATCGTGGAGTAAAATATTTAACACCCACCTCATGTAGTGTTCTATTCTAATATAGTTCTCTTCCTTAGGTACTGGGAAGAAGAGTACAGATCCAAAATGGATTCTACAAGTTCCACACAATTACTTTTGGGAAGCCCAGGTCCGTAACGGATAGCAATAATAACTAAATTCAATTTTTATTACCAGAATTATCAACTATTTTTTTATTCGATCGAAACTTTATAGTCAATTCGGTATCACGAACAAGTAACTCAGTTAAATTATGGAGTCAGCATTTTTGGCCAAGATTAGTCTGTGTCTTATAACATCGAGTAAAATAGAGATTTTTAGCACAACTAGGAATACAGTAAATAAATCTGGAATTCCAGGTTCTACCACTTTGCCAAGCTTAACAGAAAAAAGTGACCGTGGAAATAAGCTATAAGTCCTGGTTCTACCACCCAGCCAATCTATTAACGCAAAGAGTAAACTTGGAAAGTAACGGGTTTGTTGGTACGGGTGCACCCAAAAAGATTCCTGCCCATCAGCGGGAAAGGTCTCTACAAACTCCTTGATGTGTGGCGAGGTAAATATAAATTCTATGGGAATTTTGGTAAGATATGTACATTTAGTTAAGATTTGAATAGGTATTATTACCAGTTAGTTCTAAAATGGTTGAAATTTATAATTGTAATCAATCAATTAACTTCCTTATACCAGAACTTGTTCTGTTTGGAAGATGTATTGCAATAAATAAATAAATAAATATCAGACTAGTGAATTTTTTAATCACAATCTATTGTAACGATATATCTGTTACATTTCTTATTGATATGCTCAGAGATACAAAATAACTCTATCACTATTGAAAATCTTAGCGCCATCTAACGGCGAACAGTCATTAGAGTTGAGTGCGAAGAAGAACGCAAGGTTTGACAGTACGATTTTAGTATTGAAAGAGTAGAACGTGGCATTCTTGGCCCTTATCGAGCGAGCTACAATAACGATAACTTGTAAACTTGTGTTCTGAAACTTGTCAGCCATTATACAATAAAGTAGAATCTGTTCATGTTGAATTAAACAAATGAATTAGAGCATTTTGCCTTTCTTCTACGAAAGTAATTTCAAATCAGTGAATTATAGTCACATTAGGCAAGGTATGTGGAAATATTTTTGATCAATAAAAATATAAACCATCTTGGAATATATTTCTAACGAGAATGTCAGATGGTTCTTCACAAAGAGAATGATATCTGAAGTCATCTATGTACGTTGTTTAGTAAATTGCGATTAGATTTATTTAGGTCAATCTGATAATCGATTACAGTGCCGTTCATTATATATTTTTTAAGGATTCAGTTAGAATCATGGATGCCACATGTGATATATCGGATTGAATTAAGATATCAATGTCAATCTTATCTGATTAGATTGCTTTTTCTGACAAGGCTTTATTGGGAATTAATGAGGGTTTCACAAATATATGATATCACTTACACCTTATTTGGTATGATATAGTTGAATAATATATATTTTTCATGATTTTTATATTTGAATATATCTTTGGTATGGTTCCATATTTGGTGATAATCATCACCGAGCTGTGATTTTGATGTAGGTGAAGCGATCACGTATATATATTTATGTATATATTTTATCCTTGGAATTTAGAATATTCTTTGATTGTATAGGAAACTTTTTGAAGAGGCATTTGACGATTGGTCAAACATAGTTCTCATATGCTTTCTCTTGAATATCATTGAAATTGAAGTCATTTTCGTATAATTCTGTTTTTTTATTCTTGTAAAGTATAGTCTTGGCTGCTCAAGATCAGAATAAATTATCTTTTCTATATATAGAACAAAGATCAATTTTGATTAAATCATAAAATAATTCTTCAATTTCAGTCTTGGATATTACTGACAAACCTCAGCACAAGCTGATTTGTATGCTCAATTAACTTTAAGCAATAATCTTTTGATGTGATTACACTCATTTGTAACAACTATGCGTTGTGCATTGTGCATTGAAAAATTCCAAATTTCAAGAAGTTGAATTCTTGTATATCAAATTCTGACACAGACAATATTTTTTTCATGTTATATTGCTGAGAACACATTCAATGGACCAGAAGCTGATGCTTGTGTCCACCTGATCGGTCGCCCAGCAGCTATAAGTTCCCTCTGATTGCGAGCCAAACAACTACGTGAAGTCTAGCTACAAGCTACACAAACTACAATCAGAGGTACATCGTCATCGATAAACCGACAGGTTCAGCAAACAAAAACAATATTGCTTTTCTCATTCTGGAAACTGAATAAATTTTTCATACAAGAGATATATGATATATAGATTTGATACATAATTGTTAATCACTGGAAATGATGTAAATTTGTAAATAGATTAATATAAGTTTGGTATTTGTTTTATTGTTGTAGTGATTTACTCTCAATTTAACAAAGAAAAATTCTGGCGCCCATTCAAATTCACAATTTCTTAAATCCTTTGCTTGAAACATAAATAAATTTGAAACTAGCAAGGCGGTCCCAAGAACTCCACACCGCTCTTCACTGAATAGTCTGGGCATTCTATTACAACAATTAACTTGTTTATCATTACACTATCATATTGGAATTCAAAGAATATTGTGAAGATAAGAAAATTGAAATTTGGAAATGGTTTCCGATTTGAATCTGGAATCGTTAATTTGAAGAATATATCTAGGGTCATATCAGTTAAATCCTATCATTGCCACATTAATCTTAAGGTAAAGTTGTCCGGAGAGATGATTTCAGTAGATGATTTCAGTACATTGTGACAATTTAATCGCTAAATTGAGAAATGTTTGAAATGAGTATGTTTGTATTGGTACAATGTTACTTTCTGCTCCTGGCTCTATGCAAAAATCTAATTTTCCCTTGGACTTGGAACATGGGGGAGGAGTTTAACGTGCAGCGCCACAGTGGCGGAATTGGAAAAACGCATCCAGACAGTATCACTTATCCCCATATACCGCTGTGATAAAAAGGTTGCCTACAAAGTGCTATAGTTCAAATTTTTCGGTCGCAAACGTCAAAATGGCATTTGTATTGTGATTCGACAGGTTCAAGCTTCCTATCAAAGAGAGGCACAGTATCAGAAGCGCGCCTAAAATAAATGAATGGCAATGAACGAGTCAGCCGCAAATAACCTCGAATAAAATGTAAATGACGTGGAGAAAAAAAAGAAGTGGTCGGGTGACCACTGCTGTGTTGTAGGGTGCAAAATCACGCGTTTAAATGCACCCGCGAATTCGAAATATTATGGTTTTTCTACCGTGAGCTACAAACGTTTGGAATACATCGCCTTCGCTTGTTGTCTGGCAGATGGTTTGCCCCATTCTTGTTCTAAATAACTTGTTTTGGAAGTCCCTCGGTGAGCGTTTATGTATGAAAATACTGCGAACAAGTATGTACAGTTGCCACAAGCATTAGCTTTGCAACACTTGCTGTCTGCAAGTGCAGGAAGTTTTTGTAACTTCTCTGTTACAAATCAATCTACGAAAGGAAGAAAGTCAATTGACAAATCTTGCAAGTTCGATTTTAACATTTATTTATTTTATTTTTTTCATTTGTTGCTCATATAATATACAGTTAACATATGTATAAAAACTATGGAAATAATAATTTGCATTTAATTTTTTTTTCACCTAAGTATATAACACTTGTATGTGCAAGTGTCGATTAAGTAGATTATTGTAATTTAAGATATAGGTCGAGTATTTGGTTATAAGTGTTTGGTTTTATAATTATAATATATTCTAATGTGTAAATGATAATCGGTAACATGAATAATTAACCTAAAATGTGTTGGTATTTTGAGTTTACAAATGGCTTTCATAACAAAGCTTCAAACTTATTGTAGTTTATACAAATATATTTTTTACAATTTTTATTGAATAGTTTCACAGTGCTAGATGTTCTTATTTCTAGAGGCAGTATATTAAAAACTTTTGGTGCCAAATGATTCACAAATCTTTGCAAGGAGTCTTTTTTGAACATTGGAATTGCTATTTGTTCATTATGTTTTGCTCGTGTGTTATAAGAATGAGAAATTTGTTGTAGATATTGACTATTTTTGTAGTAGAATGTTGAAATTCTTATGAAATAAAGATATCTGACATTTAAAATGTTTTCATTATATAATAAACTGGTTGAAAAGAGCTTACCTCTATTGAACATAACTTTTAGTATTTAATTTTGGATTACATTTAGTGGATGAAGGGTGTTCTCATATGATCCGCCCCATACTAATATGCCATATCTTATAAGGGATTCTACTAGTGATCTATATACAATAATCAGTTGTTCTTTATTTAGGATTTTATGGATATGGTACATTTTGTATCTGAGTCTACGGACTTTTTTCACTAATTCAACAATATGTAGATCCCATTTAATTGATATAAACAAATAATTTTTTTATACTACTAATTACAATAATCTGAAAAACATGCATGAAACATATTTTTATTCATGTAATACACATTCAAAATATTTTTTTTTGGCAAATTCTGACAGTAAAAGAACAATATGAAAAATATCCGAAAATGTGTGTGTGTGTATAAAAGAAAACAATATTTTCAATATATTTTTTTATATTTCTTTAATATTTATTAATATCTCTTTATTATTTTTGTTTATTCGTGTAATTTACTTCTACATCAGACATGTAAGTTTTAATTAAATTTTATCAATTATTTGTGAAAATATTCATTTACCTCTGATTCGATAGAGTACTGATTGATATGCCCGGACTATACGGGGTGTTATGAATTAACAGAACACACCTGTAAAACCAGACTTTCTGTTAGATTGTGAAAACAAGCATTGAGAGCATCGACTATCTGAGGATGGTCAAACCGAAATTATGTTCCTGGAGTGGTCAACAAGAAATTACCTCTTTCTCTCTGTGCTTGGGCGTGGGTTGTTTATCCAGGAAGTACGTACCGGATTTCAGAAAGATTCGAAAAATAATAATAAAAAATAATAATGCACTCATAAAAATGGTAAGAATAGACATATATATTTAATAAAAATTGACAATAATAGTTCATCCGTTCTATAAATGGATAATATGAGACAATATTCAGAAAAACAACTAGAGTGTAGTTTAATTTACGTTAATTTTACCTCAGTCTACAAATCACTCAGATTGACAAAGAACAATAGTGGCATCAATAGTTATAAAAGACTGTTGATAATTATCTTTTGAAAACTCTTTGGTAACATGAAATTATGGAGATACCTTTACAGACACATGCACATTATAAATGATTCGATTTGCCAACCCATAAATACAGAAAACATATATAACTTACGATACATCAGTAGAGTCAACACTAATTTACTGAAGATGGCTTTTAAACGACAATTAGTTTTAATTTTATCATTGGTTTGATTAATCCCGCGGAAACTGTTATTTTAATTTTACTTGCACTGTATATTAGTATAGCGTGTATGGATATGGTTTTCTATGAGATCATGAACTATCGATTTGAGGTTTTGTAGGGACCCTGCCTAGCCATAATCATTTAGACAAAGAAATAACCATTATCAAGTTCTAACACCTGCACCAGTAATTTTTAAAGGAAGACATAATTCTCTCAGATTGTTCATTTAATGACCTATTACGGTTGAAGAGTAACTCTTTGCCGCGGTGAATATCATAGGAGACATTCTTGTTCTGTAATAAATTAACTTGTTAATGGGACCGACCTGTCTAGGCCCGGTTGTTTCAACTTTCCGACGCTCATAAAAGCTATAAATACATCATTGATGTGCGTCTATTTGATGTATTCTTACGCGCTGGTATTAATGAGTTCACATTAAAGTCACGATTAAATTACTGCAATAACCCAACCGAGAGGGAGGAATCGAGACTATATATAAAGAAACTGAAATCTAAAAGCAGAGAACGAGTTATAATTCGACAGTCATCAGATTTACTTGATTCCATGTATGCGAGCATTTAAGTAGTAATCTTTATTACAAGTACAGTCTAAATTCAAGTCTGAAGTAAGTGATGTAACACGTGACGAAATTCAAGATAATTCACAATGAAGTTAAATTGGTTGCATCATCAATCTCTACCTTAGTGCAATTAAGTTTTTGGTTCAACGAGAAATCTACAATGCCAAATCGGCTCGACAAATACAATAACTACCGGTCATCATCTGTTTATTAGTGCTACCATAAACTTTGCATATTTTCAAAGCAAATTTCATAATTTCTATTCTTAGTCCAAGAAAAGTAGCTAAATAAAGTCAAAACACGAAAGTAAAATAAATAAAACCATAATAACCCAAATTAATGAAGGCCGAATAAAATTAATAATTTCTATTCGCTAACCAATTGTTAAAATAAGTGCAAGTGATTTACCTGAGAATTATGTAAGTGCGTTTGAAAGATCATGTTTGGAAAGTCAATTCTCCAAGTACCTTATTCCTAAATATTTTGTTATTATCATATACAGGGTTATGCATTAAGCCTTAGTCGAAAGTAAAAAGGATAGGAATGAAGAGAAATATTGATATTAGAGACTACCCTTTGTAGACCAAAACTGACATACTATCATCTTCTATAATTGTTTTAATAGCGAAATAGCATATTTTGTTTTATTGGTTATGTTATACGATTGTGCATGTATTTTAAGATTAGATTAATTATATTCATTTTATTTACTCTGTCCCGTGCATTATTTCCTGTGAATTCGAATAATAGTAAGGTCTGTAAATCTGAATTATAAATGAACAACCCAGCTCAACTATCTCTCAGGGCAGAGAGGAAGACTAAAGGCTCTTAGATCTTCTTCTATGTTATTCAAGATCTCTTTGATTAACAACTCCTGGGCGATTAAGATCTCCTTTCAATACATACTTGAGGTAATTATTAAAACCACCGACCATCTACCCATTTGGTAGGCGGTTAGGTAATTTATTAATTAACATCTCGAGTGTGGAGCAACCTATAACAATTGGTGGACAGGTGTGTGATTTTTCATATAAGTCCACCCTGAAGTCCTATAACAATTGATGTAGGGTGGAGAGGTTCATTTACAGATATAACGCTATATGTAAATTTCGCAAAGGATGTCAAACTAAAAATTGTCCAATGCAAATAGGAATGAAAATTCAGAAAAAAAAAATATAATTGTTTTTCTTGTTAAATACTATCAGAAACTGTGTGGATCAAGCAGCCACAACATTTTGTGTAATAATTTGATCTAAATTAACTCTTATATAGGGTTTTTCACAAAAAAAAGTAAAATATAAAGTAAGGGTTGAAAATAACTTAAAAAAGAAGGAAATTTTCTCTTTGAAGTGGAAAATAAAGTATATATAGCGTTTATGCAGACTTACTCTTGAATTCACTTGGAAATAGTTGAAAAAGTTGAAAGAAGTAAACAATTTTTATCATGACTCCCCACCGACGGTATCTACCTGACAGCTCCTCCGATTGTGCAGGTTTACCTATTCAGGAACCTACTATAGCTATTACTTTGGACAATGTTCCTTATTATAATGGTCAATCGAAAATCACCGACTTCATCAGAATTATTGAGGATACTGCGCGCTGAAACTGGACAGATTTACAATTGTATCGATAGTCGTTTGAAATTGCGAGGAATAGCCAAACAATTAATAGACGCGACAGCCAATTAAGAACCACTGTAGTATGGAATGACTTGAAGAAAGGCTTGCAGGAACAATTTGGCTTAACTAAAATACCGGGCAGGACAAAGAGAATTATTAGAATGCAGACAGCGTGAGGTCAGAAACATGTCGTCAGTATTTAGCACGTTTGAAGGTTTCCATGCAGCTAAAATTTTAGTATTAACAGGGTACCCGATTTAGATAGAATATTGTTGCAACGACATGAACAAGACATCATTACACAGTTCGCAATGGGACTGTTTGACCCCATTAGAAAACGTATCTTATCCGCTAGTCCAGGAGCGTTGAAGGAAGCGATTGACTTAGCCGATAAAGAAGAATTAATTGAAAACCTTACCAAACCAACGGACAGAAATTTCAGGAATATAATTGCGAATGAGCCAGCAACAAATGTACCTATATGTCAGTATTGCCGCTACAGAGGACATGAAGCTCGAAATTGTAAAATGAAAAATCGGATCTGCTATCGTGTAATGAACAAGGACACTTGGCTAATAATTGTCGAAATAAAACAAGTCCCAGAAATGTTGATAGACGACATTTAAATGGCAATACGGTTCGCAATTTACCTCCGTTGGGAACCGCAAACAGCCACTAGTAAGTCAAAATTCAACATATAGGAGGCCAATCAAACGATACTTACCTATACAACAGGAGAGGCCCAGAGAAATGTTATAGTTTTAGAAATTAATGGAATTTTTCGCACCATTCTTTAGACACTGGCGCCGAAGTATCGTTGGCCCACATTAGTATCACACGTGGTATGAAAATTAACTATGAAGAAAAGTTTCAACTTCACGGCGTCAGGGACATTCTATTCCTTATATAGGAACGGTTATTCTACCCATCAGATTGAATGACAGAAAAGTAATTGACCACGAATTTATTCTATTGAAACTGACCATTTGAGTACTGAATTGATATTAGGGCTAGACTTTCTGCAGAAATATCAAGTAAAATTAGATTAGCGAGCAATAGAATGTATTTGATGGAGGAGATTATTGAACTTCATCATGAACCCAAACATATTTATCATACTGAAAATGGTATGGATAAGCTTTGGATAGAAAAAATTGCGAATATGGAAAGAACTTTCAAGGAAACAATTGACAGTATGAATCAGAGACTGTCGAATTAACCATCACAATGGAACAATGGAAGGAAGAAATTTTGACTGAAAAGCTAAATTTTTCTAGGAGTGCACGCCCAAAATGAATGGCCAAGTAATCGAAAATGGATTTCCATACCAGGACTTGAGACCGATCACCTCAAGTGGAAATTTAGTGGATAATTCAAAATCAGCTCATTTACTGCGAAGATGAAGAAGAAAAATATTCAGTAACAAAGCTTAGAAAAGGAACAATGAAAAGCAGAGAAAAGAAAAGTTTCCACAGCTAGAAACAGAGCAGGAAATTATTTTAGGAATTGAAGGGTTGAGTAAGCTAAACCCAGAGCATCCCGTATATTGGAAAAAAATTAAATTGCAAGATAGTGCTAGGATTTTGACGACATTCGAGGTGAAGAAGCTGGATCGATCTAAGGATGACATGCCTTCTACCAGTACAATGGAAAACTCTCAGGAATTGGGAACTATTGATTCAAGAAGACAGGCGACATTTGCAAATAAAAATTTGAAGCGAGGGTTAGTTGCGTCTAGGGACGGTAACCTTCCTCCAAACAATACGGTAGCATGCCAAGGGCAGCATCAACTTTTACCAGAGAATAAATTGTTGAAAGATATCAATTTGATAGAAGGTGAAAGTGGTATACAAGAAAGAAGTATTCGCCAAAACAGAGAAATACTAAGAATCTGACCGGTAAGAAAACACTTTCTACTGAGTGTATGGAAACTACGGAGATTACGTTGGAAAAGTAGAGGAAAAGGAAAATGGTAAAATTAAGGAGAAATCATCAAGGAACTCTGAGAAAGCTTCGCGGTTTCTACTGAGTGTAATGAAATTATGGAGAATAAGGTGGCTCGTAGTTCAACGAAATTATTAATGTGGATGAGAGGAAATTTTCGAAAAATGGTCTGAATGATGAGAAAATTCACCCGAGGAGAATCATTTTCTACTAAGATGTTAGTGACGACTAATGATCTAGAAAAGACTGAATTCGAAAAAAGTACCATACCTACTGAAAAAATAATTATGCACAGGGATTTATTTGTCTAAGGACTTAACCTTGCCTCCCAGAACTATGTCACTTGTTATGGCCAAATTTCAGAATAGGTTAACGTCAGAAAACGTAGTAATTGAAGATAAGGAAGCTATAAAAGGATTGATAGTAGCTAGATCAATAAGTAAAAATAAGGACGAGATACCTATACGTATAATAAATGTTTTAGAGAAAAGTTTTTCAAACAAGGAAATTATCAAAGGAACCCAAGATAACGTTGTTCAAGACATTGCTGATATGATAAATGAATTCCCGGGAAACCATTATGGAAATTCCGAATGATGACATTCAGAGTGAAACGTCGGACGATGACAGAGAAAGTATTCCTGAAATTACGCATGG
This sequence comes from Gonioctena quinquepunctata, assembly GCA_018342105.1. NCBI lineage: Eukaryota > Metazoa > Arthropoda > Insecta > Coleoptera > Chrysomelidae > Gonioctena > Gonioctena quinquepunctata. The sequence continues at coordinate 12,173 of JAFIRS010002506.1, forward strand.
TATTCTACTAGATCACGGGAGCTGTTAAAGAGTTACCTTGGGTCCTATCTAAGTCAGGTAAACATCAGTAAATTAAGTAATGCACTGTATGTATACATATATCTAGATTATAGAAGGTATTAGTCAGTCATAAGTAACTTTTCAATAATTGTTGAAATGAGTAATTAAGAAAAATCCAAACATGATTTTAATGTACTACGAACGGGAAAATCTCCTCACCTGTAAATAAAGAGAACATTTTATAAAGTCCAGCGATCCCATAGTGTTTAATAAAAATCATTATTCTAGAACAATAACGGAGATTGACTCCCCAAAAGAAAACACTCTGTGCGTGAAATAAAATTACCCATCTCGCATACCCGCGCCGATCGATAACAGACAATATTACGTAAAAATAATCGATCGTAAAAAACCCTGAAATTTTGCCCCACAAGGAATCTACCTGCAACTTTAGAATCAGAGGGGTGTTTGCTTGACAGGCGTACGAGACAACGACCGTCCGACTGTCTACCATACTATCGAAAGGCTCGCTTAATTACCGACCCAAGTCATAAATTACCACTAGGTGCAACCGCTTACAAGTAGTGGTGAATGAAACACAATACTCTGTGGATTATAGCTTCCAGTTACAGAAGTTACGAGAAATAGTTGAATATGATGATAAGTGATATATTGATTTGGATATGGACCATTGTCGGAACATTTTACCTGTTGGAAAAAACCGATGGGCTTATAGCATATGATTGTAGAAATCCCGCTGCAAATATTACAGCAATTTCTTTAAGAGACGTACAAAAATGTCCTGAATTGAATAGCGCATACACTGTGTCTGAGACTAAAATTTACGCGTTGGAACAGAAAAAGTATGAAAAGATTCAAGTAAAATCATGCTTTATTGAGATTACTCAACTGCTAGTCTCGTGTGGTATGTTCTCCCACTCCAGTATTTTAGCTGATAGTCTTCTGACTTACTTACAACCCATAGGCAAGGAAGAATGCTTAAAAATCCATCAATATTTGGAATATCGAGGTTTTTGGAGAATAAAAAAAAGGGTTTAAAAATTACTTTGAAAGATTATTCTGCTACGGCTCACTTAGACGAAAACACCATTAGTTTGGAGAATCAATTATCCTGCAAATTCTCTACCGGATATTGTATTGATGCTTTTCAAGGCGAAATAGCGTGGGATATAATCAAACCCCAGGAGTGCCAAAGATATCGCAAACTTTATGAAGGAAAAGCTAACAAAGTCACGGAAAGATTGAGTACCGATGATATAAAATTCTATATGGTCATCGAAGATCGAACAAAGTTATTCGCTGTTCAACTAATTAAGAAAACAACTATTTGTAATATAGTAATGTGGATAACCGAACATCCTAGAATATTAATATTGGAATTTCCAAACAATACTACTAATTTATACAGAGAGTTTGATTTTACCTGGGGAGAACCAACTGCAGATCTCATTACATATGTTAATTCAAAATTTTTATACATTGAGCAATCATTCAAGAGATCCATGAATGCTATGTTGGCAGAAACAATTCAACGAAGATGTCTGTTGAAAAGAGAGATATTAAAAAATCGATTAATTATGGCTCAACAATCTCCCACTATCATCGCAACTATTGCATCAGCAACCAGGTTATATAGCAAAATCAATGGAAGAATTTATTTACTTAAATGCATTCCTGTCATGGTCACTATACGAAGAGAACAAAACTGTTATCAGGAATTACCAGTGACTTATTTGAATAAATCTTACTTTATGGCTCCTTTAACCCGGACTATACAAGAAGTAGGACAACAGATAGAATGTTCTTCAATAATTCCGGCAAAATACTTTATCGATGGAATGTGGATATCTTATGATCCTCTGCCTATCGCCGGTAATCCCCCCAGTGAATTATCTATAATGGAAGACCCTCAAATGCAGCTGGATGAAATAAAACCCTTGGGATAGGTGGAATTTATACCGCTGAAGAAATCCGAAATGCTCAGGAAATCTTACTGTTTTCCTCTGAAAGGCAGGCTGTAACTAACATCCTCATAAATAGAATGGCCAACAAAACCGTATTGAATCAAGGATTTTCAACTTTAAACCTGTTCAATCAGGAAGAATTAGAAAATTAGCCAATAATACAATGAAGAAAATTTATGGTGTATATGATTATTGGCGATGTGACCAGCAGTTTATTAGGAATATACATATGTCTAAAAGTTTTCAAATTTCTTATGGACACAACTCTAAATGCTTTTGCAATCCACCGAATCACGGGATGTTCTCTACACTTATTGGCAGCTTTATGGAATACCCTGACTATATTTGTAATAAATCATAAATTACCAAGGGTCCCTCAGAAGATATTCCCAGGGAAACCGTTCCCACCGAAATCACTTCACAACCAACGATTAAGTGAGATGCCCACAACTTCGAAAACTCGTAAGGAACCAATCTATGAAAAAATCATCACCTACCCATTCAAAGGTCTGAACTGGCAGATGTAAAATGCAGATAAATAATTTAGAAATCTCAATTTCTCTCTCCCTAGAGATAACTGAACTATAAAGAAGTTAAAAGCGCAACCTGAGTAACACGCCGATCTAATAAAAATAATCGTTAACACCTCGTAAAATATTAAATCTGTGGTCTCCGCTGAAATCTTCCTAAGTGTTAACAACTGAACACGAAATCGATACATTCGGATAACGTGAGAACTGCCCTAAAACTTTTCGTGAGTGACATAATACGACCGATAAACATTAAAATTAGTGTGAGAACTTTGGAAATAAGAACTGAGACCCTATAAATACCAGTGAACTCTCGACTTGGATATTATTATTCGACGAACTAGTAGCTGATCATCACGTAAAATTAGTTGGTTAAAAAATTAAATACAAATAAGTACAAGTGAAATGGAGATGTTACTCGACGTCTTAAGTGAAATTCGCAGTTTTGAAACCAGGAAATATATCATGAAATCCTCAGTGGACAACCTCCTGTATGACGTAAATCAATGGGATCGTCTCAACCCTTCGGAACACGTCCACGTACACAAGGCCTATAGTATTCTCCATTTCAATAGACATCATGCGGCCTACCTGCGATTGTTAGCGGCCCAGAACATCACCCAATGCGATTGTCTGCACTGCCTCACGGAGAAAACTCGGAAAATATGGACAGCCGCCCTCGCCCCAAAAACCCCGACGGGAGCAGAAGAAGCTCACGACATTTTAAGGTGCGAATGCTATTTTTGCACTGCCGAACGAGAGGATTTTCGTTTGCCGCCCCCGAATGCATCCCTCAGCGCCGAGAACCAAGTACCTCGTATATTAGCCAACATCGAGCCTCCAGCTGACTCGGATTGAATCCCCAACCGAAGAATCGACTCCCAGCCCGGAACCGTACCTGCCGAATCCCCGGATGACCCCGTCACTTTCGCGGTCAAGTGCTTGGAAGGTATACCCTAAGTGAAGGAAAGACTTTATTAACAAAGTAAATTTAGTTCAAATTTCTACTGTTTCATATATATATATAAACTTAGTAAATTTTATCTTAGAGTTAGAAGTTTTATAGATTAAACGAATTAGAAAATTTTGATTTCCATACCCTTTTAATTACTAATTACTTAGTATAAGACATTTAGAATTAGCAAATTGAGTATTGGTTTTCTGTATCCCTTTATTACATTATACAGGCATCAGAATTAGATCCCTTAGACGTAATTAAGTAGGATTGTCCTCAGTTTTACTCTATAAATTTTATGCTATCTATTAAGATTGAATATTAAACTGAATAAGTCTACTATTTTATATTTATAGAATTACTAAAAGTTGATTTTAAAAAAAAAAAAAAGGAAACTTTGTTTCGCATAGCTTTTAGGATGAATACGTTTTCTTGTAACCTTTCTATTATTGAATACAATAAATATAATTAAGGTTTTTATAACTTCTATTAAAAGAAATAACATTAGTTGTACAGTATGTCAAGGAACAAGGTCAGAAAAATTTATGATACATATCATACAATTTTTACTTGAGGGCAAGGAGGACTGTAGGGACCCTGCCTAGCCATAATCATTTAGACAAAGAAATAACCATTATCAAGTTCTAACACCTGCACCAGTAATTTTTAAAGGAAGACATAATTCTCTCAGATTGTTCATTTAATGACCTATTACGGTTGAAGAGTAACTCTTTGCCGCGGTGAATATCATAGGAGACATTCTTGTTCTGTAATAAATTAACTTGTTAATGGGACCGACCTGTCTAGGCCCGGTTGTTTCAACTTTCCGACCGCTCATAAAAAGCTATAAATACATCATTGGATGGGCGGTCTATTTGATGTATTCTTACGCGCTGGTATTAATGAGTTCACATTAAAGTCACGCATTAAATTACTGCAATAACCCAACCGAGAGGGAGGAATCGAGACTATATATAAAGAAACTGAAATCTAAAAGCAGAGAACGAGTTATAATTCGACAGTCATCAGATTTACTTGATTCCATGTACGCGAGCATTTAGTAGTAATCTTTATTACAAGTACAGTTAAATTCAAGTCTGAAGTAAGTGATGTAACACTCGAGAAATTCAAGATAATTCACAATGAAGTTAAATTGGTTGCATCATCAATCTCTACCTTAGTGCGAATTAAGTTTTTGGTTCAACGAGAAATCTACAATGCCAAATCGGCTCGACAAATACAATAACTACCGGTCATCATCTGTTTATTAGTGCTACCATAAACTTTGCATATTTTCAAAGCAAATTTCATAATTTCTATTCTTAGTCCAAGAAAAGTAGCTAAAAAAGTCAAAACACGAAAGTAAAATAAATAAAACCATAATAACCCAAATTAAGATCATGTTTGGAAATTGTTAAAATAAGTGCAAGTGATTTACCTGAGAATTATGTAAGTACGTTTGAAAGATCATGTTTGGAAAGTCAATTCTCCAAGTACCTTATTCCTAAATATTTTGGTTATTATCATATACAGGGTTATGCATTAAGCCTTAGTCGAAAGTAAAAAGGATAGGAATGAAGAGAAATATTGATATTAGAGACTACCCTTTTGTAGACCAAAACTTGACATACTATCATCTTCTATAATTGTTTAATAGCGAAATAGCATATTTTGTTTTATTGGTTATGTTATACGATTGTGCATGTATTTTAAGATTAGATTAATTATATTCATTTTTATTTACTCTGTCCCGTGCATTATTTCCTGTGAATTCGAATAATAGTAAGGTCTGTAAATCTGAATTATAAATGAACAACCCACGCTCAACTATCTCTCAGGGCAGAGAGGAAGACTAAAGCCGCTCTTAGATCTTCTTCTATGTTATTCGAAGATCTCTTTGATTAACAACTCCCTGGGCGATTAAGATCTCCCTTTCAATACATACTTGAGGTAATTATTAAAACCACCGACCATCTACCCATTTGGTAGGCGGTTAGGTAATTTATTAATTAACATCTCGAGTGTGGAGCAACCTATAACAATTGGTGGACAGGTGTGTGATTTTTCATATAAGTCCACCCTGTACGCCTATAACAGTTTTTCGTTCTGGAAGCGTTGATCAATAATAGGTAATTTTTGGAAAAAAAACTGGTTTACTGGTGAATTCACTTGGATACTCGGATTAAATTGAATATAATTTCTATTAATGGCTACTTAAGTTCACTGCTTGACAACTATATTCGTACGCTTCTCATCTTGATTTCACTATGTCGTGAATGAATGAAATTCTAACTTTATTTTGAACGTACTTGTTTGACTGCTGAACACCGAGTGATTGTTGATCTGAAATAATCGCGCCTTTTTATAACCCGTTACCGGATCACGTGATAGTTGGGCTAGCCGCGGGGAAAAATGTCTGATATTCTTCTTCTTCTTCTTCGCACAAGGTGGGCTGGTTCCGAAGAACCCCGTACACGTAGGCCTCTCTATTTGGGCCCATTGTGCGCCCACTTGTTCTGAGAAACTCAGCTGGGCATGCTGATTTCTTTGACAAAATTCAGCAGCTTCCTCAGCTGAATCTCCTTGACGTCCTCTGGGTTCAGAATTATGCTCCCAAGGTTGATCTCCCTCTGGTGCACCAAGGCTGGGCACTCAGTGAGGATGTGCGACGATGTCTCGTCATCTTCCAGGCACCATCTGCATAGGGGATCATCTGTGATCCCGATGAGCTCCATGTGCCTGTTCAGGTGATTATGTCCCATTAGGAGCCCAGTCACAGTCTTGATGTCCCGTCTGTTAAGTGACAAGATCTCTTTAGACATTTTTTTCCATGGCTCCTTTATGTGGAGCTTTGATTGCCTCATGCCTGGCGCCTCTTGCCATGTTTTAAGGAACTGCTTTTGTAGCAGTTCCTCCATGTTTGAGATTGCCAGGCTGTTGGGTATTCCCAGGGTAGGTCCTTGGTTTCGATAGCATCCGTTCCCAGGGACACCTGAGTGTCCCGGGACCCATATGAGGCTGACTTTGCTTGTTTTCGATAAACTTTCTATGGCGTTTCTACACTCGGACACCAGTTTGGATACAATCCTATTTCTGCCTAACGCCATAATAGCAGCTTTGCTGTCCGAGTAGATGGCAGTAGGCCATCGACTTTTATTGTCGAGATTTTCCTGGACACAGGTGAGTATAGCATATACTTCAGCCTGGAACACTGAGGCATATTTGCCTAAAGGAACTGAGATTTCTCTCTTTGTTCCTTCTTCGTAGACCCCTGCGCCGGACATTCCCCCAAATCTTGATCCATCTGTGTACCAGGTTGATCCTTGGTTTGAAGGTCTGTCAGGCGCATTTTCTTTCCATTCCTCCCTTGTGGGGATGGTTATAGTGGGTCCTTTTCTAAAATCCAGAACAGGCGGGGTGCTGTCTCTTTCCATTAATAGAACTGGACATCCTTCCTTTGCCCTGTTCCAGATAGCTGAGTGTCCATGGTCTGCCTCAGTACCGATCCATTGGCTTGCGCCATTGAGTCTGTATGCAGCACGCATGGCTTCATGCTCAATGACAAGGTGCAGAGGTGGTAGTCCTAGTAGAACTTCTAGAGCTCTAGTAGGCGTGGTCCTCATGGCACCTGTTATTCCTAGACAAGCCAGTCGTTGTACTTTATCAAGTTCATTTCTGGACTTGCCCTTTGTAGTACCGGTCCACCAAATGATGGATCCATACGTTAGTATCGGGCGAATGATCGCCGTGTATATCCAGTGTAGGGTTTTGGGTGTCAAGCCCCACGTGTTGCCGAAGGCTCTTCTGCATGCCCAGTAGGAGCAGGTAGCCTTCTTGGTTTGTCTGATATTATAATTATCTTCAACTTCAGCGGCTCAATAATTAATGGCTTTGTTTCTGTCATCAAAAATGTATAAAAACAAAATTTATGCCTTCCGAGGTAGAGTTATATTTAATGGTCTGTCATAATCTATAAATTTATAGCGTTTTTATGTTGTTACAAATACATAATAACGGTTTTATGATATTTCGTGGCTCAATGTAATTTTGGGAGCTGACAACAATCTTGGAATTTATAATTTTGTTTACATCGTTAATTTTACTAGATATGGCAATCAGCGGAAGTGATGAGTTATCTTAAATGCATTTAATTGTCTTCAGATAACGACATATTTTTAACTGGCATGTGATTATCAGCTTTGGTCGCTTATTTGAATTTAGAACCTATGTTTATACCCATGGAATTTATTTTCTGGCTATAAAGTTCGTAATAAGTAATATCGTGTTGTTTCTTATGAATTAAAGTTTTTCTGTAATTATGGGGCTTGACATGATTTGTTGTCGCTGCTGTTTGGCTAATCACTTTTGCATGTATGCTGGAATAATCAATTGTTTTTACTTCCCACACCTGACACACATGACCTGAACGCACCAATGCGGCTCCATTTTTCACAGACTGATTCTCGAAAATGACGTCACTTGAAATGGGTAAAAATCCAATTGCAACCACCACTTGATCCATCAAGAATATAAAACTCTTTTCAACTTGACAATAAACATGTAAACACTACGATGACAGGCGAATTACGTATTCGCAGTGCACGTGTTCAGTCGTTTAAATGCGGTTCACAGACTACTCGTCTCAATCTGCACTTTATTCATTACTAGGGCAATTACCGAAACCGGGGCTCAATTTAATTCAAAACTTATACATGCCGAATCACAATGCAACTGCAGTTTTCACGTTTGTAACAAACAAATTTGAACTGTTGCAATTTAAAAACACTATTTATCGCAGGGGCAAATACGGATAGTTTGCGCCATCTGGAGTCAGTCGCCCGATTCCGCCACTTACAAAGATGCTTCCATAGGACATACTGTAGTAAAGAGTGGTCGAGGATGGTAACGGGTTGATTCGATATGTGTGCACACAAAAAGATTCCGGCCGGTCAATAGGCTCTGTAGTCGTCGACAACTTGATTTGGGTGGTGGAAATGTATCATAGGGTTCATTCCCTCAATTCGCGAAAAGAGAGTTCTGAAGATATACGTATTGGTCCCGACAATATAACTTGGAGATTACTAGAATATACCATATAGATATATTTTTTAGACGTGGCGGTTTGCTTAGGTCTATAACGTACTTAGAATCTAACAATGTTGAACAATCATAGATTCAAACAGGAAGTTATTCCAAAAAAAGTTGAACTCCTATAACCCCTATTATTGTTTGTGAAATAATTGACTATCGAATTCCTTTTCAAACACAAGTTGGGATTGTAACTTTGGTTTTAATATATGTATCTATTTACCTTTCGTCTTGTATTTCTCTTCAGCTGAACAGAACTTTGTATCCTAAAGAACACAAACATTTTTTATATATACGTCAGAAAATTGATGGTCTATACTTTCAGGGGTCTATTTATATAAGGCCATGTGCCAACAAAAATACAATATTAGGCTGTGTGCCGAAAAAAAAAACAAGCTATCTTCTGAGAGCAGATGGAGTGCAGATCCTTCTACGTGAGAAAGTTAAAAAAAAAAAACAACCAGAAATGTTACCAATCATATAAGACCGGGGTGGGTTCGGTTACAAAAGTAGGAGTTTGTTGATTTATAACTCACCTCACAATCAAGCTCTTAGAATGCATCTGGGAGGCATGTGTTCGTTGAAAAGCTTCGATCGAATCATCAACAGACTTGAAGGATACAAAGGCATATCTGGTGTACTTCATCTTTTTCGCATAACCAATGTCTATCCTCTTCTGTTTTGGATAGGCATTTACCATATCCTCTTTTGTTACTTCCTGTGCTAGGTTACCTACATATAGGGTCAAGGGGTCGATATCTTCAGGACCTATATTTAGGTCTTCTTCGCGGTCTTTCTTGAACTCTGCCATTAGATGGCCCGGCCCAAATGGGATTTTGTTCAGCTGTTTTATCACCGTTTCTGGGTCGGCTGAATCCTGTAAGTTATTAATATATTGATGGTTATTTGATTTAAAAAAAACGTAAACACTTCTCTCTTTTTAAAATCACATATTACAATGGAAGAAGATTTGTGAAAAATCCTCAATATACAATACCTGAATTTATTTTTTCTCTGAAACATTCATGTTCCTTTCTCGGGAGTATAAAAATATAATCATAGATAATACTTTTATTTTCCTTTTTGATAGAGAGTACATCTATATAGGAATGGTCAGAAACATTTAGATCTAAACTAAAACTAAAACTAATGAGTTCTACAAGAGAACACATTAAAACCTAACCTAAAACAAATGACATCATCATCAAGATATGCTACTAATAAACTAACCAGAACAACAAAAATAATTTATATTATAACAAATAGTAAAAGTAGATGATCATATTATTTAACTGGTAATAATTGAAGTAAGGTGGGTAAGTATTTTGGAAGTAATCAAAAAACAAGTAGGTAGTAATTAAGGGTGGATAATTTTATTCGAAATCCTACTATAAGGTTACCCTATCTATAAAAAAAAAGAATCATCCAAATCGAAGAACCCAGTAAAAAGTTATGCCTGATAGAATCGGTTAACGGACGAGAATTCAGAGGGTGAGTGATCAATATCCTTCATTTTGCTACCCTTAGGGGCGGATTTCATCTTTTAAATTAAAATGGGACCACCTTCGAAGTACACCCTATCCACTGTAAAAAGAATTATCGGACGTCTCAGTAAAGAGTTATGCGTGAATATACATAAAAAAATAAAATAAAAAAAAAATATACGCGTCGACTAGAGAACCTCCTCCTTTTTGGTTTCGTCGGTTAAAAAACTCATGTATTGAGTAGAATGCACCTTCAAGTAGAAATTTTTTTATTGTAAATTTGAACAATTTTTCATTGTCACAACTTTTTATAGAAATGGGAGGTGCGTTAAAAATTTTCAGACCCATGTAGTATGGTGAATTACTTGTAAGCTTCAGCCTTGCATACGGAACATGGAAATCATCTTTTTGACGTGTATTTATGCCATAAAAGTTCATATTGTTAAGGAATTTGTTTTGATTTTTGTAAATGTATAGAGCCAACTCAAATATGTAAAGGCTGGGTACTGTTAATATGAAAAGCTCTTTAAATAATTCTCTACAGGAGTAGTTATTTGATTTTCCAGTGATTCTACGAATAATTCGTTTTTGTGGGAGAAATACATCATCTGATATTGTCGAACTTCCCCAGAGGCAGACTCCGTAACGTAGTCATGACTTTACCTGACAGTAATATAGGGCAGTCAGTTGTTTTAGACTTAAAATTGATCTAAGATTAAAAAATAAAGAGAGGACATCTTAGATACGATGTTTTCACAGTGTCCCTTCCAAGTCAGATGTTGATCTAGCATGATACCTAGAAATTTAACTGACACCGTGCTATTTACTGATTCATTGTTGATTTTGATGTTGTTGAGAACTTCGCATTTACTTTGATGAGTTTTGAACCTCACAATATTGGTTTTCTCAGTTTTGAAATATAGTGAATTTGAACTATACCAATCAAATAAATTACTCAAAGCTAAATTACATTCATTTCGCAGGTCATCTTCACATTTCTTTGATATTATTAATGATGTATCATCACCATAGGTAACAAAATGTCCTCTTTTGAAAACCTTATCTATTTCGTTGACATAGAAAATGAAGAGCACAGGGCCCAATATTGAGCCCTGTGGAACATCCATTATTATATCAGAACATTCTGATGTAGCTTCTTTTAACATGCCTTTGTCAATGAATTTTAGGGTTACATACTGTTTCCTATTACTGAGAAAGCTTTCTATCCAATGCAGAGGGTTACCTCTAATTCCATATTCAGACAATTTTCTTACAAGAATATTGTGATTGACACAATCGAATGCCCAACTGAGATCGCAAAAGATCCCAATCGGACACTTGCCTGCATCTAGATATTTCAATAACTGTTCATAAAATTGATGACTTGCACTGCTTGTGGACTTAGTGGCTCTAAAACAATGATGGAGGGATTCAACGTATTTCAGAAGGCGATCTAAAAAACTGTATTCAAATACCTTAGAGAAAGATATAGGTATAGTAATAGGCCTATAATTACATAAGAGATTTCGGTCACCTTTTTTATAAACTGGGATAATTTTACCCAATTTTAAGATTTCGGGAAAAACACCTTCTTTAAAAGAAAGGTTGACAATGTATGTTAGCGGTTCAACAATCACATCAAGTACTGCTTTTATTAAAAAGCCAGGGATATCATCAGATCCAAAAGATTTTTTATTTTTGAGTTTTGCCTGTAACAACTCATACATTTCAATACTAGTAAAAGGGGTCAAAAACATTGAATCTCTCAGTAGTTTTTCCTTAGGAATCTTATAATTTTTGTCCTGAATTTTATTCACAATGTCAAGAGGAGCTTCTATAAAAAAGTCATTAAACAATGAGACAATAACTTGTGGATCGTCAATTTCACAGTCATCCTTAGTGATAGTGATATCATTCTGTGACTTGGTCTTATTTGATAGTTCGGAAATAACCCTCCAGGCCATTCCAATAGGATTATCAGATTCAGATATTTTATTTTGGTAGAATGTTTTCTTAGTTGCTTTAATCAAGTTGTTATGTATTTTCTTTTTATCACGGTAATGTTCTTGTAGTTCAGAAAAAGATTTTGGTAGCCTAAAAAATTCTTTAAGATTCCGACTGGATTCACGAATTTCATCATTTAGCCATAGCTTCCTATTGTATGTCCCTGAAGAAAATTTTTTGGGAGGAAAGATACTATTGAAATAGTGAGAGAACGTGTTGTTGAAAAGAATGAAAGCTTCGTTTGTAGATTCCATCTGATAAAGAAAATCCCAGCAGAGAGTCGCCAGAGTTTGTCTAAATTCCTCTATAGCATTCTTGCTAAAAATTCTTTTCAGAGTGTATTTTTTTGTGGAAATACTGGTGGAATTCTAATTTAAATTTGTTAAAATAGTTTGATAGTAAGAGATTTCATTATTGATTACTACCGGTAATTCGCTTGTATCGAAATTTACAAATATATGGTCTATTATAGAAACACTTGTACCTGTTACCCTCGTTGGCCAATATACTATAGGCTTTAGCTCGTAGCATTCTAAACTAGTAGATAATTCTAAATAGTTTTTTGATGAATGATATGAATCTGTATTAAAATCCCCACAAATGATTTTGGTCTTGAACTTCATGAGATTTTCTCAAACTGCTGCAATATTGTCTATAAAAATGTTTATGTCGCCACTAGGTGAGCGGTAACAGTTTACAATGATTATGCTTGTGTCACGAATTTTGCATTTAATTGCACATAGTTCAATATGTTGTTCAATAGAAAACCCAGATAAATCTATTATTTTTGTGTTAACAGAATTTTTGGCCCAAATGGCTAGTCTACCCCCTTTTATAGAAGTCGACTATATGAAGTAGCCATTCATATGTAAAGAATTAATCGACATAGATGATTCCCATGTTTCCGTTATGCATATAAACAGGAGGTTTCTGAAACACTCAATTTCACCATATAAGTTGTCAAGTTTAGCTTGGTTTGCACTTTGAATATTGATCCATAGTAGTTCAGGATCAAAAATTATTTTTTGTTGCCCACTGTACTCTTGTCCATGAATAAAAAACGCTGGACGCATGCACCAAGTGGCCAGACTTTGGGGTCCATGGCTCGATTGAAGTTTGAGGAATACATTGTGACTTTAAAAGAAGAGTATAAGGTTGGGTACTTAGAGTTTAGTGACTCACACAGAACTTCAGGAAAGTGTGGTTTTAGGAGTTTTACTCTGTGGTACTTGTGTCCACCCTGTATACATGAAGCGTTGCTAGTTTGGAAACCCCTTTCACTCCAATATTGTTGTTATCACCTGTGACAATAGGCCGTCTGTTTAATTTTCGTGGTCTGACTGTCTTCCATTCTTGATCAATACTTGAGAGGGATTGACTAATGTCCACATGTTGTTTCTCAAGTTCAATATATTATTTTGCCTTCAAATCCTGCTGGACTTCCATAATGCCATGTGATACATCCTTTACGAGATTACCTTTTTTTTTATCAACTTTTTTCTTCTGTTCATACACATGACTTGTGTTTTTATCATCCTCAATGTTTTTGTGAGGATTTGTCCAGGGCGGCAGACTGCAGATCAGCAACAATAGTTTTAGTAAAGTACCAGAGTGACATATGAAAGGGGATACCAGGTGCTATCAATTTCCACAGACTTCCATAAGGCATTTGATAGAGTTCATGTGTTACTTACATCCAAATTATCTTTATTGGATATAGCTGGAAACTTACTTAATGGGTGGATTTTTTAACCCCTATATTTCAATAGATGAAAATCAACTATATTTCTAACCTTACTGAAGTTCATTATGGTGTACCACAAGGAAGCCATGTCCTTTGTTATCTGATACCTTTAACCATTCGAGGGGGTGTTTCCCAGTAAATAAATAAATAAAAAGAATTTCCGTATAACAATTTCCAAAAATTTCAATAACGATGATACATATTATATGAAATTTCGAGGATGTCCATTTTGCATTTTCAAATGCTTTTTTGACAAATCAATAATAAAAAAAGATTTATCTATTGTAGGCACACTTCTCAATAAACCCCCACACAGCTGACTATTATTTTTCCACAATTGCTGGAATTCAAAACATCTTGTGATTCAGAGGATTTTTTAAAAGGATTACCATTACCCTCTTTCTTTTTGGAGCCAGTTACAAGTTTTGAAGTAGTCGATGCTGTACACAACTTGAAGAATTGTACTGTGTTTATGGAATGAACAGTGAACTTATGAAACAAATGCTAGACTTGATAATCGACCCTTTAGTTACTTTTTCAATTCCTGTATTTCTAAGGGAACTTGAAGTTAACAGAAGTGTATTACCAATATTTAAAAAAGGGGATATAACACAGATTGCAAAGTATCGACCAATATCTATCATTCCGATATCCTCCAAATTTTTCGATCATCATTTTGAAACTGTGACTCATGAAATACTTTGAATCGAATCAAATTTTCAATTGTAATCAGTTTGGATATAAAATAATCCCTATGTATGTTCTTTTGATAACAACTTTAGTGAACATTCCTCACAAAAAATATGCTCATATTCCATATCACAGTTATAACTTATATTTTTATATGAATGTGTTGTGAATTGTGTATAAAAAGGTCTTTGAGATTTTCATATTGTTAGGGTTTTACTGACCTGTAATGTTACAAAACAAAACCTTGGAGTGGAAGGCTGCTGAAAATGCACATTTTCAATACTTGGATGGAATTTAGATACAATATCTCTATTCAACTCCAGGTCCGGGAACTTGATGATCAACGACTGCCTCTTGTTCCTCTTGTTGCTATCTTTCTCTACATCTAGGGCTCTTTTTGCATCCTCCACGGACCAGTCTTTCCTTTGAGGAATATTTTGTGATAACGGTTTCTTCCTTTTCTTTGTGTTCTTGATAAAAATGAAAGACAAATAAAAAAAACAAGGAAAGATTAACTGAAGATTACAATGAAATAATAGCCTGAAACAGTGCGAGGTAAAAAGAAAAATGAAAAGGGGTAATTGACCTTCTAGGTTCGCTCCATTAAGGCATAAGAAATGCCCCAAACTTTGTATCTTTTTGAAAACGTACTATTGTGATTTTCACCAAGATACAACACCTTCTAGTGACTTCAAGCACTCTCTCCATAAGATTGCAGAAGGTTTCTTCAAATTTGCCCCAGGCCACGAATATATATATATATATATATATATATAATATATATATATATATATAAATATATATATATATATATATATATATATATATATATATATATATATATATATATGATGACAGGAGGAGGGAATAACGGGAAAACGGAATAAATAAAAACGGGATAACAGGAAAACGGGAATGACGGGATAACGAAAAAACGGGATGACAGGATAAGGATAAGGGGTAAAGACAAAAAGGGGTACCAGGAAAATGAGATAACAGGAAAATTTTCGGAAAAAAAATTTTAGGGAACATAGAAATTTGGACAGGACAACGTCTGTCGGGTCCGCTAGTATATATATATATATATCGAGAATGAGACGCATGAGGAGTATGACTATTGATATCGTGGGTAGGCCTATCTGACACATTTGTTGGTGACCTGTTAATGTGCACGAAATCTCGTGATATTAAAATTCCACGATATTAGGTTTAAGCTTCACCGCACAGATTATAGATGTCACTATCAATAATCTGATGCAGTTCATATATATATATATATATATATATATATATATATATTGAACACCTACCTTTTTGAAATAGTCCTCAGAATCAGATTTCCGTTTATAGTTGTAGTAGTGCTTCAAATAGGTTTGTGGATATTGCTGGGGTTGATAATGGGAAGGTCTATACTGAGATGTGGAAGGGCTTGACATGGGAGATGAAGGAGGACGGATAGATTCATTGGGAGTTGTTGGAGGTGGTGGGTTTTTGGGCGGAGGAGGATTTTTAGGTGGCAAAGGGGGAGGGTGAGCTGGTAGGGGTGGGATGTATTGGGGTTGTTGGAACATGTAAGGCTCTTGAGATGCTGGATAAGGAATTGCCGGCATAGCAAAGGAAGATGAACTATTGTCTCCATCAAATCTGAAAATGAAAATTATTTTCATTTTTGTATGAGAGAAAATTAATGGACAATAATATCAAAAATCCACATCCACAATAATAAAGAATAAATGTGTTTATTTAGAAATAGGAATCCCAATATATATATATATATATATATTTTTTTTCTTCTTGTGTTCTTGAACCATATATATATATATATATATATATATATATATATATATATATATATATATATATATATATATTTTATTTGTTTGGTTTTTCTTGGGATTTAGATTTTCCAAAACTGACCATTTTATCAATTATTTCATCAATGAGTTCGTTGGGTATGTTTGTGTACAGTGATTTAACGTCAAGTGAGATGAAAATGTGGTTATCAGGGATGACAACTGTGTCTATAAATTTTTTGAAAGAAAATGAATTTTAGATGTAATATTCGTTTTTCCCTGATATTTGCTAAGCAGTTGGATAGATATTTTGACAGTTTATAGAATGGTGATTGGATTGCAACGACTGAGCAAAAACAATATATCGGTATGACATCACAATTCTTGTGCAATAGAATCAATGGCCATAAATATCTGAAAAAATCAAGTACAGCGCCCAACAAACACATAATACAAGACAACCACAACCCCAATTTTCCAGAAACCAAAATCTTAACGATAGAAACGAATCAAGAAAAAAGAGCTATTAAAGAAATGATATACATAAAGAAGAACAAAAATGCAATGAATGATAGACGAGATATAAATAATCTCAGCCAAATATACCACACAGTCATATAACAAACATACACCAATATGAACCCATACCCCCAAAAATAACTACCCCTCGCTCCCCCACAATACTATGAATCACAGAAACATCATCAATACCCATGCGCAAATAAAGATCACCCTAGTCAAAACACACACTAACAATACAAGCACGACACATCCACCAGGCTCGGCTCGACCAATCAATCAAACCACACTCCGACATTCTCAAATCGAACGAATCACGTAGACCAACGAAATTAAAAATAACACCTAAAGTCCAGAAATCATGTACATGGGAGAAAAAGCCCAAGGCACCCATACAAACAAAATGTTTTTAAAATAATGTGTGGTACAAGCAGTCCTCTGTACTCGGATTGCCATATAGGTTATGGTACGTACTTGCAAAGTTAATTGTAAACAGAACAAAAACTAACCAAAACTCCCATTTTCAGTACTAAATGTTAATACAATTGATAAAGCTCCAGGCCAGGAGCGAAACGTTTTGCAAATTAAATGTATATGTAGAGAAGAAAATGTTTTAATTGAAACCGGTTCCAGATGGAATCTAAATCCCAAGAAAAACCAAACATATAAATTATAATCAAGATTCAAGAACAATTTCCGATAAATATATATATATATATATATATATATATATATATATTATGTTCCTGTAATTTTCTTGGGTTTTGGTTCATTTGTGGGTATAAAACGTGGAGGCAAATATGGTATTATTTCATATTGCAATTTATTTTTTTATATAGATATTATAACGTTTCGCTTAAGTACTTAAGCTTCCTCAGATACTGTCTCTATCAGCACAAATTCGGTTGGTTTTGATTACATGTTTTTGGACCCACAGGGATTTAAGCATAGTGGATTTCTTTCTTTGGTTTATTCATTCTTGAATAGTATTGCTTTTACTGTGGTTGAGTAGTAAAAAGATATAACTATTTTTTCGTTTGTCATCAGATAGTTTGGAATCTTTCTGTTTCGATATTCAATATGAGTATATGCTCATATTTTGATTGATTAAATAGAAACAAAACAGTGTTATTGTAGTTTACAACTTGAATTAAATATGCTTCACCATAAGTAAACTCAATGATTCTGTGGACAGTGATGTATTGAGAACTTATTATATTGCTGATGCACAGTCAGTTTTAACTTATGGGCCGATTTTTTAGGAGGAATCTTATATTGCTGGTGTTTTTTGGCACAAAAGCATGATATAAGGTGCTTAATGAGAACACACTTTTTGGAACCTTGCAGACCACTCTTCAAATAACTTGGAGTATCACCACTTAACTCACATACAAAGCAGTACTTTTACAATGTAAAACTGAAACTAATTTGTCAAAAAGGGACCAAGTTGGTAGGTACACTGTAACTATAAACAATCTTCACTCTT
Organism: Gonioctena quinquepunctata; assembly: GCA_018342105.1. Classification (NCBI taxonomy): domain Eukaryota; kingdom Metazoa; phylum Arthropoda; class Insecta; order Coleoptera; family Chrysomelidae; genus Gonioctena; species Gonioctena quinquepunctata. The sequence goes on from JAFIRS010002506.1 coordinate 30,451, forward strand.
ACCTCTGACTATAATACGCTGCAAGATAACTTGCAAGGTATGTCGATTTCTGTTCCGTTGCATTCGTAGGAGACCCCATTGGGAAAGATGGCGGAGTATGAGCTACTTGGACATTGAGCGATGGGGGCACTGTATACGGTGGATACAATGTGGTCGTTTGGTAAGGTGGGGTTGGAGGAGGGGGGACATCCGATTTATAACTTTGTGCTGGGCTTGGTGGAGGGTCCGGTTTGAAGCTCATCGAAGGGCTAGGTGAAGGAATACTGCCCAAATTCGGAGGTGTGTTGGGCGGAGGTGTTTTGAAGTTCCATGAGTCTGATCTGGAACTCTAGAATATAAATTGAAAATGTTATTTTACCTGTGGACACCTCTGATATAATATCTAATATAATTTTTTGGATTAAAGAATTGTTCAAAGAAAATCATCATAAGTTGGAACATCAAAACAATTTTGTTTTTGTTTCCAAAGATATTTATATTTGATATAGTGATGTTATTCTGCATTATTCAAGAGCTCAATGAATATCCTCACATATATTGCAGACTTATATTTGTTGTGTTTAGGAATAATTTCCATATTGTTAATTGACTTTTTATGTGAGAAGTCATTATTTATAATTCGATTTTTTTAGTCTATACTGTTGAGTTCCAAATTATTGTTGAGTGTGGTTTGTGTTGTTTATAATATCAAATAATTGATTTCAAAAAGTTTTGTAATAGAATTGAATGTGTCGAAAGGTTCCATAAAATATTGTTAAATCGATAGGTTACCCCATATATCGTAATACTGTAAACTTCAAAAATGCATATCTTAGAAAGGCAACATACAATGATAAAACTATCGTATATGATAGTCAACATTTTCAAAATATTGTGAGTAAAATATAGTCCAAATTAACGAAACAGTTTTCTACATATTCAATTAAAACATTGTGAATGACCTAAAAAAAAAAATGTAACGCACCCTTTATCTAAATGAAAGGTAATATTGAACAATTGAGTTCATCAGAATGTTACCCTATCTTTTATTCAATGGCAGTAGCAATTAATTCCTTTTTTTGTAATCAAAAACGATCTGTCAATTTAAAAAAATATATATTTCAAACAGAGAGAGTCATTGAGAAACAAAACACGTTTTTTCGCCTACAATAGACTGAAACTATGTTATCTTAACAAAATATAACTTGTTGGTTTTGAAATAGTGCTAGAAAAAAAATCTCAGAAACTAAACATACAAAATCATTTGAACTCACACTTTTTTCTAATGACCCATCCTACTATAACATAATAAAATTTCAGCCAATTTCCCATACGTTATTATCAATTTTTGAAATATTGCGATATATACCAAAATTCATAAAATCAAAATGGCGGCTCCAAGATGGCCGATGATGTGTTTATGGTCCGATTCTATTCATAATTGGTATATGGGGATTTTCGGGGTGGTACATCATGATTTCTTTGTCAAAATTAATGAATTCAAGATGAGTTTTGTGGTTATAATAATAACAATAAAAGAAACTATTGAATCGAACCAAAATTCAATTCAATAGGCTATCGACCGATGTGGTTATATATTCCAATAGAAATTGGTATGTGGGGGTTTTTGGGGTCAAAGATAATGATTTTTTTAATCAAAATTTACAAATTCAATATGGCGGACGAGTTTTGTAATTATGGCCCGATTCGATTCAAAATTGGTATGTCGGGGTTTATGGGGTCGGAGATTATGAATTTAGTCAAAGATTATTAATTTTTAGTTAAAATTCATAAATTGAAGATGGCAACTCCAAGATTGCGGATGAGTTAATCTTTAGATGGTCTCCTCATTGAAGGACTAGATAGCTCAGAAATTACAGGAAAAAGGCCTCATAATAACGATGCTTTATAACAAAAATTCATAGATTAAGGCGTTCTCAAGTACTAAAAAGCACAAAATGAAATAACATACATCAATTTGTTTTTCCATGCGAGGCAAAATATAAAAGTATTGATCATAATAACACTGAAGTTCTTAATTTTTGATAATTAGATTTTTGAAAAATATGCTAAAACTAAAAAAGAACTTTTTCTGTTAAAAAGGGAACATCTCATTTTTCATAAGGCTGAAAATTCGGTATGACCCATTCTGCTTTTTATAATCTATGGCATATTAGTTATATTTTGTATTAATTTGAAATAATTTTGCAGTTTCTATATACAGTCAAACTCGGCTATAACGAACACTCGTTTATTACGAACCATTTGAAAAGTCCCGCCAAAAACGCCTATGTACACTATGTATTTTTGTTTGGATATAATGGTCTACAAATTGAGTCCGTGAAACACTTAAACTAGGTTATAACGAACTACCGAGGAAAAATTGTCCAATGAAGCGCGACGATAATTTCCGAAATTTAACGACAGCGGTCGACCGGTGGGATTCCCCTATTTTTCTGTTAGGGATTTGTTAGTTAGATACATGGCATAGTGCATAGACAAATTAAAAATAAAGAGACTGTTTGGAACATTGGCGATCTTGACCACCAAGTTTTTGGTACGGCCAGTCGCGCATGGAGGCGCTGCCCGCAATCAACAGACGACTGACATGATAATTTTCCAATTTCGACATTTGTCAGAAAATGACAAACCACGTAATAATTTCAGAATAATTCTACTGTTAATCGTCATCGAAAAATTAATTATAGAAATTACACTATGGGCTTGAATTATGAACCCAACGTCGAAAATGGAATGATTTGTTATTCGAGTTGACGCTGAAATTCCTCGAAATATTCTTTCACAAGGTAAAATTTAAGCTGCTTTTCACAAACTGATACTTATTTCCATCCATCAGTTGCAGAAATTTTTTCACAAACTGATACTTATTTCCGTCCATCAGTTTCCATTTCCTATCACCATTTGAGGAAGTACGAAGATTATCATCAAACTGGAGTATTTGTTAAGTATACCTACTCGTTCTCCTTTGTGCTAATGAATGAACAAAATTATTGAAGGTTTGTTGTAAATGTAATTTGTTTTTATTTTGGTTGATTTGATGAAGAATATTTTTAATTTTGTTGTTTTTCGGAGTTTTATTATTGTTTTGTCTGTAGTTGTACCTTGTCCTAGGTACAATAAAATGTGTTTTTATAGTGTTCAACTTATTATTCTTGTTTTATAAGATCTTTAATTTTGTTCTTGATATCATGGAATAAAGATTTACTTTGAAACTTTATTTTAACCACGAACGAACTAACAGATTCTAAGAATCGATTACTGTATATATTTTATTAGTGATCCATTTGCCATTCCTGTATTTCATATGATACAACCATTCATATGGAATACAAGAATGGCAAATCGATCACTTATAAAATATATACCATATCAATCATATAAAAGTAACACATTTGAAAAACCCGCCTCATCTCAATCGGTTTTACCAACTGTACTTAGTTCGGCCAGTTGCGAGATATGTCGCCACTGTCTAAACGTGGTGCCAACTTTTACTGCAGGTTTGACAACTCTCTTTATTTTTAGTTTCTCTATGGCATAGTGTTAGTTACATGTTCATCTGCTTTGTACCAACATGCCAACTCAAAAATCATGCAGGAAGGCTTTGTCCGTTAAGTTGAGCTGGAAATAATTAGAAAATTAGACAGTGGGTGCGCAAATGCACAAATCTGTCGGGATTATGGCATCAAAAAAACAACAGTGTCGTCAATTTATGCGAAAAAAAAAATCTACCAGAATGCATGTACTAAATATAGTCCCTTTATAGCGAACACTCTTTATAACGAACCATTTCAAAAGCCATTAACCCGTTCGTTATAGCCGAGTTTGACTGAATGTGTAGGAATCGATTTTTAGATTTTTTTACGAATGGGATACTTCAAATCTCTTATTTCCTATGCTGTTTTCCAACAAACATTATGAAGAAATATTTGAGCTTGCTATTAATGCTTGTGATCAATGCATGTTAAATGTTTTGACTTTTCCATTATACAAGACCCTGTTTAGCTTATCAAGTAGTAACATTTGGTCTAGATATAAACATATTTGTATTTTGAAACATTCTTTCATGAACAATTTTCATCTAATTGTTGGCATCATTATGAGGTATTTGAATTTGTTTTTTTGTAGAAATGACTAAGCAGGTGATCTTTTGGTTCAACATTCCAAAAAAAATATTTGAATATATATTTTTTAGTTTGAACATTAACATTCAAAAGACATGATATGAAAACTCTGCAGCCTCCTTGAAGTTTCTTTTTCAAAAAATATGAAATATTTATTTTGAATGTGTTTTATATGATAATTATATTTATTATTAATTTTTTGCAGAGTAAGGAAATCTGAATGCAAAATAATAAATAACAATCGGGAAATTTGAAGAACATTACTGATGCTGGCAGGATGGGACAAAATGAAAAATCCTCATTAACAAACCAAATGATAGGAGAAAATAGAGTGGAACTACTTGAATTTTGTTGAACAAAAACTCTTACCGAAAAAAAATAGTGGAGCGATGTATCAGATTTCAATATTGAGTTTTCAAAAGGTAGGTAAATTCCAAAATGTTATAAAAATAAGTTTTTTCTTGCTTGTTGTGATCATCCACAGAATTATCTTGGGCAACCAAATATGCAAATAAGAATGATATGTTAATGATACATTGGAAAAAAAATTCAAGTACCTAAATACAGTGCTCAACATATAGGGGAAAATTATGAATTTGCTCTTCTGGAAAAGAGAAGAGAAAAAATTCATAAAATGGAAGGAATTATATTCAATACTTGTCCAAAAACCATTCAGACAATATTTTTGTGAAAGCGTTTCAAAATTGACAAATTTTGATATTCATTAGAATTTCGAAATGACACTTTTTTTGGCACTAGTTCCTAAAAGTGACACTTTTAGGCACTAGAGCCTAAAAGTGTCACTCTAGGCCCAGTGCCTAAAAGAGTGTCATTTCGAAATTCTAATAAATAGCAGAATTTGTTGATTTTGAAACGCTTCCACAAAAAATCTTGTATGACATTTGTTGGGAAATCGATGTATTTTCGCAACTTGTTACATAAATAGCTATTTTATTATTGTATTTATGTATAGTTAGTGTGAAAACACATCAGAATCTTACTGCGGAAACAACACATTAGAAGATCACTACAAAAAATATGGATTAGTCTACAAAATACAACATTCATTTCATCTGTTCAATTATTTCAAACAAAGCATCGAGTGGATCGTGACAAAAGATACATTTTTGAAAAGGTTCGCACGAAAGAATGTATGTAATCACCTAAAATGATGACTTTTAATTCTCACTTCACAGTAGCCTTGCAAGTTGTGTACCAATGATAATACTTGAAATTGATTGACAACAACGCTCTAATTTATTTATTTTTTTAGTTCGAATCTACCGCTTCTTGAACACTTCTGTTTGTATATATTAACTAGATAATAAATATGATTGCAATATTACCCGTTTATAGTTTGGTGGAGGTGTAGTAAATATCTGTGGGTTTATGAACGGTTTATTCTGTCTGCTCATTTTTGTAATTTTATTGTCTATCGTTCACGAGATGTTTTCCATTTTCACTATTCACCAAGATTTATTTATCATTCAGTAATGAACTTTATTTTATAACCTTTGACAGTGTTTACCACAAAAAGTGGGGACATTTTATATTTTGTGATGTTTACTTCTCAATGACAGCTGTCAGTTTGGTTCGCTGTTGATAATGGGCAATGTTGCCAACATTATGATGAGTTTCGATTATCAAACAGAAAATTGAAGCGTTTGCGTCTATGAAGCGTCAAAGGGCCTCTTTCGTTGAAAGTTTATAAGGCGCTAGAAGGGATTTTTCCCTTAGATCATTGTAGCATATATGATCTGAAAGGTACGTTGATTGATGATATACAGGGTTCAATAGGAAACACGCATTATTTTATTTAATTTTTTCGTTGCATCAGTTCGGTCCCCAAAAATTACATTTTGTGGTATTAATTTCCCAAATCTCAAAATTTTGTCGAAATTTTAGGATCAAAAGCGCGCTTCTTAAATCAAACTCGATTTGACCTTCACTTGAATAACTTCTCTCAAACACTAGCGCCAATCGTGGTTGTTTCAGGGATATGGATGAACAGAAATATTTCTTACAACCTAAACATAAACTTGACATAACTTTCAATAAAATATTAGAGAGTTATTGCAACGTCCGTTCTGTTGTTCTTTTAATAAAGTTTCTTTTATGTTGACATATACGCATGCGCATTGTGTCCGACTTTGAGGATATCCTTAATCTTAAATACAGGCATCCCTTACTTTATTTAAATAAAGGTCAAGAACCTTTTATTGAAAGTTCCTTTATTTTGACAGATTTGTTTTTTTTCTGTCATATATCTGTCGCCAGTTGAACATCTAAAGTTTGTTAAGCACTGCTCGTCTATATATTTTGAAAATCAAATGAAGCAGGTTCATTTGGTGGTGGTATATTTTCTACCCCAACAATATTGTGAAGAATTATTCGTCCAAGTGTCACTATGCGTCCAACTAACGAACAATAGTGTGATTTTTTTCATAAGTTTATTTTTCTGGTGAAACAATGACTGAAGAAAAAGGGAAAGAAATTGAGATTCACATTCGAAGACGATATAATTTTATTGCGTGAAGTTATTTCACATAATTTGACGTACTTGTCAAAATAAAGCTTGAACATAAGCATCTTGAAAGAAGTTTGTTGCAACAACACCCTTCGGAAATCGAGATAGAGGATACTTTAATGGCGGATTTTTTAATAAAGTCAGCGCTTATTTGTAAGTTGCAATAACTCTCTACTATCATAATAAAAATATTAGTACAACACAAAGAGAATGAACAATGAAAGGAGTTTTTAATCAGCTCTAGCCAATCTGAAATTGAGCTCAAACGCGTCTTAGTGACGTCTGATGGCATGGCCGTCTTCCACATTCATCAGTGGCCTCCGCCACTGATGAATGAGGAAGACGGCCATGACATGCACGCCTACGTCACAATAAGTCTTTTCATCTCTTTCTATCGGTGCTACCATTGCCTTATGGGGAATGAGGACAAAGAGAGTAAACGTTATCTGAGTGGAAGAGTCTATTCCTCATAAGACAATGGTGACACTAATAGAAAGAGATGAAAGATAATTTGTGAGTCATAGTAACGTATGTGGACATGTCATGGCCACCATTCTCTCCACTGTGGCGGACTAGGGCACTCCATACTCTGGTATCTGAGAGTAACATGCTCTTGAATGTATATCGGACCACTCTGTATGTTACGTGGGCCACCTGTGCTCATGTCCATGTACGTCACTATGACTGAATAATGCTACAAGATTCTGATTGGCTAGAGCTTATTAGTACCTCCTATTCGGATAACGTTTACTCTCTTTGGAATGAGGTCTCCTTGTCAGATTATTGTTTATTAATTACATCTCAATTATACTTTTATCTCAAAACGTACAAATATTTGGTATCGTCTACATTTCACTAATTTTATTGGATACTTCTTCCATTTTTAAAATTTATTGATTCATTTATTCATGCGTATTTTTTTGTATTGCACTTTCCTTTGTATTTATTTGTCAATAATTTCATACATTGACGTTCTCTTTTTCCTTTCTTGTCCTTTCTGTGTTGTCTACACTATCACTAGATGTTTGCATTTCTTGCGAGTGAAGCTATTATTATCAGGGCATTTTTTAAGCTAAAATCTTGATCAAGTAACATGGGAAAAATACGACTTTAAGGCTTATGACTTCGCAGTCGTTTGAAAAATTATTCAAAAGTCACAAATATGAATTTTTCCAGTTAACTTGATTTTTTTAAATAGAGAGGGGGTGGGTGGCTCGTCGGCGTTTTGTGAAAGATAATTTTTTTAGGAATAATTTGATACCACACAATTTCACTTTATTTTAACTATTTTTCTGAATAATTGCAAGGAAAATGCGAAATGAACCAGAAGAAAATGCCAATCACTTCATCGTCTGTGAAGAAAAATAAGTAGACGTGTTGGCCTATGTTGAAGTGAATTTTACGGTGTCAATTCGCCAAATTGTTTCTGAGTGTGATATAAGTTATTCGTCCGTTTGGAGAATTCTTCACAAATATAATTATCGATCATTCAAGTACCAACAACACCACCATCTTTACGATAACGACCACAACCGAAGATTAACTTATTGCAACCGGTTTTTTACTAAATACAGAAATGTACGTTTTCCATTGAAAATTATTTATTCAGATGAAACTCGATTCACCAACTTTCTGTTCAATCGGAATAATAAAAGGTACTGGTCTCAAACAAATTGACATCTGATGCAAGAAGGTAATTTTCAAGAGCGATTTGGTTTAAATTGCTGGATGAATATTATCGGGGGAAAACTTTTGGGGCCAATAATTTTTGACGGTCAACTTACTGCGGAAAGATATCTACAGTTCCTTAGAAATCAAATTAATGATTTCATTGAAGATTTGCCACTGGCTAACCAAGTTGATATCTATTTTCAACAAGATGGAGCGCCACCTCACAATTCTCAAGTCGTAAGAGAACATCTGAATGAACCTTCCCAGAAAAGTGGATTTGCACTTATGGACCTATTCAGTGGCCTGCGAGGTATATTCTTAAGTTGTCATATTTTTTCATAATGTATTATTTCTTTTTCATATTCTAGATCACCAAATCTTACTCCGCTAATTTTTTTTCTCTGGGGAACTGGAGTATAAAGTTAGGGTGTCATTCCAGAACATCACTGCGTAACAGCTAATCAATGTGGTGCTCGCAACAATTGAAGAAGTTGAACTTTGCCGTGATCAAGAAGGAGGTCATTTTGAAAATTTAGAACCTTAATGGACGTTAGTCGCAAGTTATTGCGCCTTTTAAATAATTCTTAAAACGACTGTGAAGTCATAACCCCTCAAAATCGTATTTTTCCCATGTTACTCGATCAAGAATGAAGCGATTTATGCGATCCATAGCATTCTAGATCGAAAAATAAAAATTGGAATAAAAATGATTTCATTTGCCAAATCTCGATCGAAATAAGTAAAAATATATAGGATGTCCTATTCAAAAATCGAAAGTTGGGGTCATTTCCGGTCAAACCGGAAGTACGGCAAAGCAAGTAAATATGTCAAAAAATGTAAATTGAACTATAATACAAAACTCCCAAATTTCGTTTTTCTATCTTTAATAATGAAAAAGTTATAGGGATGAGCCACCTTGGAGAATCACCCGGTATATGTAGGATGTAGTAAAACACAATTTTCTATAAAAAATTTATTCGATAAAACATACACTTAAAATATTTGAGAGGACATTGAACAAATATAATACAGGGTCTTAAATTATCTTTATCCTAAAATTATGATATGTTGGGTAAGTTTTATTCAATATGTACAGACAAGTGGTTAAGTAATTTTAACAGTAAGAAATTGGTCCAACCATTTTTACAATTTCTCAAAATATTTAAATCAGCACAGTGATGGAACGACAAACATTTTACTGAATGACGAACTAATCTAGAATTATATTGAGTAGTTTTGCTCATTCGAGAATCAACTACTAAATACAAAATGATGAAGAAAATTGATACCATTATTTTTCACAATGAGAACATCCATTTGTTCAACTTGGAAACAATATAAGTATCAAATCTTCACTAGATGTAATTTGAAAAATATATTGCATCCTTCGATTTCACGTTTTCTTATGTTGTGACAAAGAATTTACATCATTCGATGATCTTTTGACAGCTGCATCGTAATTTCGTTTTATTATTCAAGTACGTTGAATCGCTCAAAATATGATTTAATTGGTGTCCCGTAAAGACCATGTCAAAATTAAGGAGAATGTAGATCAAAGGGTACCCTACCTGAATACCCATAATGAAAGTTTTACCGTTTTCGAGATATTTCTTTTATTAGAAACATTGAATTTTCGCCCGTCTCACTAGTTTTTTCTGTGCTTTTTGGTACAATTTTACTTTTTTCTAATTCATTTTTTCAGAAACTATTGTTGAATGATTATTCTAACTTCTACATTAAAAAAAATATTCCGAACATTTTAGAGGGGCGTTGTGAGAAATGTTTTTAATATAAGTTTTGGGAGTAGATTTTTTTTGCATGATATTTAGCCCATCGTAATGAAAAGAAAATGTACTAGGCTACTGCTGCACATTACTTCAATAAATTGCCTATTTTATGGTGATTTCAAAGTGATAACAAGTGATTTTTTATCTTAAAAGGAATTGCTATTTTTATCAAAGAAGGAACGTTTCTGACAAATTATTGACGGTTTTTATTTTAAATTACTAATATTAATGACATTAAAATCATTTACTATCATTATAGGACATGTTCAAAATGGTGACCTCCTTCGCGTATACAAACCCTGCATCGACTGAGAAAAGACCTTTTCACCCATCAAACTTCTCTGATTTTTCCGCTGCAGCAACTCGGTTGCGTTCCCTCAATTCGGCTTCATCGCTTATGGGTTTTGAATAGACTTTGTCTCTCGCTTCTCTCTCTCTCTCTCTCTTTCAGAATATTGGCCTTTTACCATCAGGAAGTTGACCATGTTCGAGGGCCTCGTGTGGTTATACCTCACTTGCCGCCCTTCGTAGGGCACCCTGGATGTCTCACTCGAAATGATATTATACCACGAGTGCCCGAGTTTTTCCACATAAAATGTTATTTGCAATGCACGTCAATCGGCAATATGACTTCTGCAATATCCTCTGATTATACAATTAAAGACTCCTTCTTCCGACAAATCCGTTGTCATCCGGCCTGGTTACCGGCGTAGAGACGAAGGAACCTGGTACCTTCACAAACATTTATTTAACTACACTTAAATACTTTTATTTTTGCAATGCACGTTTAAAAAACGGCAGGACATTCACATTTACTTGACTCCTAACCTAAGAACGCCAACAGTCCTTCACCGGGGTTTGGAGTCGAATCGACTGAAAACTAGAATTCGTTGAATATACTTTGTCCTATAAGCAACCCCACTAATAAAAATTCAGAGGATTAAGGTCTGGTGAACGAGGGGGCCACCTCTTTTGATCCACCAGTGGGGATAAGTTTGATTTAAATGTGCGGTTACTTGGAGACCATAATGTGCTGGGCATCCATCGTGTAAGAGTGCGCCGCAGCCGCAGCCCCAGTGGCACATCTTCCAATATAACGGGCAGCTGGTCGGTTAAAAATCCCAAATAATTGTTGGCGTTCAGTGATGGCGGCCGTTCAATTGCACCATTAAATATTCTCGTCCATAAATTGACCTTAAATCGATCTATCTTCTTATGATATGCCCGCTATGCAAATTGTGGAGATTCATGTACCCATCCTTTTTACAGGAAGACTCGTCGCTCCAAATGATCTTATTGGAAAAATCTGGATCTTCATGATGCTTTCGCAGCATTTGCCGGCAAAATTGAACTCGGGATGGGTAATCTCTGGGTAGCAAGCTTTGAACTCGTTGCACGTGATAGGAGTGATAATTGTGCCGCTGCAAGATTCTATGGACTGTTGATATGGATGTGCCTGTACGGGGTTCTATCATTCGAGAAGAAATTGATGGATCTTCTTCGACTTCATACAAAACGATGTCATCATCCACCGTTGAGGGCCGGCCACTGCTGTTACGACGCCCAGGAACTCTGCCTTCGGCGATTGCGTTGTGTAATCGGATAAACATTTCATAGTTGGGATGTCGGCGATTGGGGTACCACTCTGAATACAGCCTCGCTGCAACTCGACCAAAGGCGGCCTTCCTTACCAGATCTTTGAAGCTGGCTTCTTGCCTCCAGCCAATCAGAGTACTTCAAAACTAACCGCCGCTTTTTCAAGGTCATGCCTCTATTTGTTGGTTCAAGTTTTACTTTCAGCGTCAAATTGTTGAACATCCTTGTTTATAAACATGTTGCTCTACTTTTCTATAGACAAATATAACCAAAAAATAGTAAATAAGGTGCCGTTTGGTTTGGTGAGTTTGTGGCAACAGGCAATTAAAACATAATGGGGAAAATGCAATTTTCTCTTAATGGGCATCCTGTAATTTAACTTGAACACTAAGTATTAATTGACATTTGACGTAAAAACGCCGAGTTGTTCTGCTCTATAAAAATGGTCATTTGGAAATAGCAGCACTTCTTTCAAAAAAAGTTGACGCTAAAAGCTGGTATGGAAGGCCACCTTTTTACAGCGCACTTCTCCATAAATTGCATGTCAGCGTATTCTCGCGAAGTATACGGAACGTTTATTTCCGCCATTTTTACAAAACAACGTCCAAAACGATAGACAGATCAGAGTCCAATAGAGCGCCAAAACTTCCGTTATCACTTCACTCAAACAAAATCTAATTCGGTAGGCAAAACTTAGTCCAGGACAAAATGTGAACGATAAGCGAGAACGACGCGCGAGCTAAGCAGAGTCAAGTAACGAACAGAATGAATGAAAAGGCAAGTTAATTGCGAAGACGGGATCCAACGACGCGTGGAGTGGCAATCCTGGATTGGGGGTTGAGTGTCCAGGTTGGCGCACGAAATGTGTCGTTCCCATGGAGCATGTAGGATCATGGTTTCAGACGTGGACACGCAGCGGTTGTAGTCTGTTGTACGCCGGCAGTGTTGGCGATATAAATTTGAATAATTTATACTCATTTGCTCTTCAATTCGCTTCCAGGCATCATGAATTAAATTCCTGTTTTTATGGTTTGGATCCAGTGGGTTCCAAATAATCGGCCCGGGGAGGGATAAAAATTCTAACACCACTTCGTTTGACCACTCCATGGTGGAAGTTACCACGGCACTGACAGTACCACGCGCGCACGCGCCTAGCAGCGACGTTGGAGCGGTATACACGTGTTGAGCGCCATCGTCCGAGCTCCTTTGAACCGTGTTGTTCCTGCTATTACAATTGTAACAGATCTATTACTAAATATTGTATTCGTTACGCTATTACGCCTTTTACGGAATATGCAAAAATCTATTACTTTTTGCTTTTGTCTTGACTGGAGTTTGATTGAGCTTACATTGCCATCTATTAATTAAGTGATATTAAATTGTATGGTAGTTTTGCTTCTAACGCCGAGTTCACAAGCTGGATTTTAACTACTGAGCTGTACGGCGTACTGTTTTTTGATTGGTTGTTCAATGACATGGAATGAGGAATGAAAAGTTATCATTCAGCAGCCAATCAGAACCTGGTACCCGATAACCGGTGCTATTTTATGCGAGTAATATTGGGGAATCACAGAAACTGGTTCAATTTTCTATTTCCATGCGATTGGATGAATCAAATAATCAAATTATTCAAATTGGAAAGCTGAGTTGATACTTTGGGACGAGACTTGAGAGAAACGTTTGAATTATATTCAAAATGGATGAGTATGAATCCATTTATAATTTTAAGGTATTTCATAAATATCTCTTTCACTTTCTCTTCAGATTTGTAATCAAACTGACATCTGAGAAGAAATCAGACGAAAACATCACTTCGGTTTCGGGATCAAGTGTTATATCTCGAGTTGAGATGGATTGTGAAGATGATAGGCAATCTGATATGGATAGGTCCAGTGATGAATCCATTGATGCGCTCACCCCCTCCAAAAAAAGAATCAGCTATAAACAAAAATTCACTGAAAAATGGTTGCAAAGTGATCCTACAATGAAGGAATGGCCAGTGAAATCTAAAAAACAAATGATGTGCCTTGTGTGTAATAAAGAACTCTCTGGTGGGATCACCCACATCAAAATTTCATGTTAGTAAAATGAATTCAGCACGTCGAAGCAAAAAGATTACTGATATATTTGTTCCTGAAAAAGTAGAGAAGCTGAAAAGGGATGTAAAGAGAGGTGAATATTATTCTTTATGAATTATATTTATAATCTGTGTTGAATAAATACATATTTTGTTTCTATTCCTGCTGTCTTCTGTAATATTCCTCAAACTTTGGACGAGAAAAGGAAAATGTTCGAGCATTCTCGTGTAAAAAATTACTCTGGATACACAAATATTACATGTTAGCAATAATATAGACCAGAAAACATTATTAAAGTTGATGTCATGGAACAAGAAATTGCCACAGGTCAGTTTGTTGTTAGTACTCTCGTGACGTAAGTGTCTCCAATAAGTGAGCGGACCAAATGCACCTGAAGGAAGTAACGACCAATAACTAGGAAGAAAGGAAACTGAAAGGAAGTGTATCATGTATCCTATCCTATATTCCTTAATCTTCTTTAATGTCTGTTTCCTCTTTAATTCAAAAAATCTACTTGTTTTATATGTTATTAGTCGGTTAAAATATTATAAAAAATGTAATGGTTTTATTACTAAATGATAAATCTGTTTCAATTCTGTTATATATTTTAAAAATTTTCTATTACGAATAAGAACCCCAGAGGAACAACATTTATCGACAGACGACGGGACTCACCGCGCCGCCTGCCCCATCCGACGGCACGTGAACTGGCAAGTTTGGCGCCGTTGGATCCCGGCTTCAAGCGTACCCATAGCTGCCTTTGTTTATTTTCTATGTTCTCTGGCTTAGCGAGGTAGATGATGAGCGAAATAGCAAGTACTTCAATTGTTCTTTGAAAAATGTCCCTACAATGGTCGGTGGCAAATAATGAATATTGTTAATTATGGAGGTAAATAATTGTACAACGAATATGTTCTCACATAAAAGATTGGAAATTTTCACTACGTGATGCAAAATCAATGATTACAAAAAAATGACAAAGTAGATTTTGACAAAAATAGCCCCCTTTTTGAAAAAAATAGCATTTTTTTTTATCATTTTGAAATCACTATAAAAGAGGCAAATTGATGATGTAATGTGCAGCAGTAGCCCAGTACATTTTGTTTTTATTACGATGCAAAAAAAATCTACTCCCAAAACTTGTATTAAAAACATTTCACACAGCGCACCCCTAAAATGTTCGGAGTATTTTTTTAATGTAAAAGTTAGAATAATCATCCAACAACATTTTACTGAAAAAATGAATTAGAAAAGTGTGAAATTGTACCAACAGCACAGAAAAAACTTCTAAGAGGGGCAAAAATTCAATGTTTTTATTAAAAAAAAATATCTCGAAAACGGTAAGACTTTCATTATGGGAATTTTTCATATCAGGTATGGTATCCTCTGTTCTACATTCTCCTCAATTTTGACGTGATCTTTACGGGACACCCTGTACATGCAATAAGAATTCATTTTAAAAAAGAACACAGCACTTGCATACAGTTCAAAAAAGTGAAATGTTTTCAAACGACATATCTAAATTATAACAAAAACATTATATTATCCATAGACTTATTTTCATTTCATTCGATCAACATATATCTTAATTCATTACTAATTAATCAATAATTATTAATTCCGCGTGAAAGTCATGCATAGCAGTTCTTTAATTTATCAATACAGTCTTATTTCTAGAAAGTACATCAAAGGGATCAGTCACATAATACCATTTTTAATCTAAGCGGCGACCATAGGATTTCTTTCGTCATCAACAATGCTCATTTGATTAGTTGTATTTTATTTAATAAAAAATGTCATAAATGACTTTTAGTTTGGCGAAATTGAATTTTGGGGACTGTCTAGAAATACTCGTTTTGTATATGGTTGCATAAAAAAACTTTTGTGCAATTTGTTTTTTTTTTGTAGATATATCGATACTAAGTCCACATACAGAGCTATCCTCAAAAGAGTTTGTAGGTCAGGACAGGGCAGTTCTCAAGATACCTCGTTTTTCACATTTTATAAAGATGACTCTGTATATTGACCTAAACGCCCCAAAACACGTATTCTCGAGGAAAGACTTGCTCAAATAATCTCAAGCAAGTTCATACTTCCTCATAGTAAGTGAAGAAAGAGATCCCACGATTGTCACCTCACCTATCTACTCAGCATAAAAAATACAAGTTTTGGTGATATCACAAGAATTTCGCGAATGCCTTGCTTCGACATGGTTGCATTCATGGATCGCGAGCAAAACCACTTCCAACCGTTTAACTTATTTTTGCGACTTGGTTGCACCGATCTTGTCGCGCCTAAAAGATCACAAATAATTTGCTATGTACTGAAAACAATGCTAATAATTAGAACGGGTAGATACATACATAGAATGAAATAACTAATAAAAAACCTTTTTAAAGACAAGCTTTTATTTAAGCCGTGACAATGATTTAATTATTTTTTGTTGATTTATTTATTTTCAAAAACCTTGTCACGCTAAGTGTTTATAAAAGTAGGTTTAATTTGATTGGGCAGTGATTGGTTGGTAAGTAAAAACTTTTCGAAGTATTAATTTTATTACAATTCGCGCGACAAGCTTTTTGAACCCAAATATTTCAACAAAAAATAATTAAATCATTATCAGCGATGACTTACTTTATATTTTTAGTACACGGCTTGAATAAAAGCTTGTATTCAAAAAGGTTTTTTATTAGTTATTTTATTTTTTGCTTGTGCCTTAATCTGTTCATTTCTAATAGAGCATTACAAGGTCTCTTCCCTGTAAGTTTTGAGCTGAAAGAAATCATGATCTCCGACCACAAAAACTCCCACACACCAATTTTGAATAGAATCAGACCATAATCACAAAACTCGTCCACCATCCTGAAGTCGCCATTTTGAATTTATAGATTTTGACACGAAACTCATAATCTCTGAACCTGAATACCCCCACATACCAATTTTCAATGAAATATGACCATAATCAGAAAACTCAATCTCCATTTTGGGGCCGCAATCTTGAATTTATAAACTTTGAAGAAAAATTCAATACCTCCGACCACGAAAACCGCCGCATACCAATTTTGAATCGAATCGGACCATAATCACAAAACTCGTCATCCATCTTGGGGACGCCATCTTGAATTCATGAATTTTGACAAAAAATTCATAGTCTCCGACCCCGAAAACCCTCGCATACCAATTTTGAATAGAATTGGACCATAATCACAAAACTCGCCCCCCATCTTGGGGCCGCCCTCTTGAATTTATGAATTTTGACAAAAAATTAACGACCTCCGACCCCAAAAACCCCAACATACCAATTTTTTATCAAATCGGAGCATAATTATAAATTTCGTCCACCATCTTGGAGCCACCATTTTGTTTATTTCTTTAACAAAAATTCCATAAAGCATTTTAACCGGAATTATGAACACCTGCCAAAGTTCAAATTATTCGGACGAATAGAAGTCGGTCAAAATTCACTTGCAAGATTTGACCCAAACTAACTAACAAGTGAAACTAAATAAAAGCTTATAAAAAAGTCATATTTTGGAAAAAAAACATTGTTTCAAAATACATATTGTAAAACACGTACACGTACCAAAAAACGATTTATTAATTTATCATTTAAACATTGAATACATTTTTTAACCTTAAACCAAAATTTAAAAATGTCTCATTAACTTTGGTTTTCAGTAAAAAAAGGAACTTGAAACTTGAAAAATAAATCAATAACAAATTCAGTACGAAACGATATAGGAACCACACTAACTAAAATCGTAATTCTAGAGGCAAATTTGAACCATATTAGTAAAACAAAATCTTAATAAAAAAGGACAATAAACTAAATCTTCGTTGAAAATATTAAAATTACAACTAGAGAAAAACTAAAAATATATTAAGCTGATCAAAATAATAACAAGTAACTTTTGAGTTTAAAATACAATACAACAGAAGAAAAAATAATCAAATACGTGATTTGGTGCTCTCTTGCTCATAGAAGAGGACGAATGCTTCACCACTTATAAGGGATTCTGGTGATATTGGTGATACTCTTGAGTCATTGTACTCGTGCCATGTGTCTGCATGAGGGTGCCTACAATAAGCCGTGTAGTGTCCGCTATAGGATGTTCCACTATGATTGGACACAGCATACAAGTTGTAGCGACATGGAATTATGTTATCTGTTGAATAATTACTCATGTCTAATCCTTCAAGAGGAAAGTCAATGGTGACATTTAATTTCCCCCCGAATCTATCCATCAGCGAAAATCGTTTCAAGTGAATTACTAATAATTTGGGGAATTTATGTATGGATTATGACTTAGTGCATTCAATCTTTTCCTTACATTTACAACAAAATGGTTTCTGTTCGCCATCCAAAGTTTCTTCTTTAGTGAATGAATCTAAACATTGTGACAGTCTGAGCTGGCCAGTTCTCTGTGGAATATGAAGTGAAAGGTTCCAGAAGGGGTCAAAAGAGACAGAACAATGGCCACAGAAAGTACCTACACTTCAACGTTGATTTCAATTGACCAACAAAGTTATCAACAATTTTTGAGTTGTCCATTTTTAGATATCTTGACCAAGACTCCTGTGCCTTTTCATGGTCGCTTGATTTCTCATCAATTTCTGTCAGGATAGGTTTGGGCTTTTCTATCACTCTGTTTACATCTTCATGAAGACCTTCCAATAAATATCTGAGAAATTCTTGAGCGTCCTGTTGAGCGTACCCCCCGAAACGAGGTGCGAATATTTGTATGTGGTTTTTCAAAGAAACATTATTCACCACCCTATCAGTCGAATCTTCCAACCAAAGTTCTTTTATCAGTTTTGCGTTTCTTTAAATTAGCAGAACAATCTATAACTTTCTCAATATCTATTAAAATATTGCGGTGGATATGCAAAAGGACAAGACCTGCTAAACGCTCCTTAGTCATGTTTGATCTAAGCCACGTTTTGTACCGCTTTAAAGCCGAAAAAGACCTTTCTGCAGAAGCTACATTACAGGCAGGGTTGTAAAATTAATTTTACATATCCAGTATACTCAAACCCAGGAGGTTTTCATTTTCACATTTATTTTGCCACAATTATAGCTCTGATTCTATTTTTGTTCAACATGGCGGAATTTCCATTATCAGATGATAGTTGAAAAAAAAAAACATTTTTTGTAAATGTACTTCGCAGAAATATATTCAAATTTAGTATATTAGAAAAATCACTATCAAATCCATAGTCTAAATCATTCATTATTGAATCTGAAAATAGAAATGTATATTGTAATTCTATAATAGTCCGCTACCATAGGTATACAGTGCTTCTCAAAAGTCCCCTCCCCCCCTCTTATTTTTGGAACGATTATACATAAACAAGTGAAATTTGGAAACTGAATATTAAAGGTTGTAAACTAGTAAACTAGTGATGATAGATGACGAAATCGTCAAAGATGACGTCACAAGGCCATTGTGACCAATAATTTTAAATGGAACCCTACGTTAAGCGACACATCTTTAAAAAGGTATCGAAAAAACCTATTCAATGATACTAATTTTGTTTGTGTTTATGGCAGTTTTGGCAACTCGCTTTTAAAAAACGCAAAACTGTGATGAATTAAATCAGTAAATACTAAAATTCCAAATTCAAGCTCCGTCTCTGGATAGTTGTCAAATAAGCTGACGTTTTTGTTAGTCTACTAATTCAACGTTTTTGTAATTGTCCAAGTTTTTGTACATTCAATAATTTGTGTATTGTTGAGCGAACGTTTAACTGTTTTAGCAGCTCTTGGTACTTTTAATATTTTTGTACATTTTAATAATTTGTTAAACTGTTGTGAGCCGAACGTTTAAGTGCTTCAAGAAGCGAAATGGTACGTGCTTTAGGTGATAAAGTAGCAGCGATCCTAATTCTTGGTGAACCTGGACAAAATATTCATGCAGCAGAACGCATTTTCAATGAGAGGTTTCCCGATCGCCCCGTTTCGAGGACTTATGTAAGGGAGCTTCTTCGTAAGTTTGAAACAACGGGTAGTATTAATGATGCGAAACGATCTGGCAGACCACAAATTTCTGATGAGAAAAAAATTGATATACTGGCAGAAGTAATAGTTAATCCTACTTCTTCAACAACTCACGTTGCATCTACCTGTGAAGTCAGTCGAAGTACAGTACACAGGGTGTTGAAAAAAAACAAATTTCATCCATACAAATTAAAAATGGTTCATCAACTCTCACCTGTTTCGTGAAACACATACCCAATTTCCCCAGAAGGTGAATGTTTGGGCAGGTATCCTGGGAAACCACATCGTTGGGCCTCTTTTTTTAAATACTAATTTAACTGGTGAGGTTTATCTGGAGCTGTTGTAAAACGCAAGAGAACCGTTAATCCTTGAAATTTTTGAAGATAATCCAGATGAATTCGGCAATTTGGAAATAACATTCCAACAGGATGGTGCTCCTCCACACTATTACGATGCAGTAAGACGGTATTTGGATGAGGAGTATCGTGGTAGATGGATTGGACGACGAGGTTCAACGGAATGGCCAGCTCGATCACCGGACCTCACATCTTTGGATTTTTTTCTGTGGGTTTTTATCGAAGGTTTACGCCACTGAACCTGACAATATTGACGTTTTAAAACAACGTATTGTTGCAGAATGTGAGGCTGTTTCCGCAGACACATTTGAAAAAGTACGAGAGGAGTTTAAAAATAGAATATTCCACTGTCAGGAAGTAAATGGAGGTCACTTCGAGCAATTTCTTTAAGTAGATACTGATTCTCAAATCTATCATACTGATTCTTAAATCTATCATACTGAATGGAATTTAAATTTCAATGTTTACTAATGAGCCATTGAAAATGCCATAAACACAAACAAAATTAGTATCATTAAATAGGTTTTTTCGATACTTTTTGAAAGAGGTGTCGCTTGCCGTAGGGTTCCATTTAAAATTATTGGTCACAATAGCCTTGTGACGTCATCTTTGACGATTTCGTCATCTATCATCACTAGTAGGGAAGTTTACAACCTTTAATATTCAGTTTCCAAATTTCACTTGTTTATGTATAATCGTTCCAAAAATAAGAGGGGGGGAGGGAACTTTTGAGAAGCACTGTATAGTAGCAAGAAAACAAGCATATTTTTTGATAGTATTTTTCTGGGGCAATACACCATTTCAGTGCTGAACAGAAACGACATTTGTATGGATCCGCATTCAAATATTTTCATTATTCCTCAAAATATACGAAGTTTTCCATGGTCTTGAATTTATTTGATTATAGCGTGTCTGTCGGCCACAATCATTTTCTCAGAGACTGTTCGACGTAGATGGTATGAATTTGTCAGAAGAACGGAACTCATTGACAATTTATTCAACTTCTAGGTTCCACACACTTTATCTAAAAAGCGGAAATTGTGAAAAAATCGGGGTTTGTGGAGGTTTAACTAAAGATCACAAGAAAACTATAGCGTTGATTCTAGGGCTCATGTTTTCGAAAATACCCATTTCTGTACAACTTTCAACAAAGAGTAGCCAGAATGGAGGCGCCACATGAAAATATACTTGATTCAGCTATTATGAGCTAGATTGCTCAGGATTATTGCGACAACTTTGAACGGGAGCGATATGAGGAGTTATTTGCTAAGTATCTATGCTGTCTTCATGATTTCAATTTTATTGGATGTTACTGAAATATAAATCGGTGTTTGTATCGTTATTCTATTTTTTCTTTGCATCATTTCGGTCCTTAGAAGTTACATTTTGTGAAAATAATTTCTCAAATCCCAAAATGTTGTCAACATTTTTAAATTTAACGGTGCTCCGCAAGTCGATTTGATCTTCACTTGAATAACTTCCACCAAACACTAGCGTCATTTGGGTTGTATATTCATAGACAATAATATTTTTGCAACCCGAACATAAACTCAACCTTATTTTTAATGTGATGTTTCAGTAACAATTGAGAATACTATGATAATAAAAATATGAGTACACCATATAAACGATGAAAATATAGTTCGAAGCAACTAGCGGTAAAAGTTTGAACTGTGTGAAGTAACGATGCATACGTCCATCAGCGGCGCTAGGAGTACGTTTTTGGATGTGATGAAAAAATTGGTGTTTTCTATTTCGAATTATGAAAAACATTAAATATTTTTTCAATGTCTAAGTTTGTTTCTAGGTGTTAATCTTTATGTGCAAATCCAAATATTTTAGAGAAAGGGTACATGCGTGTTCCCTATTGTCGACTGGTGATAGTTATGTTAGGCTAGATAAAATATTTTCGAATATCGGGAAATGATTTGCTCACTCTCAATTCCTGAGCGCGTGCTCCAAAATAATTAAAACAAAGTAAAATTTACAGACGTACAGAAATCTCACACCATATCACCCAAACCTTATTTTAAAGCCAACATGGTATAATGAATTCATTTTCATATGAACACATTAGGTTTTCTAAATACAATTCTACCTTAACTATAGCATTATTTATAAAACAGTAGAAAGTCGATACATATATACATAGAGACATTTCTGTTTGGCGAATCAATCACTTGGTATGGAAAAAAACGAGTGTTTAATATAAACATGCCCAATGATAATTTTCATAAATTCTACTCAGCTATCACTCTGTGCTGCAAACTAAGTCTCTGTCATCAGTAAACATTGTTGATTTGTCTGAATCGCCAAACATTTGTGCGATTTCAAAAAATATTTCATGGAAAAAAGGAAGAATCAGTGCAGGCAATATTTATGAAAGATTTATGCCAAATCACTGTTGTGAAATGCAGGTTCTGTTAGAACCAATAATGCGGATTTAAGAATTTTTGTTATATAATTATAACTACTATTCACAAAACTCATGATTTATTTGGGTGAATATTATATACAGGGTTCTGCAGTATGTCAGGCTTCCATAGCGCATATACCAGACAAGCTGACAATTTCGCTAAAGCCTATGTTCAAACTGTTGACGGAGGCAAGTGCAGAAAATACATTTATGAGTATACATAATGTGACAATTCAAACTTTTTTTTTTTCAAATTTTCAGAACCAATTTATATGATCTTTATTCTTACTATTTCTTTCAAAATACTCTCCAGAAATTTGTTCGTGAGTAATATTTTCATTGAGGTACCAATTTATTTTTAGCTAGCTGAATTTTCATTATGAAAAATACATCCAAAACGTCGAGGAATAACGAATGGATCAGGCACACCACAAACAAATCTCATTTGAAATCTACGTAACACTGTTGGAAAAAATAAAAATTGAGAAAAAAAACTTCGAGGGTTTGAAAAAATTAACCTGATATTTCATAACAAATAAATAGACCCAACGAACACAAACATCCCTGGGATGTTATAATAAAAATGCCAATACATCGATGTTTTTTGGGCCCTAACATATTTTCCCTAAAACTTTTTTGAAGAGATTGAAAATACTGTTTTTGTTCTTCTGTATTATCATTTCCTTGACGTTGTGAAAATGTTCACAAAATTTTGATTCAAAATAAAAAAACCTCAGTAATAAATATATTTCAGGTTCAAGAAATGAAACATGCGTGCAATTTCACTCATACAGTCCAGAAATTCTGTCTATGAATTGATGTTTTTTTGACAGAATACAAATCTGATGACAATATGAGATGATAATAAAACGGTCTCGTTTACAAAACATTACTTTTTGAAAAACGGGAATGAAGAATATGGAAGAAATGAAATACGAAGGATACCCCTTCAAAGGAAGGTGCTAGTTGTTTCAAAATAATAGAAACTCCCTCTGGTTGCAGATTTGGAACCATATGTACATGTCCCCTAAGGAACCATCATGGACCTATCGAAATATGGCTTACTCCCCCAAACGATAAAAATAGAAGCATATTTGTGTATACATTTTCCAATATTGCCAAGTTGATTTGAATTCTCAATTGTATGTTGTACTCGATCTAAATCCAACAGGACAGAGGTAAACATCGTGATGGCGGCGCGCCTGGTTTCTGATTGACCTAATCGCCATAAGGTTCAATTTTTATGGCAATTCTGGCATGTTGAGTTTAGATCGAGTACCAATAGCGATTAATGTTAACAGACTCAATCTTACAAGTGTCCCAGATGGATGACGTGATATCTAGTTGTCAGAGTGGAAATAGTGCCGGCGCCCATTAGTATTGGCTACAATGCTGCAAAAAGTATAAAGAAGCTCTTTCGGCATTGAAGTAGCATATACAAATCTTCACATCATTGGAATTCATTTATATTTCGGAAAGTGGTAACATTGAAGGCATATATTAGTTTACGCAAATTAAAATTGATAAGGGACAAGATACATTTTTACATAGAAACCTTCCTTACTAGCTGACAAGTGTATAGCTCTGTAGGCAGAAGTCAGTCCCGGGACTGAAAGCGGGGGCGGTCGGTCAAAGATTCTTCCATAGCGTCGCTCGGCGCTCAGATAACACCAAACGCATTTTTAATTCAACAAGGCCTGGTAGCCCAGTTGGATGAACGCTCGGCTCTCAAAGAGCTGGGTCACGCAATTTTTAATATTTTTTAATTTTCTATTACACCCAAATCAACCACAAAACTTCTACAAGTCACAAAAATATATTACCTCAGAACATTCACCCTCACAACCCCTCAAGACACAAAATAGCATTTTCACAGATCATGACTTGCTACGCAGCGGCCGAAGGCTGCTGAAAATTTCTCTGAACCTGTTTTTTCGGCGTACTTTTTCCAGGAAATAGCTCTAATTTGTTCAAGAAAGTATTATCCGTAAATTTCAATTTTCTACCATGACAAATTACAGATTTTCCCATAAGCGAATAGCAGGAAGGGATATAAAGCTCTATTTGACTTGAAATAATTTATTTTTACATAGGGTATCGCAAAACATCGCGAGGTGACCTCCTACTGCCTCGTCACAGGGGCATTTTCCCATTTTATCCTTGAAATATAGAATTAAATGCATTGGTAATAATAAATTACGAGATGTACCGTACTGAGTGGATAATAAATATATTTTAATTACTCTCGTTTCGGACGTCCATCGTCTTAATGGATTTAAAAGATTTTCACGACGTTTCGAATGCTTGTATCTGCAATCGTCTTCATCTTCACACTAAAGCAAACCACCGCATCTCTACGGGCTTCCGAAAATCCACAAACCAGACATGCCACTGAGACCGATCACCAGCTCGCGGAACTCACCGACCTACAAGTTATCGAAATAACTCCTACCGATACTACAACCCTTACAAGGAAATAGCAGTTCATACGTCAATAATTTCAAGCACTTCGTTGACACCATCACAGATGTTGAACTTGGACCAGAAGATCGTTTTATCAGCTTCGACGTGGAGAGCCTTTACACTAATGTCCCTATAGAGGAATTCCTTAGTATCATCAAAAGGAAACTCGAAGAGGATAACCAGCTGCACGAGAGGACTGACCTTTCTACCCAAGCAATATTGGAATAACTGCAGTGCTGCCTACAGAACTCATATTTCCAGGAAAAGGACCGATTCTTTTCTCAAGTCGACGGACTCCCGATGGGATCTTCCCTTTCTCCAATCATCGCCAACATATACATGGAGTGGTTCATTATATGGAATCACGGAGATAAACATCTCCAGGATTTCTTCTCAAGAATTAACAGAATAAGGGATTCGATCAAATTCACGATGGTAATGGAAACCAACAGTGCCTTACCCTTCCTCGATGTGAACGTTGAGAGAATAGGCAATGAAATCCGCACCTCTGTCTACCGAAAGGAGACATATACAGGGCAGTACCTCAGTTACGGCTCCAACCATCCGAGTTCGACAAAGAGAGGGATCGTGAGAACATTGGTAGAGAGAGCGACGCACATATGCAACGACGAGGAGTCACTAGATGCCGAATTAGACCACATCAGAGAGGACCTTCACCGCAATGGATATCCCAAGAAACTCCTAGGAGAAGCATTGAAACAACTCCAGAGAACGGAGACATCTGAAGAGCAACAACAAAGCACAGTGATCTGCCTTCCGTATATCAGAGGTGTCTCCGAGAAGATCAGAAGGATCGGAAACAAGTTCAACATCAAGAGCTGCTTTCAATCCGGCAGTACTTTACGGAGTTTCCTGACCAAGACCAAACCTGACAACAAAAATGAAATCGGTTAGAATTGCATTTATGAAGTTCCATGTGAATGCGGAGATTCCTACATTGTAGAGGCAAAGAGGCCGTTATCGGTAAGATTGGATAGCACAATAAATGGATTCAACGTGGAGAAACGTCAAAATCGGGAATCGCTAACCACGCCTGGACTGAGCACCATCGAGTTCTATGGGACGACGCAAGTGTTCTACATCGAGAGGAGCATTGGTTCAAAGAAAGTTCAAAGAGGCCGTCTACATCGAAGCCAATAACGCCTTTAGTCAACCAAGCGTTGAGATCAAGAACGTATGGAAGCCACTGCTTCCTCTTTCTGGCGGGCTGCAGAGGCGCGAAACTTCACGCACCACCACACCACGCGAAATTAATGCAGCACTGCACATGGCGGGATTACACGCATCATTGCACCGGCAGTCATATAAATTGGTAAGTAGCACCTAAACTTGTCAGTATTCACCTGAAGACGATTGCAGATACAACCATTCGAAACGTCGTGAAAACCTTTTAAATCCATTAAGACGATGGACGTCCGAAACGAGAGTAATCGAGTTACCACATCGTCTACAACCTTCAAACAAATATATTTTATATATAATTTGAATTGAATTTGAATTTGGTCAAACGCGTTAATTTTTAATAAAATAAAATATTTCAGTGCAGCCCTGAAATTTTGTGTAGTTATAGATTTCAACTGTAGAAATTGCGTAAAATTATTGGCAGAAGTCTAGGTCGGGGATTAAACGTTGCCAGAAGTCGGTAAAGTTGTAAGAACATTGTTCAAATTTATGACAATGTGAGTTCTGGCAATTTTGTTTTTATATTATCTACGGCTTAAGAAAGCTGTACATAATTTGTAAGAGGGCAAAATGATGGCTAAGCATATACAAAATGATAATATCGCTGAAACTTTTTTTATGCAGTGTTGGCATTTTTTTTGTATTATTTAAATTTTTAATGAATTAATTACGAGTACACAAAACGGAGGATAAGTATGGATAACAGAGAATAAATACATTAATTACATTCTTGTGTTAACCTTTTTTTCATTTATTAATTGAGAAAGCTGATTTTTATCAACATTAACAATCTGACTGATCATCGTCATCCTCGTCGCTGGAATAATTAATATATGTTCCATCATCTGGAACATAAATTAATATATTTATAAAAACGAAAGTAATGTATCATGTATTCTTCCTTATTTAGTATAACATCTTCAACTGTTGACGGTAATTGTAGGCCATCAAACCATTTAAATTCATACATGGCTTGTTGATGTATCCAGCCACAATTAGTGAGTTCGAGATCCGTTGGAACTGCTAGGTTCGCATTTGACCAGATATTCAATTCTATATTTCAAGGATAAAATGGGGAAATCCCCTGTGAAGAGGCAGTAGGAGGTCCCCTCGCGATGTTTTGCGATACCCTAAGTCAAAAAGAGCTTTATATCCCTTCCTGCTATTCGCTCATGAGAAATATATGTGAATTAATCATGGTACAACAATTGGAATTTACGGATAATACTTTCGTTGGACAAATTAGAGCTAATTCCTGAAAAAAGTACACCGAAAAAACAGGTTCAGAGAAATTTTCAGCAGCCTTCGGCTGCTGCGTAGGAAGTCGTGCTCTGTGAATATGCTGTTTTATGTCTTGAGGGTGAATGTTCTGAGATAATATATTTTTGTGACTTGTAGAAGTTTTGTGGTTAATTTGAGTGTAATAGAAAATTAAAAAAATTGAGTGACCCATCTCGGGATTGAACCCAGGTCCTTGCGTTTTGAGAGCCGAGCGTTCATCCAACTGGGCTACCAGGCCTTGTTGAATTGAAAATGTGTTTGATGTTATCTCAGCGCCGAGCGACGCTCTGGAAGAATCTTTGTCCGCCCCACAGTTATCTGGCTTGGTCAATTTTTTTTAATTGCATATATTTTTTAAACCAGTAATCGGATTTTGATAATTTTTCGTTCATGGGAAACTCATTCGCTGTGAATTGAAAATCATTACAGATTTATCATTTTTGAAACACAAGATGGCGAACAAGTTAAACTTTTTTATCAGTATCGGTGTACTTTTTTCTCAAAATCTTGAAACAATTTATGAACGATGTGGTATGAACAGAAGTAATGTTTATAAATTTGGTATTTTATTCTCATGACGAATAGCGGTGTATAATTTTTCAGTTGTAGAATACGATATTTTTTAAATTCCGAAACTGCAAGTTATTGTACTTTTTTTAAACCAATTTTAGGTAGATTTCAATACCCATTGTTCCCATCATCGCAACAAGACTTAAAAAAAAAATTATAAATCTTCGCCGATCATGGTCTCCAAAACCCAAAATTACCATCAGTTCGAAAGTTGATATATATATATATATATATATATATATATATATATATATATATATATATATATACAGTGCTAGTCAAAAGTCCCCTCCCCCCCTCGTATCTTTTGAACGGGTTTACTTATAATAATGAAATTTGGAGGGTGGAAATAAACGGATGTAGGCTTCTCAACTGATCATAACAGGTGACGCAATAGGCATAAATGACGTCACAAGGCCACTGTGACCAATAATTTTAAATGGGACCCTATGGCAAGTGACAGCTCGTTTGAAAGGTATTGAAAATACCTATTCAGTCATACCAATTTTGTTTGGGTTTCGGCTGATTTTGATTGATAAATTGGAGAAATACGAAAATTATAGTTTCGCATTTAATTAATAAAGATTTTAAAGTACGCCTCTGGTTAATTGTCAAAAAGGTTGACGTTTTTGAATTCTCTACTTGTCAAAAGTGTTTATACCTTGAAAATTTACCTAAGCTATTGTTTAACGAGACGTTTAAGTGTTTACATAGGCAAAATGGTACGTTCTGTAGCCGACAAAGTAGCAGCTATCTTAATAATTGGTGAATGTAGAAACAATTTCCATGCAGCGGAACGACTGTTTAATGAGAGGTACCCCGATCGCCCTATATCGAGGGTTTATTTGAGGGAGCTTCTTCGGAAGTTTGAAGCATCAGGTAGTGTTCAAGATGCCAAACGATCTGGTCGACCAACAATTAGTGATGACAAAAAAATTGACATAATTGGAGAAATGGTAGTCAACCCTACTTCTTCCACAGCCCAAGTTGCGTCTATCTGTGAAGTCAGTCAAAGGACAGTACATAGGGTGTTGGCTAAAAACAAATTTCATCCATACAAATTAAAAATGGTGCACCAACTTTCAGATGATGACCCCGACCGAAGACTAGAATTCTGTGAAACTATGTCCAATAAAATGAACCAACAACCAGGCTACATACAGACAATTTGTTTTAGTGACGAAAGTACTTTCTTTCTCAATGGAAATGTTAACACTCAAAATGTGAAGTATTGGAGTGACACAAATCCTCACATCTTTCTTGAAAAACATACTCAATTTCCAGAAAAAGTAAATGTTTGGGCAGGTATTTTGGGAAACCACATAGTTGGGCCTCTTTTTCTCAATGCTAACTTAACCGGTGAATTGTATCTGGAGATGTTACAAAATGATATTGAGGCGTTAATTCTTGAAATTCTAGAAGATAATCCAGATGAATTCGACAACTTGGAAATAACGTTTCAACAAGATGGTGCTCCTGCACACTATTACGGTGCAGTAAGACGTTACCTAGATGAAGAATATCGTGGTAGATGGATTGGACGACGAGGTTCGATCGAATGGCCAGCTCGGTCACCGGACCTTACACCATTAGATTTTTTTCTATGGGGGTACTTGAAATCTAAGGTTTACGCTACAGCACCTGACAGTATTGCCATTCTGAAACAACGAATTGTTGAAGAATGTAGGGCAATTTCCGCTGACACACTGGGACGAGTACGACAAGAGTTTAGCAATAGGATGCATTACTGCCAGGAAGTAGATGGAGCACATTTTGAACACTTATTATAAGAACTGGTTCTTAAATCTTTATTAATTAAATGCGAAACTATAATTTTCGTATTTCTTCAATTTATCAATCAAAATCAGCCGAAACCCAAACAAAATTGGTATGACTGAATAGGTATTTTCAATACCTTTCAAACGAGCTGTCACTTGCCATAGGGTCCTATTTAAAATTATTGGTCACAGTGGCCTTGTGACGTCATTTATGACTATTGCGTCACCTGTTATGACCAGTTGAGAAGCCTACATCCGTTTATTTCCACCCTCCAAATTTCATTATTATAAGTATACCCGTTCAAAAGATACGAGGGGGGGAGGGGACTTTTGACTAGCACTGTATATATATATATATATATGGGATATAATGAAATTTGTCAATAAAGTGGAGTCCACATTTTTCAACATGATGGAAAAAAATTCGGCTAAAAATATTTTCCATCAATGCCTCGAACAAGTTCGAAGATGGGCCAAATCAGTCAAGATGTTTCAAAATGGCAGCTCTTGAAAGATGAAAAAAATATCAATCTCTCATTATCATACCAATATTGGCAAACTATAGATCTTCCGATAGAGCTTCATGAGCTCCACAACTTTAATTCGAAAATTTTTTCTCTAAGATGTTCACACACACAAAAAATGCTGTAAATTACAATTAATGAGAATTAATAATTTTTGTTTGCCCTGTATGCTCCTTTCATTTGAGGTTCATTCGCTGTGTCTACCAGATACAATTTGAGTTTTTCTTCCACCGGCAATCGGAACATCATTGTATTTTAACATTTCTCTATTTCAAAGTTATATTCGTTAGCTTGATTGATGGCAATTTCAGATTCAATAGATAAATTCTGAAATCTACCTTTCCGACTGGCCGCGCTATCGGGTTTTTTCATTATTAAATTCATCATAGATTTAGCCGGATTCTATAACTATAATACACATGGATATAACAAATTTTCTAATAAACATATAGTTATTAAATGTCTTTCAGGTTTTGATAATTTTTAATACTTTAGATTGTTTATGAAAGGAGTAAAATGAGACGAGAAAAAGTTTATATTTTTCAATTCTTAGAAGGTTGCTATATATAAATGCAAAACATTATGGTCAAGGTTGAAATGAATTTTCAAAACGACACGAATTTAAGTAAAATATATACAGAGTGACCCATTTGAAAGCGGGCCACCTCTCTAAAACTGTTATTTATTATCCGATGCAGAAATTTTTTTTCCCAGTAGATAGAGCATTAATAGTTCTAGCTGAATGCCATAATTCGAAATAAAAATACAAATCAAGCCCTTAAGTATTTAAATGGGTGTGACCAAAATTTCACGATGAAATTATTTTTTTCAACAGAAATATGGCATAAGTAAAATTCATATCACTTTATCAAAATATTTCGAATAGTCGTCATATAAATCACAATCTTGTTAAATATATCGTTTAAAATGCTCTTTCAGGTCGTAAGCAGTCGAATTTGTAAACAGCAGTTATTCAAAATGGGTCAAATTATGTTTCTTCCAAACGTAACTCCATAGTATAGAGATAGTTATGTCCATCAGAAAATAATTGGAAGAAACATAATTTGACGCCATTTTGAATAACTGCTGTTACAAACTCACTGCTAACGACCTGAAAAAGCATTTCAAACGATATTTTTAACAAGATTGTGATTTATATGACGACTATTCGAAATATTTTAATAAAGTGATATGAATTTTACTTATGCCATATTTCTGTTGAAATAATAATTTCATCGTGAAATTTTAGTCACACCCATTTGAAAGCATCACAAATCTAGTGGCGTCGTCAAATTTCATTAAAAAAAATCGCTAGTATGTTTTTTGGATTTTTGACCTTAAAAAAAATTCGAAGTAGGCCGTGAAATTTTTATTTTTATTTTGAATTTATGGCATTTAACTAGAACTATTAATGCTCTATCTACTGGAAAAAAAAACTTCTGCATCGGATAATAAATAACAGTTTTAGAGAGGTGGCCCGCTTTCAAATGGGTCACTCTGTATATTCAAATATGTATTTTTTGTAATATCTCTGTTTCTCAACCGATTTTTCCAACTGATACGTCAAACCACTTCTAATGAAAAGCTCTTCCATTTTCATCATGAGTACTGTACATAAGAAGTTTTGTTACAGTGTTACAGTATTATTTTCAGAATTATTCCTTAATTTCCATAGAATTCAGTGAGAAAAACATCAATTATTGATACCCCCTCGTTGTCAGGAGTGAGACTTACTGGGTTAGCCTTAGGATATCATATCTATATACCAGCTTGATGGTCCAAGGTGGTCCTTGAAAGATCTAGCCTATGAAACTTGCATATTTTTTTCAGAACTACTATTAAAACAATTTTTTTTTGGATTTTTCATTGCAAAGACCAAAATGGCCTTAAAATGTTTTCCTGTACTAGGTAAAAGCATAGTCCTTACCCTACACGCAAATGCTTTTGGTTCTTTCCAAACCCGATTTATGCCTTAGTTATAGCCAATCAACTGTTTATACTTTTTTTCTTCAGACGTGTGGTGCTTACGCTCCAAAATTATGCAAATTCAACCCTCTGTAACCTTTAGAAAAATAAACTTGGGAACTAAATCCAATGCGGCGTATCCTTGGGGTTATTTAAAGATTCAATTAGCATGTCTTGAGGATGATATGAGAATGTCGGATTTAACGACTTTTGGCCGTTTTTTGACCAAGCCAGATCACTGACTGACTTCTGCCTACAGAGCTATACACTTGTCAGCTAGTAAGGAAGGTTTCTATGTAAAAAAAAAATGTGAAATTTCCCTGGTACCTTATAATTTTTAATTTACGTAGCCAGCTCTCCGTCCATATTATATTATAAGTGAGCCTTCTCCGAATAGTGTGTGGTATGGAAGTCTTATACACAATTGCAGGAATCTGTATACCTTCTCCTCAAATGCATGTTTTGGTTCGTACATAGTTTGAATGAGAAATAATTTTTGTTGTTGTTTTTCTTCGAATTCCAAAACGAATAAACTTATTATCTTAGAGTATTATTAGAACAATTTCCTATAATTTGACACTTTGAAGTTTTCGCCCTGTAGGTAGGGCATACCGATCTATCTAAAAGCGAATATTTTCCAAAGAACTATTTACAAGTTTCCTTTAAGATCTATAACAGTTACATGTTACAATTTGGAGTGTCAAAACTTAGAAAAATCTGTACAGGTCTGTTTTCATAACGCAATGAATTCAAGAGTTCTTGACACTCACACTAAATACTTTTTAGAATTATCTACATAAAAAACTCGTAACAGAGTTTGCCGAATAGAACAAACCTATAAAGATTGTTATTTTCAGAACAACGAAAAATCTACCTATTACACCATAAAATTTACATACATTCTTTTAACACTGGGGATATAAAATTTTTCGTCCCACGGACATTCAACAACAAAAATAGGATATTAGGGACATTAATTTCGTCCATTTGTCACTAGCTACATTTCACAATTTTATGTTAGCACCATTTACATTTATTCGAACTGAATCACATGAAAGTCCATCGTTGCTTTCTAGTGATTTTCCACTTTAGTTATCATCACGATATATTGTCTGATTGCTCCTTTGAACAATGCATCGGAAAATACGAACTCATTTGAGGATTAAGGATTCATTTAAATTCACAATCGAAATATCAGATCTAAACTAGTCGCCAAAAGCATATAAGTTTCATGAGCTCTTGAAAAATTGACAAACTAAATTATTAACATTTTTCATTTTGAACGTTGATGAAAATAATGAGTTCACTTCGAATTCTGGGTCATACTATCTAAAAATACAACGCGAAATAACATCGAGAAAAAGTATTATATTTTCTCTGGTGTTTTTGTAAAATTTTGTAAAAATATTCTACATTGAAATTCTGCAATACTCGAAAGTACACCACAGAATCAGCAGAGAAAACTGCAATAATAAGGTTATGAATACCCTACGCTACTGCCTTTTTCATCATCACTTGATCTTGGTTAATAGACAGACCAAAAAGGTTTCAAAGAGTGACGAAAGAAGAAATCTGGATGATCTGATGGACGCTTGTTCACGGAAGATCCCACAGATGCTGCTTGGAAATATCTATCTATCGATAATTCCAGAAACTGTCACTGCAAACGTTCGAGTTGCCTAACGTCTAAACTGTTGGCGCGGTTGCTGATAATAGCTCTGTTATCATCTGGCCACCCTCTATATATATATATATATATATATATATATATTTGTTTGGGGGTCTCGAACCTTTATATATATATATATATATATATAATATATATATATATATATATATATATATATATATATATATATATATATGTATATTAGGGTGCCCCATTTTGACCGACTTTTTTTTTTAAGTCTCGCATCAAAATATCTTAGTTTTTTGTAATATTTTTGAATGGTCGCTCAAGAATTTAAAAAAATAAAAAAATGGTCAAATTTTTTTGAATTTTTGTTTTCAATTTTAATCCTTAAAATTTTAGCTCAAAATTTAAATTTTCCAAGGTCGCTCATAAATTTTGAATCTTGTGGAGTACTATAGATTAGACGTTTTCGAGCGATCTTCAAATATTAATTTTAAGACTCCATCTTTTTTCTACAATCAATTAACATAATTTTGAACCAATATAAACCACGAGACCAATGAACATTCTTATAAATATATTGTTACTAACGTACTCAATTAATATGGATTATTTATCTTTTTTTTGTACTGTCCGCAAAATGCCACTCCAGCAGACTTATATTTAAAGTCAACATGGCAACACTTTAGAGGACTGAAATTTGTTCATTCAGAACAAGGACGTACCCAGGGGGGCGGGTCCAGGAGGTTTAGAGCCCCCGAAAATGTTAAGAGATTATTCCTAAATACAGAGCTAAAAATGCCTTTCTGTCTGAGACGGGGGGCGGAGCACCTCGACGGTCATCGCAGCACCGCATTGTGGCAAAACCCTGACCAAAATATTTTTCATGTGCTTTGCAGTTGACTTTTGACTTACTTTGTAATGGTAAATACTCCTAAAAAGTATCTCTATGAATCAATCTTCATCATATATACATATTTCATTTAATATTTACAAAAGTTTAGTCACTTCAGGGATCTTAGTTTTGGAGTTACTTCGGAAGATTAACCTGTTCAGTCAAATTCTCCTGAATTCGATCTCCGTCATTTTCTTAAAAGAGCTCTCCTCAATTTTTTTTCAGGAGACTCCTTAACCAATTTGTACTTAATTCCTTTTCCATCTTTAGAAGTTGAAAAACGAAAAACCTATAATGCCAGTTAAAATATAGTCCTGAAACCTAATCAATTGTTGAACAATTTTTAAATTTTACACTTTTGGCTAGGTTTTCAAATACTTCACTGTGCGGCGTATGTCGTCTCCAACCGCCCCCCCACACACACCCTCCACCGCCCCTCCGGCGCCGAATCTCCGAATTTGTGAAATATTAAATAATTTGAGAAAATTTATTTGCTTTTTGTTTCCGAGTAACTTTTACATGTTCGTTTAATATTTAATCATTTGGGTGGACCTGGACTCCCCCCCTACAAAAAAATTTGGGTACGTTTATTAATATCCTATAAACGTTTTAGGAGAATACATTATTTAACAGTACACATTTTCTTCGAAATATTCTTTTGGAATACTTATTTTATGAAAAATGAACACTACTATTTGACAAAAGTTTCATTAATAATAAACAATCGCTTGCTTCATTTTTGCGCAACTTCCTTACACTACTACCGTATGGATGGTAATTGAAAATGTATGCACGGCGAAGAAATATGTGTAGCATTTTTGTTCTGTTTGTTTGGAAAGTTGATACAAAAAAAAATTGTATACAACACGTACGCAAATGGCTTCAGCCGACATCATCTTCATATTACATAAACTACTATTATGTTGATTTGTTGAAAATATAAACAGGATGTTCATAAAATCAGATGTGGAATCATCTGCGACTGAAAGATAAACTTTTGTCACTATCTTCCAACGTCAAGATAACCTCTTGTGGGGTATTCATGTTGAAAAGGGAAACATTCTCAATATTTTAATCGTGGATTTTTCAATTCACAGCAAAATCTTTCTATCAATATTCAATTGAGAATGTTTCCCTTTTCTACTATTATGTATTAGCTTTCCAAATAAACAGAACAGAAATGCCACACATAGTTCCTCGTTGTGCATACATTTTCAATTACCTTCCATACGGTAGTGTAAGGAAGTTGTGCAAAAATCTAGCAAGCGATTTTTTATCAATGACGCGTTTGTCAAATATTAGTGTTAATTTTTCATGATATAAGTATTTCAGAATATTTCGAAGAAAACGTGTGCTGTCACTACAAAATTTCAAATAATCTATAATTTATTGAGATCTCCTGAAAAGTTTTTAGGATATTAGTTATAAGTTTTCGGAATGAACAAATTTCAGCCGGCTAAAGTGTTGCCATGACGACTTTAAGTAAAAGTCCGCTAAAGTGTCATTTTGCGGATTCTTTTCAGTATCCAAGTCATTTTGTGGAGCATTTTTGGAGCGTGTACGAAAAACTACTATTATTTTAAATTGTTTTGAATAGATATATTTTTTTTAATAATACGTTTTACATACAATTCACGTTCTACAAGGAAATTCAATAACGCTTACTTGGAAGGTTCAAAAACTGTTCGTTCTTTAAAAGTTGTTAACGATATAGCTGAACGTGAAATTGCTCAATAAGTTTAAATTATCAATAAGTTTAAATAAGTGACTGGAGTTTTGAATACAATGTTATTACTCAATGGAATAGAATAACCCTTTTTTTCGCCTCAATTTTAATCTAAAAAATAAAAAATAGTTTACTCATTGGTCATCTTAAATATCTAGATAATTCTCCAGTAATTCATTTTGAAATATGGAACTGAAACAAATTTAAAGTTTTTGCTTTGTATTTCGAATGATATTTATTTAGTGTGATTACACTTGTAGAGAATATATAAAAAAATTACTTACTATTCAAAATAATTTTACAATTTAAAATAAAAACTTTTTTCTGTTAAATTATCCATATTAAGTATTTTAGTCACAATATATCCATAAGTATTTTTATGGGTCTCGTGCATTTTTGTAAGTCTGATGTCTGAGTTACAACGGTGAAAACGTGAACATTCTTCCGAAAAATCGTCTGCTTTTCCAATTTTGAGAAACTATTTGTAGCTATTCACTATATAATTATAATTTTGTAAATTCAAAGTTAACTCATTTCCACTCCACCATAAAGTGGAGTAAACGGCGTTTTTTTAAATGGGGTATCTCCAGTAGGCCTAATCCGTAGATATTCTTTTTTCTTATCATTGAGTACGGCTCTTATTCCGTAATTTATATCCCGATAATATTTCTATTATTTCCTTCTTTTTGATGGTCCTGGTTGATGTTGATGACTTCATAATCGTCTTCGTAGTGAGTGTTATCCTCTAACCCATTTTTCTCACTGAGAATCTGGGCTTCCATCTGGTGGCTCTAGTGCATTATCGCATGATTCACCATAGCAGAATCAGTATACAACAGAGCACTTTGCATCCCTTTTTGCAATTGCAAATTACACTCAATAAGGTATCTGGAGCAGGTTTCTCTGACATTGTTACTAGATTGAGCCCATTTTTGGACTTGGTGGTGGATCTTAAATGCATGGAGCGTCCTTCGTTGGTGGTAAAGAAGTTAGGTGGAATTTGCTTTTCATTGTCGATTTTGAGAAACGTTGGTAGCGGACTTCTTCCAAGGTTTCCTCTTCCATGTTGCCACCATACAAAGCAACGAGAAAGAGTGTGGCAAAATGCAATATCTATTTTGAATGAAATATTTACTTTTCCAAGATTCGACGAAATTCACAGTCTACGATGAACAGATATTATTTCTTCAATTAAGTCTCGAAAGGAACCACTGCCCAAATAATTTGTATGGGCAATTAATGAGCATAGTTCTGCTCACCGGAAGCCATTATAATACAGTCAAAGTAGGATATAATATTTCACAAAAAGTTAGTTTTTATCAACGGCAGATATGAGAAAAAGTTAAATTATCGTCTTGAAATGCTCTTTCATATATGCACATGATGAGTCATAGAAGATTTTCGTTGGAAAATAATTAGGTTACAGAAAATATTGTCAATATTAAGAATTAGAAGAGCCTAGGAGAAACGTTTTTTCCTCTAGGTTTTTGATCTTCTACGCTTGTAAGTAATTAAATATTGTATTTGATGGATTTATCTGTGGTTAGGAAAAATAATCGTTTGAAGTTTATCGCAGCTAGGAAATACGTAAAATGACTGGACTATTATTCTTGAATTGCCACAGTGGTTTCGAGATATTTTATGGGTAAATGTTTTCAGTTTTTTTGGCAGATGCAAGGATATTCATGTACTGACCAGAGAAGAGTAGTTCGATTCGAGATTTTCAACGAGACATATGTTTCTTCCAAGGCATTCATTTTTTTAGTTATATAGGCCTTGCCAGCCTGTGTTTAAGTTACTCAAATTTTTTGTCGTTCAAATAAGTAATGGTCCGATTCAGAATTAGTTTGATTGAGTAAAACTCACAACACTAAAAGTTCTCGTATGGTAATCCTTTCTGTTATTTTATTAGTTATGTGAGGGACCAAACCATAGATAATTCATTCAACTGAGCTAATTAAATTGAAACGTTTCGTATTGAAGTAAGAACGTGGGTTAAGGCCGGAAAAAAACCAACGTAGTAGCATATTCGCAGCTGCAGGCGTCTTATCAATGAGCACGAGATAAGACGATAGATATGCCGTCCCTCGGAGGGGACGTTAAGATGTCGGTCCCGAGTTCATGGATGTTGAGCTCGTTGAAGAACCCTACCTCTGAAACAACAGAGGATTCGGCAAAATTTCCGGTTGGGAGGAGTGTGCTCACCGGCGTCGGTGTTTAGCCTTGGTAGCAGAAATAGGCCGACGTTAAATAAAAAAGGAAAAAAAAATACTCAATGGGTTTTTTTATTCGAAGGAATGAGAGAGAGAGAACTAAGAAAGACATCTAAAATTTATTCAGTATAAAGAAAATTGCAGTTCAAAAGGATTAATGAGATTCTTAGAAATTGAGAACCTAAAATGTAGAATCAGTATCCAGACGTCTTCCAGTCACGAGATGGTCCAGAGACTACAAAGACATAATCTTCGGTGAGGAAATTGTGGTGATTATTTACCCCGGTTACTGTGGTGATTCTTCACCCCGGTTACTTTAGCAATAAATCCAGCAATATTTTTATACGTAATCCTGCTAGTCCCATATTATGTCAGAACGTCCATAAAGGAGAATGATTGAAAATCTAATGAATAAATCCAAATTACCGAGCATCGGGGACGGTTTGGCGGCGGCAATCTTTCTATTAGACACTCTGCTACCTTCAAATTTCGTCAGAACGATCTTGAGGGAGAACAATGAGCGATATAATCGACAAATTCGAGTTACCAAGCGTCGGGGGCAAGAGGGCGGTGGCGATATTTTCATTAAAGATCCTGCCATCACCATATTTCGTCGGAGCGTCCATGAAGGAGGATAATGCACGATTCCATCAACAGAAAAAAATTACCGCGAGTCGGGGGCGGTATAGCAATATTTTTATTAGAGATGCCATACAACCATATGTGAAAGATACCCTCCTCCCATCCACAACATTGATTTTGTTATCTCCGAGTTATTAATTAATGCCACAGTGGAAGTAAAAAAAATTATAAGCGACAAGAAAAATCATTTCCATTTGAAGAAGATTTCGCTATATAATGTTATTGTGGAAAGATTGAGTTGGACGATTTTTTGGAATAATGTTTCCGTTTCCGCTGCTGTAAATCGTTACACATCAGACTTACAATAAAGTTTTCATACATGTAGGGAATTCAGTAGGATCAACCGTTGAGGAAGTATGTCGAAAAACCCAATTTACCTTTAATCCAAGATGACGGACCACGACGCCCCCTTCCCCAAAGTCGAAAATTTTGATTTTTGGAACTAATAAGCATATATTAAAATAACTTCTACCGCAGCTTCTGTGGGACAGATGCCTTTTTTAGTCCCCATTGACTGGAGTATGTTCGTATGCAATCTTTTCTTTTCAGAGTCGAACGAACCTGCTAACCCGATACCTCTTGCATGGATTGAAAATTTGCGGATGTCATCGAAATATCTTGAGGTACAATTTCTACAGTAAAATGTGCGGGCTCCTTCTTGACATAATAATCAAGCACTGAATTACCATATCTGTGTGAGCTTCCAGCGTCATGTATTTTTATCGATTGAAAAATATATCCTTACGTGGAAGCAATAGCGAATTTTCTCATTCTTAGTGAGCAAAACAATATATATTTTTTGATTGGAGAATAATTTGCATGACGAACAATTTTCAGCTTTTCATGAGTCATGCGATATGAACAGACAATCTGCTGAAAATTGTTCTAGAGCCGATAAGATATTAAGATGAAATCAGTTCATTGTTCATTGGAAATCCCCCATTTCAAGTTTTATAGCACTCATAGTCTTTTCAATAGTATTCTTTCTTCTCTAAAAGGTTTGAACAAAAAATTGTTAGGATTAAAAAAGCCGTTTTGAGGGATTTGTACATAAAAATAAGATCATATGAACAAGTAATCATATGAAACCTTATTTTGAAGATATTGCTGGAAATATAACATTTTACTCCCTCTAGTTCAGAAAATGCCAAAGCCTTTATTTTGGCCTAGATGGCAACAAGTGCGACATATTTGAACGAGAGAGTTTTGACAGGAATTTGCTATGAACGTACATTCGCTGTAATCATAACGCTAAACATAGAAATGTAGCAAAACGTGTATATATTTCAGCTATTAAAATATCGTGGATACATCTGTGCAATAACAAAAGCCATCTTATAAAATTTGTGACAGAAATAATAAAAAAATCAAAAGTCTTGGGTTTAAGGGGCTCAGAATTTATGGTTTCCTAGAACACGTGATTCGTCTTGTGGTAATCTTACGACCTATGAATAGAAATCGTGGACCAGCAGTATAGTAAGTGGGCAACATGAACTTTTCTAAATATGGAATTTATTCATGAAATATATGTAAATGTTTACGAAAGATCTTCTTGGTCGATAATAATAAAAAGCGGAACAATTTGAGTTAGATAGGATAGTTAGTAATGGTGGGATTGTCGTTTTTTGTCTGGGTTTTCGACAATCATCTATCCAAATGGACCACTCCAGATGAATGAGAATACTCCACATCTATAGAAAATGTATAAATTAGTATCTTCAGTCATTGCCTTATCTTCGGAGCTGTATATTTCTTATGTTGGCTCAAGGACGAATCAACCAGTAATTTGTATTTGAATTTGATACTTGAAAAGGACCATTATTATTATCCATAGTGTAAGAAACACTGAATCCGTTTCATTTTTATGAGCGGGAGAACCACCATTGTTAGATGGTGGCAAGAGGTTTTTCAGCCGAATTGTACTTAGTTCTTTCTGAATTTCCATGAAAGAGGGTTGAGAGTTGTAATTGTTGAATAATATCTCTTGACTAGTTTTGAATCTTAACTGAATTTAATTGAATAATTTCTAGTATTATTGAGAAATCTTTTGAAGTCCTTATCATTTTGAATATTGTTTAATCAGGTCAGTCCAAATTTCGATTTCATTATTCTCATTCAGAAGAAGAGTATTCTCATTCAGAATAAGAGCTTTAATATATATTAAAAAGCTCAACTCCTTGTTTCTTTTTCATATTATCATCGAACACACCCTTTCCGAAAGGAAATTCAGAATACATTTTGATTAAGAAGTATAACTATGAGTATAAAGAGAACATCTAGAGCTTCATCGGTTTTCATTTTACAAGCAAAAAACAAAAACCAGATTTTTTTGCATTTCAATGTTTTTAACAAATTAAGCAATGACAGTTGCGAGTAAGAAACATAACATCATACAACCGTCTTTCGTATGATGGCACAGTCGGTTTCCTGGTAGTATTTTTGAAAAAATTTCTATTGATTGGTCTAAATTGCAACCTATCTGAAAGATCCACTTCAGAACATTTCCCTCTATTGCCAGAGCTTGTAATTTTGCTAATATGATTGACACTATCAAAGGCTTTTGAGAAGTCTGTGTAAATAGAGTCAACTTGCGACCTCTTTTCTAACGCATTCAAAATGAAATTGCTGTATATTGATAAGTTTGTTGTTGTTGACTTCCCAGAACTGAAGCCATGTTGTTGGTTGATAATTATGTGTCCCAAGTGAGTTGTTTAGTGACAAGCCGGTCTAACAGTTTTGGGATTCCAGATTGGTTGCAAACTGATCGATAGTTTTGAACTTTATCCCTTTCTGCAGATTTGTGCATTGGGTTGAGAAAACTGTTTCTCCAATATTCTGGGAATTTTCCAGTACTTAGTGACAAGTTGAACTGAACAATATGTGCAGTGGTGTTGCTAAGGTGGAAGTGATGCATAGGATTATGAATTTAAATAAATATAAAACCTCAGGAAAATAAAGGAAATATACAAAATATCGCATTCAAACTTATACGATAAATATTACACATATTCCTTTTTGAGTTACATATAAATTCTACACAGCCGGTGTGCATGATCTGAGGCATTTTATGGCTCTCAAACGACTTATGTTTCATAAGGTAGTGGAGGCAAATATGGCCCATTTAAATGTATTTTTTTTTCAATGAACCTGAATATGTTGGGTAATATTTTTTCAACAACATAATAGGTGAGGATGTGGCTGATATACCTATATAATTTAGCCTAGTCAAAAATGATTCTTAATAGATTTATACGTAAAAATTATTTGCACTGCACTTGGGCCATATTACCAATACGGTCGGATTATATGGCCCACAGTAAAAAATCTTTAAATTTAGGAAGATGGATCTGGTTTCAATTATTTTCAAAGTTGTTTTCACAAAATTAAATACAGAAAAATGTATTAAACTAGCCAGGAACATGAATAAACGTAACAAGTATTAAAACAATGAAGGAACACATCTGAAAAATGTAAGTAACATTTCATTACACATTTGAATAATAAAACAGATTAATATTCTTATGCGCAAAAAACTTATACTTGATAATGAAAACAAGAAGTCGACACCACTCAAACTCTTCATCATCGTCAGACTCGAGACCAACACATGCCCAGGCCCAGGGCCATATAACCCGCCACTTCATTGGGCCATATTAACCGAAAAGACACGCAGACAACATAATGGGTGAAAAAACGAGAACGTTTTCTTAGCGAATATATATTCCGTGCAGGGATACTTAACAACATACAGTTACCTGTTTTACCCGTTCACTTTGGTTCTGAGCGTAAAAACGTGGTCAAGAAATTAGCCGAAAAATTATAACAGCATGACCCGGCAGTCAAAATCCAACTAGTTGCTGAGTGCATAACCGTGGCGCCTAATAGTCGCTCAAACAATCGTTGGTAATGACGTATGCAGGCAGTTATCTGACGTTGCCAGATCACTGATAAATACTTCAGTTTTTTATATAAGGGCCATATTACCCACTGGGCCATATTTGCCTCCACTACCTTATAGGTATAAGTTCTTATTGCGAAAAATGTCTATGATTTGCCACAAAAATATATTGTATTGTCTTATAGTTGCGCTATTTGAACTTATTTCAAAATAAAATGAAAAATATAAATAGCGCAATTATACAATACCATATATTCTTGTGACAAGTCATGTACATTTTCAAACTAAAAAAGTGACTACATTGATATTAGGAGCCCGAAATCGTTTAAAAGCGATAATAGCTTGAGATCATGCATACAGGCTGTGTCATATTGAAGATAACCAATGTAAAGAGGGACTTCCTCCTAATTGCTTTGAAAATCGTCATTTTCCAGATCGAGCACTCTCAACTGTCCCGAATGTTGTGATGAAAAAACTATGCTGTGTATCTGGCGATCTTGATTTATTGAGGTTAATATCATTGAAAACCTATACTTT
Source organism: Gonioctena quinquepunctata (assembly GCA_018342105.1). Lineage (NCBI taxonomy): Eukaryota > Metazoa > Arthropoda > Insecta > Coleoptera > Chrysomelidae > Gonioctena > Gonioctena quinquepunctata. The sequence goes on from JAFIRS010002506.1 coordinate 74,329, forward strand.
TTTTCATTAAACTAAGTGCTATTTAAAAAACAATCCATTTATAATGTTTTTCAGGGGTGATTAAGAGAAGGGAGTGTGGTGGGACACAATAACAATGAATTGGTTCCATCTTTCCTTGCATAGTATAAACTAGTTATAGAATGAAAATTGATTGTGAAGAATTGGTCCTTTGAGCCAGATATGAATTTTGACTACGTAGACATTCTGTGAGCGAATTTTCAACTTAACGAATCTATAATTTTCCATTTACGCTTTCAGTAGACCTCCGTATGCAATTAATTTAAGCGAACCCTTCCGAAAGTCAGTTACTTTGCGACGAGCAATTATTCTCTTTCTGCTTCGGCATAACGTCTTCATAGGGCGGCACGTTGGCCCTTTTGAATTCGTCCCGTACCCTTTCCGCTTCTTGGAACACCCTGAGGAAGTTCATTCCGGCCAATTTTTTCAAATCTTCCACGCTCCACTTGCCGGTTCCTATCAATTCAGCGAACAAGGTCGGATAGGAAGAGACATCTTCCAGGCCTTGCGGGACACTGAAAATGAAACATACGCTATAAAAAATACGATCATTTATTAACACACTGAATGAAATTTTAAAATTGAAATACTAAAATAATGAAAATGATGATATTAGTAATGATAACGATAATTCCTTCTCAACCAACTGTAAAGTTTCCTCAATAATGCGGTCCATTCATTAACGGATACCGAAGGTACAACAATCTGCAGTTATGCAGTTATCGATGTCCACCAAACATCGATATAATGAAATCTTTATTAGATAGATAGATACAAGGTGACCCAGGGGTGCGTACAAGCTCCATAACTTTTTTCTATCCAAGCTGACTTGATTTTTTTAAACGATAAAAAAATTTCTCTTTATATACATGTTGTCCCAAAATAAGATACACAACCGAGTTCTGTTTTTGGAACGAAGTTCCTTATCGCGCGTTGCGAAAGGGGGCTAGACGGAATAAATTAGGACCAAAAGTTGTAACGACACTTTCGCTATAGTTGTAAGCCGTGCGGCGTGCGCGTGTTTCTCTGTCTGTCTATCTCTCTCTCTCTCTCTCTCTCTCTCTCATAGAAAGCAAGCCAGTTATTTCGCATTGAACAGTGTGGTGTCGCGACGATTATTTTTGTTGAGTGTATACAGGTTTTTTGTACATAATAAATAATAAAAAATAATAACAATAATGAATCCTGACAGTGTTTCTGCACAAGTTCCGGATATTGCTGATGGAGTTAGGTGAGTAGAGATTTCATACAGACAATAATAAATGCTTATGTATTTTTAGCAAGTACTCATTATAACCTCTCTTTACTATTGTGCTAACCAAGTCATACGCGTTATAATCTCTCCATTATTGTGTGTTTAGCAAGTGTACGCGTCATAACTTCAATAAATTTGAAAGCAAATTATATTTAAAGATTAAAATATTAATGCGTATGTACTAAAATTGAGCCTACTGATTAAGTTTATATTACGTTATATTTGTTAATAATAAAACAAATATTATTATAACTTAAAAAAAATTTATTATAATTCCTTCACTAATTAATCGAAAGGAACTTCGTTCCATCCGGATGTCCCTTGACACCTCTCAACTTTTTTTTTCGAAGGAACGCTTTCCCCCCCATTGTTGTTACCATTTTTAAACGGTCTTGTGTGGGTCAAATCTAGTAATTGAAATTTGACCCCCTTCCTGTTGACTGATTGATCTGAAATTTGGTACGCACCTCGAATTCTGATGACAATTCAATCATTTGTCATTTGGCCGCCGCCACAAAATGGCGGATTACATATTTTTTCACAATATGGATATCAAATGGGAGGGCTTGACTAGTAGAATACAGAACACCATGAAAATATTTCAAATCCAAGATGGCGTCCGAAACAAAATGGTGGATCATAGAGTTTAGACAGTCAATACAAATCCTCCAATATGAAGATCAAATGAAAGGGCTTGACTAGTAGAAAACAATACACCATGAGAAAATTCCAAATCCAAGATGGCATCCGAAACAAAATGGCGGATCATAGATTATTTTGTCACCGGCTTCCACTGTCCACAAAATGCAAGGCAGCACTGTAGACCACGCAGTTGTGTATTTAGGATCGAAATTGTTTGAGGAAGGACAAGCTTACGTGGCACTGAGTCGAGTCAAGTAAAAAAAAAAATTGAATTCAAAAACTTGAAAATGAAATAAGTACAATTTTTTTAAGTTAAACGGTTTTATTGTAAAAAAACATAATAATAATGCAGATAATGAACTGAAAGCTAAAAAATAATTAGGTAAGTACCAGGTACCAGTCATTACACCACTCTCATCAATATAGGGCATCGATCAGACTAAAATAAAATCGTGGGGCGCGTCGAATTTCTATTATCTACAGTCAACCGCTCATATCATTATATGCTTTGGATGCATCTTCTCAATAGACAACTTATGTAAAATGTGTGTAAAAGTAAATCCGTCACTATCATCGTGCGACATCACAGAACGATCATTTATATATCTACTCAGGTTACGCTACATCCCACTATTTTATTTTAGTCTGATCAATACCCTATATTGATGAGGAGAGTGGTGTGATGACTGGAACCTGGTACCAATCTAATTATTCTTTAGCTTTAAGTACATTATACGCATCATTATTAAGTTTTTTTACAATGAAACTGTTTACCTTTTTTTTTACCTATTTTATTTTTTAGCTTTTAGTACATTATCTGCATTATTATTATGTTTCTTTACAATAAAACAGGTAAACTTGAAAACATTTTTTACTTATTTTTATCCACCCCAATGCCATACTGTCCTCGGTGCGCTTTAATCTTTTACCTTAACCTGGGTGGGGTACCGCTAACGACTTATCATTTCTAGCCACCCTAACGCCACACAGTCCTCGACACGATACGAAATCTTGACTTGTCGTTTGTTTTGATTAGATACCTACATTTCAGTTTTAATGTATGATCCGCCATTTTATTTCAGACGCCATCTTGGATTTCGAATTTTTTCATGATGTACTGTATTCTACTAGTCAAGCACTTTCATTTGATATCCATATTGAGGGGGTGGTCGAAAAATATGTAATCCGCCATTTTGTTGCGGCGGCCATCTTGGATTTACAATGGAAAATGTTTCCTGGTACAAGTACTAGTTCTATCTCTGCACCTGCATTATTTAGCTATCCTACTTCAATAGCACCGTCATTAGTTACCGATGACGAACGTTCTGCAGTTGAATTGCTTCAGTTACTCATCAGGGTATTAATATTACCAATTTTTCAAACTGACAAATACGTGTTAATGTTTATAAATGATTCCTCACACAGTAGGTTACTGTGTTCTGATTATTATTATATCATTTCATTAAAATGTTTAGTTATTTATGTAATAAGGATCATAAAGACGATCATTATGGTTGAAGTCGTGAACAGGACGTGTGCCATAATGATTGTTTATGATTCGTATTACATACAAAATTTTATCTGATGGCATTCATATTAATACATTTTCGAAAAATTAAAAACTGCATTTTTGACATGTCACAATGACAACTATTTTTAAAGGAGTAAGTATATAGTCCAGTCATTTAGTATCTTTACTTGGAAAGTTTTCCGGGAGTTTTGAAAATTGGTAATTTTATAGATTTTGATATGCTCTTTCCAAATTTCAACTTTGCCACCTCGTATGTTTACCGCTCGCGCCGCCATATTGAAAAAATGGCGCCCAAAAGCAGTTTTTTGATAATAACTCCTTTCCGACGCATTTTACAGGAGAAACATATCCATACAAAATAAAAGTAGAGGAAATTTCCTACAATTTATGTCATGATCTTTTTTTCCCTAAAATTAATAGTTTCGGCGTAGGAGCGCCGTAAAGTGTAATTCAATACAAGTTTCGGCAGAAATACTAATTTCCACACCACCATGAGGTAGAGAAATCGGCGCGTGTTTTTTATCGTGGTATCCCCAGTAGGCGTAATCCACATCTGACTCACTATTTAAATATTTAGTTCAATTTCCGTCGCTTCATTCTTGTTGACGGACCAGGTGTTGGGTTTTCGTCGTCTTCAATACCGATTGAAATATCGAAGACGGAAGTTTCTTCGGCATCATCGACGATGGGATCATCAGTTTCATCGTGGTCCTCTTCGTTCTCGATTTCATCGTTTATTTGCTCGAGAATAGTGTCCGTTTCTTCTTCTTCAATGTCGTCTTGTGACGGAAATTGCGAATTATCGCAAGAACCACCACAGTTCGTGCACACAACGGAGCACTTTAGTCCTGCTTTTCTGCATCCGCAAGCTTTTTGACAACCTTTCTTGCATTTGCAAGAAATAAGTTTCAGTAAGCTTTCCGGAGCAGGGGGATCGAATGTAGTAACAGGAATGAGCCCATTCTTGTCTTTTTTCCATCCCCATTGTTCTGCATTTTGTTCGTTTCCATACCATTGCTGAATTTGGTGATAAGTTCGAAACGAATGTTGTCGTGCTGCTGCTTCTGTTGGTGGTAGCGACGCAATATTAAATTTTCTCTTATATGCTGATGCTGTCAAGCATCGTGAACTACTATGGATTTCAATCCCACCAAAAGTTTGTATTTATAGTCTTTTCTTTTTATACTTGACTGACGAAAAGTTTCCAATCCTTTTTCCTTCACTTCAATAACTTCACTTTCTTGCAGTATATCACCACAAATAAAGCAGTTTACTTCATTAGAAGCCATGGCTCTATAAATGCAAACAACACTGTGAAATGATAAACGTATACTGATGACTCTGACTAAATATTTCTATTGAGCTCAGCTGGGTCCAGATGTTTCTTAGAAGGGGAAGAAGGGCCTTGACACAGAAGGGACGCATTCCTTTATACCTGCGGAGACATGACAGACTATAGTTAGCTGGGTTTCCATTCTATGGAACAATATTTAACCTTCGTATAATTTTTATAATTTACAAATCACAATATGAGCAGTTTAAAGTAAATAATACACGTTGGTGTGGATGTATAATGGTTTACGGCGCTCGTACGCAGAAACTATTGATTTTAGGGAAAAAAAGATGATGACATAAATTGTAGGAAATTTCCTCTCCTTTTATTTTGTATGGATATGTTTTTCCTGTAAAATGCGCCAGAAAGGAGTTATTATAAAAAAACTGATTTTGGGCGCCATTTTTCCAATATGGCGGTGCGAGCGGCAAACATACGAGGTGGCAAAGTTGAAATTTGGAAAGAGCATATCAAAATCTATAAAATTGCCAATTTTCAAAACTCCCGGAAAACTTTCCAGGTAACCTCTATTTTATCGACCAAATGACTGTAGTAATATGTGTAGTTTCAAATATTAGTAGGTTAGTGAGCTGTGCTTTGCCATTTCCTTGACAACGTCAGGTTGTAACGGCAATATTTATTTATCTGCTGTCAAACACATTTGTCACGTAGAATTGAATATAATTTAAATAATAATGAGTGATTCTGAAACTGGTAGTTTACCTTCTGATTTGGAAGAAATGACGCGAAATATCGTGGACTCCCTTTTGCCGGAAAACACGGAGTGTATATGAAATAGCGTTTAATCGGTACGAAGAATGGTGTTCTACTAAGAAAAGCAAGAATATCACTCATGAAAAAGTATTGTTGGCTTACTAAGGAAAGAAAACGATCTTCTCTCTGGTCGTATTATTCGATGATAAGAAGTACTTTATTAACAAGAAAAAACGTCGATATTAGTAAGTACCTACAGCTGGTTGCATTACTGAAACGTAAATCAGAAGGTTACAGAGCTAAAAAATCCAAAATTTGTACTAAACAAGATGTCACAAAGTTTCTAACGGAAGCATCAGATGATACATATTTATTTAAAAAAGTTGCTATGATAATTGGACTAAATGGAGCATGCAGAAGAGAGGAACTGACAAATATGCTTGTTGAAAATGTGATAGATGAAGGATCCGTTTTTAGAATTACTTTACCGAATACAAAAACAAAGATAATGCGAGAATTTTTTGTAACATCGGGGAATATCCCAGGATTGAATATGGAAGAGCTTGTCAGACAATATGTGAAAATATGACCTTGCAACACAAACCATCGACGTTTTTTTGTCACTTATAAAAATAAGAAATGCACGAAACAACCCGTTGGAATTCACACCTTTGGTAAAATGCCAAAAGTTATTGCCACTTTTTTTAATTTACCCACCCTGAAGAATATACCGGACATTGTTTTCGGCGATCGTCTGCTTCATTTTTGGCCGATTCTGGAGCTGATCTGTGTACCGTGAAACGCCATGGCGGATGGAAAAGCAATACTGTTGCTGGAGGTTACATCGAAAATTCGAAAGAGCGAAAGAAAAAAATATCAGAAGCAATTTTTGGTGCCAACAACCAAACAGGATTACAGTTTACCAAAAAGCATTAACTACTGATGTAAAAACTCTAGAATCCATTGGAATAAATATTGCAAATTGTAGTTATTGCTCTTTTACCATTTATAATAAATAGTTTTGTACATAGTTATGCATTTTGAATAAACTTTTTTGATCTCACCATCACATGTTTTTCATATAGAATGAATTCATTATGGGACTAAGTACCATAATGAGCTTCCGTATGTCATCAAAATTGAGTGACATAACGTTGTCATTATGACATGCCATCAGATAAACAGATTTATATTATCCAATATCGACCATATTTACTTTTAACACTGGCGTTGAAAATATTTTCAACACTAGTGTTAAAAGTGATTTCGACACATTATGTGAAAACGTCAGTTCTTAATTCACATGATTATGAACAAAAAAAGGCATTTTAAATGATAGTTGTAAGGAAAGCCTTGTTCTAGGGCTTCTGAACTTACCTAATGAGATATCGTATAAGATAGAACGGCTGAACATATCAACTGATTTTTTCAGTATTTTTGACACCCCCACATCCACGCACCCCCAAAATTGGGAACCACTGAAAATCATTTTCAAAGAGCTGTTCAATGATGTATCATACATAGAGGGTTGCCACTTGAACTTTTGAAGTGGGGGTTGATGAGGTGGAGAGGGTGAGAGTATCGAAGTTCGCTCATATGATGCCATTTTGGTTCCCCGACCTTGCGTAGAAACGAATTTGGGCATTTCTTGATCTCTTTTTCCATTTCTGAGATATTCCCACTGACCACTTTTTAATTTGACACACTGTATATGAATGTATGTTGCTCTGTTTTGACTGTCGCGACCAGGCCCCCGACAGGTTCAAGCCTTCATTGTTTCTCGATTTTATATGGGCTTCTTCATCGAAAAAAGTTTTGCAGAAAACAATTGAGATTTTCCTTTGGAAGATATTCAACGAATTCAAATCATTCGAGCCGAATAACGTGGAATACCTTTACTGAGATTCCCTTACAAAATTAGTAAAACCATAATTGATCTTGGCAACATTTTTATGAAAATTTGCACTGCACCTGCTCCCGTTTATTAATTCTGTAAATACCGCTGATTACCGAGGAACTTTATCGAAACCCGGGGAAGGAAAGGAAATAAGACATTTCCCAACTTAATATTTACACTGTCGGATTAGATTTTGGGTTTCATTACGGCATTTAATGAAATAAAGGATGTTAGCAGCTCTGCGTGAAACCAAAGTCAACACTGAAATGAAAGCAGGAAAAATCATAGCACGAAACAAAGGGAAGCGTATATTGAAATTAAAAATAGTAATATCGAGATCAAGCGGGAAGGGAAAACAAATGAAAACCGACCGCGGAACGGAATGGAATTGAAAACATCAAATCAACGAAGTGGGTGTAATTTGTGTTTCCAAGGAGCTCAAGAATACTTCGAAAGCAGTAACAGTATAGTGAATAAAAACATTCTTTGTTACCTTTACAGAATACAAATTTTCAAATGTTTTTTTTTCTAGAAAAATTATCTATCCTGATACATTTCATAGAAAAACAGATCGAGTGATTGATTTTCTCACATTTAGTAGGGATAGAACGGAACCCGATATAAAAATCCAAAATTGATAATTAGAATCCATTGCCAGGAAAGTATTTATTATTATTAGATATGAAAAAGGGGAAATTTTGTAGCATAGAGGACAAATTATTAAATTAAATTGAAGAAAAAAAAACAGGTAATGGATCTCGACGGCCAGTGATAAGTACGTTCGATTTTCGATTCATTTCTCACATGAATATTAAATTATGGAAGAAAAGTGTTCCCAAGTGTCGATTCTGAGCTATTCGAGGACGAATAGCTCAGACGGTAGAGCGTATGGCTGGAAATCATAAGGTCATGGGTTCGACTCCCACTTGAGGATGCTTTTTTTCTTTAATTCAATGATTTGTCCTCTATGCCACAAAATTCCCCCTTTTTCATTATATATTTCGGACATAATATTTCCACTTTCACCTTATATATCTGGCTAAATCTTATCAGTGGTTAGAGATCATCTGCTACCGAAATTTTCGAATGATGAAGTTGAGTGGACAGTTAATGGACCTCAACGGCCAGTGATAAGTACGTTTGATTTTCGATTCATTTCTCACATGAAAATTAAATTATGGAAGAAAAGTATTCACGAGTGTGTGTCGATTCCTATGTCCTCGAATAGCTCAGATGGTAGAGCGTATGGCTGGAAATCATAAGGTTCGACTCCCACTTGAGGATGCTTTATCCCAGATAACACAGGATATTCTATGGATATCCATTTCATGTCCAATTTTGGTCGGGATATCCCTGGATTGGAAATGGACATCCATAAGATATCCGTCGACGGATTTGAAATGGATATCCTTCAGAAGATATCTTATGGATGGCCATAAGATATCCGGAGCAAATATGGATAAGTTTAAATTGCGAGATTTATTTTTATTATGGCAATTACTGAGTTTCTTTCATGCTCGTACATATGGATACATTTTTTTGTAAATATCTCATGTTTTGTTTTTCTACTTGATTTGAAATGGATATCCATCGACGGATTTGAAATAGATATCCTTCAGAAGATATCCTGGGGATGGCCATGAGAAATCCAAAGCAATTATAAATGAATTTAAACATTCTGGTAGATACACAAATTGTACCTTTTCAAAAATACGTTATCGCGGGGACCCTCTGGACCACAGAACAGATATACATGTGTCTGCGACAGCCTGGCCATACTATACACATAATTACTGGCGACTTCTGTCATTTTATTTTGTTGAGGAAGGTCATAGTCATAGCACTGAATCCAAAAAAAAGATCTATTGCGTTTTGCATTGGTGTTATTTTTGAGTCGTGTTTTTTTCTATTTTCCTTCGTTTTTGATACCCTGTTGGTCTGGACATAATGGTTTTCATCTGTAGCAATTGATTGTTTCCAAAGGGAATTATATATTGGCCGAATACAGGTTAATATCAATTGAAAAGGACATAACCTATAAACATCCATTATTTCCAATGCATTTATGTGTTTGCTATTTGAGTTTCGATATTTTCAGAAATGCTGAAAAGCATGTCGTTACATTTGCCACAATACACGAGTTTTTCAAATTTCACAGTGCCCAGATTAAAAATGATGTGAATGCCAACAACAGTGATGAAGATGATTCATCAGTAGATTCGAACATTTTCCTATTGATTGCACTGCAAAAATGAATCTTTCGAAAGAATATTTGGGAACTGGATCGGAATTCAAAGCTGCTGTAGGTAAGTTGTATGTTATCCCTTTTTCTAGAAATATTTCTTTTGGTACCTAAATGAAATATAAAAAATATGACTTTGTGGAACGATGCCTTTCTTCCATGCTCACTAATATGTTTGCCTCCAAATATACCTGGTATGGAGAAAAAAAATAAACTGGACAACTAAAACTGGCTGAATTATCACTAGGTGAAAAGCCCATTCAGTTGTTCAATTTATTTGATAATAATTTGTATTGCCTAATAACAGACTTCTAGTTCAGTGAGAATGCAAAATTTCCAAGAAAAGTTTATGTCAAAAATGCTTATATATATATATATATATATATATGTATATATATATTTATATATATATACATATATATATATATATATATATATATATCATAGTATACCAAATAAAGAGATAGAAAAACTGTGGTATATATTATCAGTATTCGAATTCAAAAGAAAGCATAATATTTCTCAGTATTTAAGTTCATGAGAATTTTTTTTATACCAGTGTTTATTAATAAATTTTTTTTTGTTCAATATCATTATTTCATTTCCCTCCAGATCGCTATTACTATATTTTATCTTCGATAGATATCCCCGAAGGATATCTTTAGAATATCTCTGAAGGATATCTCATGGATATTCCTGAAAGATATCTTTGAAGTATATCTTATGGATATCTTTGAAAGATATCTTATGGATATCTCTGGGGGATATCTTATGGATATCCTTGAAGGATATTCTATGGATGTACAGGTTGTTCCGCTTTGGACATCCATCGGATGTCCATGAGATATATTTTGGATATAATTGGATGTCCATAGTAAATCAATAAAATTCATGAAGAATGTCCAATGGATATTCATTGGATGTCCGTGTGTTATCTGTGTTTTTTCTTTAATTTGATAATTTGTCCTCTATGCCACAAAATCCCCCTTTTTCATTATATATTTCGGACACAATATTTCCACTTTCACATTATCAGATATATTTATTTATTAAGGACATTTTACAATGTTTTCGATCTCTATTTCTGTATAAGCTGCTCTCTGGAGTGAGTATATGGTTTACTGTGAATATTTTTGATTGCTATTCGTTGGATAATGATTGTAACATATTATTTCTTGAACAACTGTCAAAAAAACTTGACATTTTTTCATCTCTATTGATGCATAAACGTGTTCATTTTCAACCCCCGATGCAAACAGAGGGGTGTTATAAGTTCAACGTATGTATCTGTGTATCTGTGTTTCTGTGTATCTGTGTATCTGTCTGTGGCCTCGTAGCTCCCAGAGTGATGAAAAGATTTTGATTTAGTTTTTTTTGCTTGAGAGGTGACTTGATCGAGAGTATTCTTAGCTATGATTCAAGAAAATCTGTTCAGGCGTTTGAAGATCATTAACTCTTTCTTAGTTGATGAAGGAATGTGAGCAACGTTCTCAGGTCTGATCGATTCGAAATTTGGTATCCTGTTACTTCAATGATATTGCAAGAACATGGTTACCCTGACCTGATGCTGCAGCGTCACCTGGAATCTGTAGGATACCCAACTCCTCATCAACTTACAACAAAGGCATCGTGTTTGGACTTATTGGAATGGTCTCAATGAATAGGTTATAGATATATGGCGATCAGGGTCTGATAATGGAGCAGGAAAGAGAAATGATGTTACATGGTGAGGGATTCTAAGCTACTTTCACTCATTCAATCGATATGAAATTCTGATATACGATGTAGTACCGTTTATGGCGAATGTGTAAAGTGATTGAAAGAATGAATGCGTGAATGGGATTGAGTGAATGAATAAACACGATTTGATATGGTACGGTGCTGAATATAATAAGGCACGGTGGGGTACTATTAACGTGGGAGGTGACTGAATGTACAGTAGGGTGCTGAATACAATATGGTATGGATGGTGTAGTACGCTACAGACTACGAAAACAAAACAATGGTTAAATACGATGATGGTGTTCAATGAATTTCAATAACTAATAGTAGCTTCAAGTGAGAATTGTAAAGTATTCGAAATATAAAAATATTTCTATATAATAAAGTACGACACTTAGTACAAAATTGAAGTATTTCTCAGTCTTTGCAGTTCTGCTTAAGCCGATATGTCATGAGGATGAATTCGGCCAAAAACTCAATCTAGGAAATTAAAACTGATCAGTTGTTTTTAATCAATCACCCCAAGTCGCCTACTGAACTGAATTTAATCACGTTTATTCACAAAATATCAAAGAAAAAAAAAGTTGGAATAATAATTGCAGGTTGAAACTCAAAATCCCTCGTGCCCTATTGCATTGCCAAAATCTTGCATATGTAATAATATTGTGGCAGACAGTGAGTAGACGGTTTATGTGAGGTTAGCCACACTTTTCCAGCCACGGTTTCTGACGTGTAGACTGTCAACTGTGGGACAGTGTGTTTTTACTCAACAATCTCAGCCACACATTCTAGTTGAATGTGCAGCTATAGTATCCATCCTTTGAACTCACCAAGGATTTGCCTCAAAAGATAACAATGTCCCCTTGCGAATGAATGAGTTGCGCTGCCACAAAAATGAAAAACCTTCAGAAAAAGGGCAACAAAATGCATATAGAGCTATATATGCATTTTTTGTACGACCGTAAATATGAGAAACAAAATTCTCGGACTAAAGACAAATCTAAAAAATAATTAATGAAAAAGCTTTTTAAAGACTAGCTTTTATTCAAATGCACTGAAAAGAAAATAATTATTGCCTTGGACTTGTGACGTAGGTAATTTTGAATAGAATCGGACCATAAACACAGAGATCATCGGCCATCTTGGAGCCGTCATTTTGATTTTATGAATTTTGGAAAAAAAATCATAATCTTCGACCCTGAAAACCCCCACATACCAATTTTGAATCGAATAGGACCATAAAACTAAATCTCGTCTGCTATCTCGGAGCACCATTTTGTTTTTTCTCTAACAAAAATTCCATGAGCCACTATTTCAAATTCATAATCTCTGTCTCCGAAAACCCCCACATACCAATTTTGAATCGAATCGGACCATAATTACAAAACTTGTCCGCCATCTTGGAGCCGCTATCTTGAATTTTTGAATTTTGACAAAAAAATCACAATTTTCGTCGTTGAAAACCCCCACATACCACTTTTGAATTGTACTGTAATCACAAAACTTTTCCACCATTTTGGAGCCGCCATCTGGAATTCATGAATTTTGACGAAAAATTCATAATCTCCGACCCCGAAAACCTCCACATACCAATTTTGAATCGAATCGAACCATAATCACAAATCTTGTCCGCCATTTTGGAGCCGTCATTTTTTTTCTCTAACAAAAATTTCATAATGCATTGTCACCGGAATTATAAACACTTGCCAAATTTCAGCTCAATCGGATGTCGGCAAGTTCTCCAAAAATGGATTACAAATTTTGAACTGGAAAGAATGACAGAACGAATGACATACGAATGAAGCAAGTTAAATAAAAGCTTGTGAAAAGAGTCGGGCTGCCATGAAAAAAAAATACTAGGTGAAACAAGACATCAAAATGCATGGAACACGATAAATGCATTTCTTTAGACGGCCGTTTATAACAGCGAAAAAAATTAAAATAATTTCTCGGACTATAAAAAGTCAAAGAAAAAGTCGCGCTGCCACAAAAACAAAAATACCATTGAAAAAGAGGATATCAATATGCATGGAATGTTATCAATGGCTTCCTTTGGACGGCCGTTTATAACAGAGAAAAAAATTAAAATAATTTCTCGGACTATAAAAAGTCAAGAAAAAGTCGCGCTGCCAGGGAAACAAAAATGCCATTGGAAAGAGGACATCAAAATGCATGGAACACAATGAATGGATTTCTTTAAACGGCCGTTGATAACAGATGAAAAAATTTAAATAATTTCTCGGACTAATAAATAATCAAAAAGAGTGGCGCTGCCACGAAAACAAAAAATGTGATGTCCTCTTTCCAATGGTATTTTTGTTCCCATGGCAGCACGACTCTTTCTTGACTTTTTATAAACTGAGAAGTTATTTTAATTTTTTTTATCTGTTATGAACGGCCGTCCAAAGAAAGCCATTTATTACCATCTATGCATTTTGATGCCCTCTTTCCAATGGTATTTTTGTTTCGGTGGCAGCGCGACTCTTCCTTAACTTTTTATTGTCCAAGAAATTATTTAATTTTTTTTATCACTTATAATTGCACGAGTAAAGAACCCCGCACAATAGCATAGGAAATTGGCCCACAGTGAGATTTTCCCGAAATCTACTTATGATATTGGTATTGAGTTTCTGATCAAATGTTCTCATGGGTCCAATCCTCTAAGACCAATGATTTAGCTCTCAGGGCCGTATTTAATATAGGTGCCAAATAAACAAGGACACTTTTTTCTCAAGCCCATAATTTTTTTATTTCCTATTAGAATTTAATCAAATACGAAATATTACAAAATCTCAGCATTTGTTTTTTAGCACAAGTCCTCTGTGAAACATGTTTTGTCCTACAGGACCGTATTTAGTAAAACTGTATTTGCCAAGTGATCCACAAAAAACCGAATCAAATTGATTTTGTTATAATTTTCTTATTTCTTGTCCTATTTCAGTAGTTGATAGCTTGTTTCATAGATGAATGTAGCTTTCTTTGTGTACATAACAAAAGTGGTCGCCATATTCAAGATGGCCGGCCTAACCTATAAACTTTATGTAGGACTTATCTCGTAGCTTTTTAAGGAAGATAGAATCGGGAAAAAATAAGAACTACAACGTTTTGATTGTTGAAATCGGTCATTTACTTATTGAATTATCTAACTATAATATAAATATAACTCTACTATCTTATTAAAACTATATCTAATTCATAACTAACAAAGTTGAAACCGATATTTCCAGGGTGGTGGAAGTGAACAAAAAAGTTTAGCTGTTGCTAGTTCAACTGTTGCATTTGCCGTTAAAATTGGTGGATAATATATGTTAATAATAGCACCAGCAATAAGATAAAAGTCTTTTAAGTGTTGAACATGTTGCATATTCATCACTTGGTCAAATAAAATAAAAATTGACTCAAAATGGCCATTACGGCTTTCTATTACCCATCGAGACTTTGTAACCAATCGGCTATCGTTTGCTGCTTCAGTTGAGAGTTGTTTTTCTCCTGGTTGTATAAACGCTGGCATTTTGTAATTCATCCCCATTTGATTTGAACGAAGTATTGCATCTCTGTACTCTCTGTCGACGAGGAGTATGTCTCCCTCCAAAACCCAGTTTCTCATACCCTGAACATCATTTTCGTATTCATTTTCCAATATCATGCTGTCAGTATTTCTCCCATCAGTGAAGTGAACACCTAGTACAGCAAGAATGTAGCCATCAGCTATTCCAAAGTTTTTTTTTGCAGATATTACAACAAACTGTACATTCAAGTTTGATAGCATTCCTTATTTTGATTTTCAATCGATTGTAATTTTGTTTTTTGTTTGTTGGACACCTATACTAAATACGGCCCTGAGAGCTGAATCATTGGTCTTAGAGGATTGGGCCCATAAGAACATCTGATCAGAAACTCAATACCAATAACATATGTGAATTCCAGGCAAATCCCACTGTGGGCCAATTTCCTATGCTATTGTACGGGGTTCTCTGCGTTGTTTAATGAGAAACTGTTGCCTAGCAATTAGACGAGAAAAACTGTCAACTATTAAAAACGCGACACCGAAGGTGGAGCGTTTTTAGGTTGACAGTTTTTCGAGTCAAATTGCTAAAGGAAACAGTTTAGAATTCGAACAACACAAATTTACCCGATATCAATACAAACATCGAGGGTAATTCGGCAGGACAATTTAATGAATAAGAAATTCAGAAACATATCAATGCAAACTTTATTTATTTTGGCAACCAACACAGCGATAAGTGATAAACAAATGAATAAGTGAAAAAACCACTAGTAAGTGCATTTGTCGCTGTAAAAGTTGCAGCTAACTTTTGCCGCTGTCAAACTGACAATTGCACTGTGGCATATGCGATTTTTTATACATGAGTTGAATTGTCTGTAATAAACGGCCGTCCAAAGAAAGCCATTCATCACCGTCCATGCATTTTGATGCCCTATTTCCAATGGTAATATAAAAATACAAATATTGCCAGATTACGCAGAATTCAGCGAGGCATGATCTCGTGTGACAATTTCGTGTTTGGTCACGGCAAGTATTTGTGTGAATGTGGGGATAGAGTGTCGATCGTAGCGTATCTACTTGTAATATATAAAGTTTAAAAAGCATGAAATAAAACCTAAATAAAAAATCAAAAAAAACCCCGACATAAAAAAATCTCTAAAAAGTAATAAAATAATATGTATTGGCCCTGTAAGTTCAATATAAGCAGTAATAATTTGATCCAAACGACGTTGCGTCGGGGGACCGGTAAGTAAATAAAAGAAAAACAGATTACAACTAAAAATGATAAAGTATGAAATTAAAATTCAAGTATGTTACTTAGGTCCCCGACCCGACGACGCTCGGATCAAAATATTACTATTTATATGTGCCAATACATATAATTTTTTTAATTTTTAGAGGTATTTCTGTGTCCGGGATTTTTTAAATTTTTTAACTCAAGTTTTATTCCACAGTTCCATATTTTTGACGTGGAAACAAAAACCAGCTATAGTTTTTATCGATTTCTAATCACATGAATCGTTCGATCCTAAAAGATCCTGTAGTGTTTAAAGTTGGAAAATACGTCTTCAGTGTGAATTATTTGATCATATTTGTTTTCGCAATTTTTACATCTTTGCAAGTATTTTCTACTTCTTTCCGATAATATTCTTTGCATTCCGGAATCATTTTTATGATTTTCTCTATCATACTTTATTGTATTCTTATTGATTATTCAGAATTAATTCCTACACATTATTTTTCTGCATTAATTTTTTTCAAAAGAATATACCCACCCTCCAAAGGTTCTCTTTATTTCTGATAATTTCAATGAAATGATCAGTAACTTTATCAATTGAATGTTATTAATATATGTTTTGTGGCCTAACAAAAATGTGTACAAATATTTATGTTTTTTTTTTCAGATTCTATAATCTGAGGAATAAAGGACCTATTATCCGTGATATAAAGGTTTGGGAGAACAATCTGAGTCCCTCAGGATTTAATATAAGTGGCAATCATTGATAATTATAAATGGGATTGTTATCATTGTAGGTCAGTGGGCTTCATTGACGTACCAGATTTCAACTTTCTGTTTCTACGTGTGACAGACCAATGGACGGATACTTGAATAATCTTAGAAAGTTTCGATTTTTTCCATTAGGTGTACGGAGCTCTAAAAATCTTCGAATCAGTTTTTTGAAATAACTCCAAGTATACTTCTAAACATTAATACAAGGCTTTGACTTCCGGGGATTGCTTTGCAACTGAGCTGACGGTTGAAATACTTCTTGAAACACTTTGAAGATGAATTATACTCTGCCTCAATCTCAATAAAACTTTTTTCAAATGTTGATTACTTTTTCATTTCAACATCTTCAATTCGGAAATTAGTCTATCGAATTCTAGATGTCTGTTAACACTTTTACTGAGCAAGGCAAGAACTAAAGCATACCATAAATTCAGGACTTTAGACAAACATCATCTTTGAAAAATTGCACAAGTATTCCCTTCATCACTCTGAATCTCTTCACACCTATATGCGATTTCTAATTGGGTCATTTTATACTAATCACTGTTCTTCAAATCTCTAATGGGATCTTGATGGTTCTATGGGAATTGAAGTAAACAAGGTGGAATACATCAGCCCTTTATCTTCATTAATAAGATTTTTATTATGGTTTTTGTGAATAACTTTACTCTCCAGGCAATCTAATTTTCTACTGACGTTGACCGGTTTGATCATTGTCAAATTACGAATATAAATTTTTTGACCAGATTTGATCACGTGGTCCGCTACACTCGACTTATTCTCCTTTCGGTGGGTAGCATGGGCCACACGCTCGTGGAACTTTTTAAAAATTGAACGTTTTGTCTTACCGTACCTAATAGACTTTCTCAGAATTTTGACGAAAACCAGCTATAGCAGTGGAGAACATTGAAATTGTCAAGAATCATTCTTCTCAGACCTTCACCACAGAGAAATCTAAAAGCAGATGGAGGAAACAAGGTGGTTATTCTAGATAAATCAGAGTATTTTGAAAAAATGAATAAACATATTTCACAAGGTCCTTATGAACAACTAAAAAGAACACCGTTACCTAAGATGATACGCAATATAAGTAAACTGTGGATAACCGTAGAATATTATTGAATGATCATTTGAAATTCATGTTGCGTATATCGAACCCGATAGTTCCAAAATTATACGGTTTGCCAAAAATTCATAAACCCGGTAATAGTATGGTACCAATTGTGTTAGGTACCACTTCTCCAACTCATAACCTGTCAAAATGGCTACCGAACGAGTTCAATAGTTTGGCTATCCAGCCAAAAAGTTCCTCTATCAAAAATTCTTATGAGTTTGTCGATAAAATCAAAAAAATAACTTTGGTGGATGGTGATATTTTCGTTTCGTTCGATGTGAGCTCTCTATTTCCAAGTGTACCTATCCCTGAAACCTTGCAGAACTTAGATGAACTTTTGGAGTCGAACAAGTTTGAAACAGAAAGAGTCGAGGAACTTCTGAAATTGTCGTCCTTATGCATGGATCAAAACTATTTCATAGTCCAAGAAAAATTCTACCAACAAATGGATGGCATCGCCATGGGCAATTGTCTATCACCATTTAGAGCAAACCTGTTTGTGGATGAATTCGAAACTAATCTGAAACTTTGTGTTTTGTATTTTCGTCACAAAAAGACAAAACATAGACGTATTCCTAATCTCCATGAACTCAGGGTTCGAACAAATCAGCTTCACGGTAGAAATGGAAGTTAGTGGACGATTACCTTTCCTTGACACTTTGGTCATCAGAACTCAAGAGCGTTTGGAAATACACATCTACAGAAAGCCCACCAACATGGACAGGTTCATCTCAGACGATTCAGAACTCCACATTCAACATAGAGGCTAGTTTCAATTTTCTTATATACAGAGCTTTCCGTTGAATGCTGATCGTTTTCATAATGAAATGAAGAAGATCAAGGAAATAGCAATAATCAATGGATAAGTTACGGTCAATTTGATTATTCGGGGCATTATTTATAATGCCCGGGCAATTTAATAAGTTTGTATTTGTCTACGATAATTTATTACATTGCCCGGTCATTATGAATACTGTGCTATGGACCAAGTGATTGAATGGACATTGTACATAATGCCCGGGCATTTTGGAAAATGCCCAATATGAGAGGGCAATATGATAATAATCAAATTGCCCGGGCTTTATAAACAATGTCTATCACCTATTGGGCAGGATAATGAAAAGACATGTTTTAGCAAATGAATAAACAAACGGCCCGACGAACGCGAAGCAATATTCAAAATGACCAGACACTATGGTAAATAATGAAGTTTAGGTAATAATTAATCACTTGGCCCGAACTGACTTTTCATTATTCATTATACCCCGCCATTATAAATAATGCCCTCATTAATCACTTCGTCCATTTTATTATGGACCAATTGATTGAATTGACATTGTACATAATGCCCGGGCATTTTAGAAAATGCCCAATACGAGAGGGCAATATGATAATAACTGTTGAAATAATTAAATTACCCGGGCTTTATGAATAATGTGTATCACCTATTGGGCAGCATAATGAAAAGGTATGTAGAGAAATATGAATAAAAATATTCTCAAATTGCCCACTCGACTTCCAGCATTAGTCATAATGCCCGGGCAATGTGATATTTTCTATTTGAATCATCATTTTATTATATTTCTTTGGGCACTTTATAAATTGCCCGGGCATTATAAATAATGCCCAGTTATTTACATTGCCCGTAACAGATATACATCAGATAAACTCTTGAGAAAGAAGCGGTTCACACGTTGAGTGAATGAAACCACGACGCTGAGAACAACAACGGAAAGCAAACGATTCATGAGAATCCAAAACTTCGGGATGTAAATTTGCAAGCAGTTTATAGCAATAGAAATAACTTGCTAATGTTATTAGGAAACCCGAAGGACAAAACTGACATGCTGGATAAGTCGGGAATTCATGAAATTAGCTGTCAAAATTGTGACAAAGTCGTCAAAATTGTGACAAAGTCTATTACGGTCAGGCAAAACGTTCAATTTATAAAAAGTTCCACGAATGTGTTCCATGCTACCCACCGAAGGGAGAAGAAGCTACATGATCGAATTTGGTCACAAAATTAATATTCATAATTTGAAAATGATCAAACCGGTCAACGACAGTAGAATATTAGATTGCCTGTACAGTATAGTTATCCACAGAAACTATAATAAAAATCTACTTAATGAAGATAAATGGCCGATGTATTCCACCTTGTTTACTTCAATCCCCATAGAACCATCAATATCCCATTTGAGATTTGAGAAACAGTAATTAGTATAGAATGACCCATTTAGAAATACCAGGTATATATTGTAATAACATTAACAATTTGTTTAGTGTAGTTTACCTACTGATGATGGTAACTTATAATAATAATAATCTTTATTCACAATCATCATCACAATCACAATCGCAGATCCCTGGAATGTCAAATATTACAAATAAATTGAGATTGATGGTAAGGACAAAGCAGCAAAAGCCGATAAGTGTGAGAACACGTGTTCCAGAATTGACAAAACAAATATTTATAATATGAAAAAAACTAAACTACTTAGAATACTAATGTATACGTTTGTTGACTCCGTTGATTTGTCGTTTTCTACCAAGTGTTGTTCATCCTTGCACTTCTCCACCGTACTGATGAGGGCCGAGAGCCCGAAACACGTGTCTACGGTTAGCACTTTTCTCTGAGGGCTATGTCCATTAAATTCCTTCCATTTTGTTTTCAACAGTCCCCTCGATATTACTCTTTCATATATATATATATATATATATATATTTATATATATATATAAATACACATATATACATACACACACATATACGTCAAAGCAGCAAAAGCCGATAAGTGTGAGAACACGTGTTTCAGAATATGAAAAAACTAAACTACTTAGAATACTAATGTATACGTATATATATATATATATTAATATATATAAATATATATATATATATATTTAAATATATATAAATACACATATATACATACACACACATATACATACATAAACACATATACATATAAACAAATAATTAAGACAAAGGATGTATGTGGTCATGAAAGATCGTCGGTTGGGTGTATCATGAAGATAATACGCAGGGAAACCGTGGAGTGTAGGCTATGTGATGAAGAGGAGGAAACGACTGTGACACCCTAAGTAGAAGGCGACACAGAACCTTTGGAGAGATCAACCCGGAAACAGGCATGAAATCCGAAGAACCTTATTAACAGAGGCTACTAAACCTAATTGAAGGCACAAACCTGTTTGAATGAGGAACCACTGACGACAGAGTGATTCAATAGACCCTAGCTGGTCGCAGTATCAAGGGAAGCTGAGTGCCAACCCTGTCTCCGGCTCGTCAGTTTTCAACCAACCAACCAACCAATCAACCAACCAACCAACCAACCAACCAACATGAAGATATTAGAAGTATGAGCTTTAAGGTATATTGTAGTGTAATGTCAATATTGAGGATTATACAATCTTATGTAGTAGTAATATTGAGATCGACTATAGAGTAACATGAATAATAATTTTTTGGAAAAAAAAATGGAAGGGAAGATTTCGTCTCTGAATTTAAAGGAAATTAGTGTCGATCTACCTCATTCAAGTACGTATCTCTTCAATTGTCTTTTGAAATAGTATAAATTTATTGTTGTTTTTATATTTTTAGGAATGGAATTGTAGAATTTTGGTGAGAGATAAGTATATGATCTTTGGGTAGTTGTTTTAGTGTTTAGTGATACAGTGTTGTTTATGACGGGTGTTGTGTTGATGATTTGGTAAGTAATGTTGTTGCCTGTGTGAATGGTATCTGGATGCAGGATTTGAAGTAATATAATTGTCTAATATCAAAGATTTTTGTTTCAGCATATAAGATATCTGTTGGGTATCTGAGGTTTTTATCATGAACAAGTTTCAAAAACCTCCTTTGCATTTTTCCTTAGGTATGAAGATGAGTTTTTGGGGCTGCGCCCCATATTAGTATTCCGTATCGGAGGTGGCTTTCTACTAGGGAATAGTAGAGAATTAAAAGATAATTTTTAGGTATGAGGTATTTTAATTTTCTAAACTTGTACAATATAGATCTAAGCTTGTTTGAGAGATATGCTATATGCAAGTCCCATTTCATATGTGGATCTATAATTACACCTGAGTGTTTTATTTTATTTTCAGGGCAGATTATGAATGTTTCTGAATCGGTTGTGACGGTTAGTTGGTTGTAGGTTGGAGCGGAAGAAGAGTTACAAGAAAAGTTTAGAAACGTGTTTTTTTTCTGTGTTCACATTGTCCAGCCATTGTTTTATACGCGAGAAGCTAGCTTCTGCAGTATATTTCAATTCATCCCATGTATCTGCCTTATAAAATATAGCCGTATCATCAGCAAAATCTATGATATTATCATCTTTTCCCACTGAAAACAAGTCGTTTATGTATATGTTAAATAAAGTGGGAGTAGTAGAGTAGTAGAGTATTATCGATTCTCACAAATTGGTATCTATTGGTGAGGTAATTTTCGAAAAATTTTCGACATCTTCCAGGGATTCCAAGAGAAGACGATGACTCGCCGTATCGAATGCTTTTGACAGATCTTTAAATATGCACATGCACGGCTTGCTCTCGTTGAGACATTCGTTGATTTTTGTTTTGTCAGGGAAATAACAGCGTCTTGTGTAGATATTTTTTCTCTAAACCCGTATTGTTGTTTCGACAAAATTTGATACTTGTTTAGGTAGTTAACAAGTCTCAGTTTAACTAGTTTCTCGAAGATCTTAGCTATATGTGTGATCAAAGAAATTGGTCTATAATTATTGATGTTAGTTATGTCGCCATTTTTGAATATGGGTGCGACAATCGATTTTTTAAGAGTTGATGGGTAAATACCTCTTTTTAAACAGTTGTTTAAGATAAATCTAAGTGGGTGTATTATGACTGATCAATTTTAGGGTTTCGGATTTTATATTGTCGTTTCCTACTGCCTTACCATGTATATCTTCTGCGGTGATGAGTGCAAATACAAAAGAATTAGCTGTGTATGTTCTTTTGACTTTATAATTCTTATCTAGTTTTATTCGGTTTGCTAGTGTTTTACCAATTTTGCTGAAGCCTTCGTTGAATTCTTCAGCAATCTCAAATTTGTCCACTAGTAATTCTCCTGATTCTATACTCTTTATTTTTCCAATACAAAGTTTTTGTTTTTTGTTTAACTTATTTGTTGCACTACGTTCCATAAATCCTAAGAACTAGATTTGTTCTCATCGATTTGTTTTTTGTAATAATGGAATTTACCTTTTTTTATTAGTGCATTCAATTTATTTCTACTCTAACTAGAGAAATGCGCACATAGTTGTGAAAAGAATTAGTGTGGTGAAGAGTGAAGGCAATTTTTGATTGTGTGACACCACAGTATCTAACCAGTCGTCAAACATAATCTTGGTGCGAGTTTTCAGGAAGTAATTCCTCAAACAATATTCATGCAAAGACATAAGTACTCACTAATTGATTCCATCGTATCCAGCCCCCAATCCAACGCTGTCCACTCCGGCGACCTCTCTTATGTGATTTATGTGGGCTAAACAAAAACATTCCATTAGATTTCCACTGCGAAAAACCATACGTACGCCACGGTCTGGATTGGATATCCGTATTTATGAGGCGATGCAAATGCAAAAGGGAATAAATAGGGCACGGGCAAAACGTATAGTTACGACTGGCAATCATTTCTCGAGGACGACAAAAAGCTCAATTATAGAGGCCATATTGAATATGTAGGATTTCGGCGACCCTGATTTCAGAATGTTTTATTTTGTTCACGATTACCAGATCATTGTTTCTTTTATCCAAACCCGTTATGCCAGTTTTTATGTAATGAATTTGTATGTAACTGAATACGGGAGCCTTTATTTGGAGAAAACGCTTTAATAGTTAGGGTTAACTCATTAGTTACAGTTTTGGTTCGTTTGTATAGACATTAACAACAAAATAACCACTAGCATAGTTACTTAAACTATACTCTGTCCTTTTTTCACTGGCAGCTGAACACCCTCATTATAAATGCAAATCTGCGACAAGTTGTTTACCGTCGGCTCAAATAAACTTCATGGTAACAAACAAACAGAGTGTACTACTCTGTTTTATCTCTTATAACAATAGAACGATGAAATTATCACAAAGCATCGATGGTAAAAGTACTGACCAGTGACGCGCGTTCGGTAAACCATGTTTTAATATTTATTTATTTATTAAACTTTCCAAGAAACAACACATGTTTATAACAATATCAAATTTGGAGTAATAATTGACAATTAATCGATTATTGGATGTATCAAAGTTACACTTGTCAAACTATTATAACTGCGTCCTGTGCGAGAATTCGGCAGCTCACCTAAAATGTTTTAGTTGCAAATAGTAATGGTAATAAATGTATTAAAATACTTTCCTAGATGTCCATTTCACAGTCATCATCCGTATCCGAATCAGATGAATCTTCGGGTCCTATTGAAATTACTAGAGATTCCACAATTTGGTCAATTAAATTAATAAGATCCCACATCTTCTGTTCTTCTGTTAATACATGATTGACAGCATTTTTTCCAATTATCGTTGTAACTAAGATGTCTAAAAACATGGTGTATTCACTTATACCTGTAAAATATTGGGACAAACTGGGGGACAACAGCCCACTTGATAAAGGGAGTTATCTAGAGTTTCAGATGGCGCCGACGTCGTTTCTTGTCATAATTCAGTAAACTGCAATTTCATACCACACAGGGTGTTTTTGTGATTTGTGTCTCCTGATCCGTTCTATGATTGTGCTTTTGTCGCCTTTAAGGTTATCTCAATTCGTTGTGAAATATTTTGAGGTTGATCGATCGATGTAACATATTTTAGAACAAACTATTCCATGTACTTATGTCAGTGTTATCAGGGTTATTATATATTGTCAGTATTATTATATATATATAATAACCCTGAGTGTTATATAGAATTTTCGAGAGGGTTCCGAAATAATTCTAATTATGAACCTTACCAATTTATTTTGTATGGTTAATTTTCTATTGATACAGCTCCACCGAGTTGGTACTTATGTATTTCTGTCCCTGTTTGCTCGTGATAAAAATCTTATGATGGAGCGGATAATGATTTTATGAAGTGCTGTAAATTACATACAATTACTTAATTGAGCTTTCAAACCAATAAAAGTAAAATGTATCAAACGACTTATAGTTTGCCGATATTGGGTATGGAAATGAAATATTGCGAAGTTTCAACAGCTGCCATTTTGAGACTATTGGAGCATTTTCGCTCGTGGCGACGTGCTCCTCCAGCGCTGCACTTCAGAGTCACCGCCTCACATTTTTTTCGCACGTTAGCGGAAAAATTCTGCAGATTACAGTTTTTATTTTAAAGAAAAATTTTATCTACCTTTTTCATGTCAATTTTTCCATTTTTGCGAGTGGCACCATTATTCATTATTTTTTTTAATAATCAATATACAATGTAATTTGGCAACTTATTTGTTAAATAATTAATTGAGCACATACTTTATGGTTGGTAACTTTCAATATGTTGTTCCTTACATCATCACTAATGTACAGTAAAAAGTTCCCGCAGTCCCCTAACTTTCTGAAGCTAAAATCTAATATTATTCCACTACTAGTAAAATGACTCGTATATGTATAGGTTAATTTGAATCTTCTCTGAACCTTTGCCCATTGGAATAATTTTTTTCAACTTGTGATTGTATTGTATCTAGTAACTAGCAAGTCAAATGATTTTATTATTACTTTTATATTTATTTTTCATATTATATATATTTTGTATAAAAATTTTCCCATGAGATGACAGTCTTCTGACTAAAAGTATTGGAAAATTCTAAATATAGTGGATATTTTCTTCCAAAGAGCTATGGGACCCTATGGGACGGTTCGGAATTCACTAGCCAAAATCAATATATCTTCATAGAATGAAAAGTCCACGCTTACTTTTGAAATTCATGTGTTTATTAAAAAGTGATAATCATCCTAATCAAAGTCATTAGCCTTATCGATCTTGTGAGTGGGCCTTGTTCTTCCGAACAACTGCTTGGTTCAGATCGCCCTCCTCCGATTATCTCATGCGGGGTGTTACTGAAAAATAAAATAAAAGCATTTAGATTATTTTTTCCTCCCCTCATCTTCGTTAGTAGGGCTCACCTTTTCCGGCGAAGTCATTCTAAGATAGCTGGAAGCAGCCTAGACTGTTGCACACCAGGATTCATCGATTTCTCAACTTCATCAACAGATTTTATGATATCTACAATGAACTCTCTGATTTTGTTCATGTCAGAAGGTTGTTAGAGAGGTAATAGTCCGGCAGAGATGGGCAGTGAATGGCTTGGTAATAGTTTCTATCGGAAAGTTTAATGGAACAATGTCATGGGGGACATTTTCCAATCCCCTCAATTTTCAAGTTAATTCATCATCTAGAGACATCAGTCCACTCTCCTACCTTTTCTCATTCCTTCGTGGAAGTTTCCATGATCCAAAAAGGCCATTTGAGAAGAAATAACTTTGAAAAAATCGCCAGGTAGACCTCAAGAAAAAATCTTTATTCGTAGCACTATAATCTTGTAAACGATCAATTCACAATTTTTTGCATGAATTTAAGACAGATAAACATTGTAGTAAGTTTCCAGGATTTCATCTCATTTTCGCGCCAACTGTTCTGAGCGGGATCTTATTCGTAGCACTATAATCTTTGTAAACGATCAATTCACAATTTTTTGCATGAAGTAATGTTGACAGAAAAAGAAAATTTCATAGGTTTGAAGCTTGACATTTTGCGTGACACAAACAACAAACATTCCTTACCGCGCCATCTACTAATGAAGTTCTAAGCAGAATTTAACGTTTTTCATTTGTTGTCCCCCAAAAATTCTAAACAAAATCGAATCAGTGAATACACCAGGGTTTTTAGGCATCTTACTTGTAACTTTGGAGAACGATGCTAGGAGAAGCTGACGTACATCATCCAATTTAAAAGTAGTGTTGTTCCTAGCAACGTCTCCTTTCACTTGAGCCCATATGAGCTCGATAGGATTGAGCTCACAATGGTATGGAGGAAATCGTAATACAACCATCTTTTTGTCTTTAGCCATTTCGCCAACTACGTACTGTTTGTAGTTTGCTTAGTGTTGCCTCGCAATGGATAATAATTCTTTTTTTACCATGCTATTATCCGGGCCTCCCTACAACGCGATATCGGGAACGCAATTATTTAGTCGGCCGACGAGCCTACACACGTCACGATTTCGAGTCCCGACGTCGGCTCCCCCGATCTAGGGTACGATAAATTGGTACCTCTTAGGCCCCTTTACACCTTGTTCACTTACGTTACGCTTTCGTCATCCAAAGCATTCAGTTGTCCCTTAGTCGAGCCTAGAGAAGTTTCACTTCAATGAGTTTGGCCTATACATTTCTGTTATTTGTACGTTGCAATGTAGGTGGAATTTTTTGTACCGATTAATATTTCTCAGATTTCGTGAATAATGGGATGAAAATTACTTTTTTGGTTAAACCACTATGAACAATGGATCGACTTCTTTATTGAAATGAGAATTCGAATTTCCCTGCAAATGCGAATTTTGGTGATATCTGGGAACTGATTTGAACGAATACTTGAATGAATAATGTATGAGTATATCCCGAGTTTGACTTGTTTTCGATGGAAACAATGATATTACCGTGTTTTCCCAACAACGTACATCTTAATTTTTCCATTTTCTCTCTGGGAACGATCCAAACTTCCCAAATTGAAAGCTACTGAGGAAGTAAAATACGTTACCCAACTCGATTGAGAATTTATGAAAATACATTTATCGGCAAAATGCCCTCATTTCATCCAAATAGAAAATCTAAACGAGAGTGATTCAGTGAAATGAAAAGATTCTCATTTTGAATTAGCATAATTTCCTCTGGAACGAACTACAATTTACCAGCTGCGTCAGTACACAAACAACTTGAACTAGTTTTCTTAGGTTCCAATGTATTGAACGGAGTATTTTATTCCGGATATATTGGATATTGCCTGTAACTTAGGTCCGGATGAAACAAATAGTAAAATGCCGACTTGGGGATACAGACTCATTGGCAGGGCCGGATTAAAAGGTGTGGAGGCCCTGGGGCAACAAAGGAGTGGAGGCCCCTAATTATTTTTCAAACAATTTTTTTTTATTTATTGCGGAACAAATCAAATTATTTTGACACGAGCGTAAACGAATGGATTCTTGCGAGATTTTTTGATGATTTCGGTCAAATCCAGCATCCGGAGAAAATCATTCTCAATGCTAAGAAGCGATAACTTTGATAGGCGGCTTTGTCTCATCGTAATTCGCCTATTTTTTTCATTTTGGAAAATGAGCGCTTTCCAGTGCAATTTGACATCATCACATTCTCAGTTGTAATATCACAAGAGAGTGACAATAATTCGAAAGATTTTCGAAAACTTGTTGCCAGGCAATAGACAAGAGACACCAACTGGCTCGAGTGGCTATTGCCAACAAGTTTGAGAAATAAATCTAGATAATTATTTTCTACTATATCGAACTCTCGTGTGGTATTCTTTAGATTATTTTTTGATGTTACGATCATAAACACATTTCCTTGCAAAATTATATAATGTACTAAACCGGTTTTGATTCATTTCACACTTTTCATGCGAATTGATGACAGACGTCAAATTAAAAATATAGGTTGTCAGACAATAAAAACAAAATACCTCAAATTATTCCCGCGACAATTTTCTAGGTAGAATATTCCCACTATTGATTGGCCAAAACGTATATGAATTATTTGAATTGAACGTTTCCATTGGTTTCTAGCAATGTCAAAAAATAATCAATGTAATTTCAATGTTTAAGAATGTAGCTCTGAAATTTTGGTTTTCAAGAATCTTAGATTGGTCTTTTTGATAGTCCTTTTTCAGAAGGATTTACATTTGTTGCGGAATGTCATCCTTCTCTTAGACTCACACTTTCAGATTTCGGGGATTTCTCTGTTACAAGCGCGCCACTCAGCGGACACTTGTCAACGCCAATAAATAGGAAAAAAAGGTACAGACGGGCAAAGTGTTTGTAGAATCGGCAGAAAAATAGTCAACAGAATTTGAACTTTTGTTCTATTATGGAATGCGCACAGGGCTCTTATAAATAATTTGATGCAATCATATTCATAAATTGAAATATTATTTTCTTTTGCTTATGATTATTGAATTTAATTGTGTATCTAGATCGCTTGTGTCATTCGAAAAATACATCGACAGGAAATCCTTCATTCAATAAAAAAAAATTATATATTTTTTTAAATTCAATTGTTCTTGTTTTTACAGCTAATTTCGATACGATATAATATTTTGAATAATAGTATGATGTTTTACTTGGTGATTGTTTCTCGCATACACATGATTCATCAGATCGAAGATTAATATTAACCATGGATTTTGACAAGAATACGAAACATGTTTTTGAATGTTTAAAACGAAAAATGAGAGGAAAAAGTGGGAGAACTGCTCTTTTGTTGTCAGATTTTTCATATATAATTTTGCATACCATTCGGTATTTGTTAGGAAATTTTACCTAAATATTTATATTGTGGAGGCCCCTCTCTTGTGGAGGCCCCGGGGCTGCAGCCCCGTTTGCCCCCCTCTTGATCCGGCTCTGCTCATTGGAAAAAGAGGCTGCCAGAATATTTTTGTATCATAAAATGTTATTATTCGTACAATTAATTATGCCTATCAGATGCATCATTGAGCCGGAATATGCATAATATTAAATAATATGACTGCAGTGTTGTAATTTTCAGGTAATAGATTGAAGAAAACTACATTTTTTGAAATCCATCGTTTCGTCAATTTACTTTGACATCATCAGGGCACTGTAAGATAACAGGGGTGTTACAATTTATGAACAGAAAGAAGGAAAAATATACATATTAAACAATATCATTCCTCTTTTTCAACCGACAAAATAAAAAAGGAGGAGGTTCTCTAGTCGACGCGTATATATATTTTTTTATGTACGACTACGCATAACTTTTTACCTAGTAGTTTGATTTTGATGATTCTTTTTTCATTGGATTGGGTGTACTTCGAAGTTGGTCCCATTTGAGTTTGGAGAAAAAATCCTTCCTTAAGGGTAGCAAAATGGAGGATATCCTCTGAATTTTGGTTCGTTAACCGATTCTATCAGGCATAACTTTGTACTGGGTTATCCGATTTATGATTATTTTTCTATTAGATAGTAAATACCTCTAGTTGATATTTGGGAGGAATAATCACCCCGGGAAAAAATTTTCACTTGTGAGAATTGGCACACATATGTAGTTGACATTGACAGATTGAGAATGTCATTATTTTTGTTCTTCTACATCCGTCAAAATAATTACATTCTATGATAGGATGGAATTATATACGAAGTGATGGAATGAACTAACCAGAACTATCAAAAATAATTGATATTATATAACAATAAATAATTAAAGTAGATAATCATATTATTTAACTTTAATAGTTGAAGTAAGGTGGTAAGTATTTTAGAAGTAATCAAAAATTAAATAGGTAGGAATTAGTAGATTTCAGCCACAAAAAATTGAAATATAAAAACTTTTTAACAAAAAAATAAACCGACGAAAAACGGAACTGAAAAGCAAAAAATAAAATAAACCTTCTTAGTCTTAATAACTAAGCTCCCAAACTAATGTAAGTAACTAATTTTGAGTCGGCGCCAAACAAAGAATCTCGATGCCATCATTTTACGCCTTACCTAATTCATTTGCTTCTTTGTTTGGCGCCGACTCAAAATTAGTTACTTACATTAGATAAGGAGCTTAGTTATCAAGACTAAGAAGGTTTATTTTATTTTTTGCTTTTCAGTTCCGTTTGTCGTCGGTTTAATTTTTTGTTAAAAAGTTTTTTTATATTAAAATTTATATAAAATAACCTTGTTATGATTTTTCTAGAAACAACTACTGAACATGGTTGGAGTGACTAACAATGAATAATGCTACATAAAACGAAAGAGGAAGAGAAAAAAAATGAAAAATGTATTACGAAAAAATATTTAACTTACATAAGAACAGTTTTCCATGTTAAATGAACGGTGTTCAACCATAATAGGTCTCTGTATCGAAAGATATACGAATCGTACGCAACGTGTTAGATTACGACTTAACGATATTTCGTATTACTCTGAAGTAGAAGCGGTAAGCAGCGGCGTCCCTCAGGGGAGTTTGCTGGGGCCTCTGTTATTTATAATTTTTGTAAATGATATAACATACAAAAACATGTCTGGAACTCACATATCGTTACACGCAGATGACACTTCTGTTGCCTGCTCTGGGGAATCTCTAGCAAATCTGAACAACACATGTACTGAGTCCGCAAATTATATTAATAGTTATTGTCAAAAGAACAACCTTATATTGAATCAAAGCAAGACTGAATTAATCATGTTCTCCTTGAAGGATTTAAATAAAAGTTTTATAATAAAATTACATGATGAATCTATTGAACAAAAGCAAGTAGTAAAATACTTGGGAGTCTTAATAGACTCTAAACTTTCATGGACGTATCAAATCATAACGTTCTAAAAAGATTAGCGAGACATTGTTTTGTAATCTGGCAACTTCGATCAAGAATTGATCACAATCTCTTGAAATTGTACTATTATTCATACGTTTATTCAACCATGAATAATGGGATTCTAGCCTGGGGAACAGTTCTAGGTCTAATGAAGTTTTATTCAACAAAAAAAGATTGTACGTAACATGATGTTCAAACCCAGGACGTTTTCCTGTCGCCAATTGTTTAAACAACTTGAGCTTTTGACGTTCCCTTTCTTCATTTATAATTGCATATTAATATAAAAAATAACCCAGCTATTCTCAACCAATCTCGTGAAAATATGGTACACAACTTAAGGCAAAACTTCAATATCAATATACCATCCCATCGTTTGTCAACTGTGGCTAACAGTCCGTTGGTTTTGCCGATCAAATTATACAACCACTTACCTACTAGGCTTAAAATATTATCAAATGTGAACAAATTCAAATATGAAGTTCGAAAACTTTTAGTTAACGGGTCTTTTTATTCGATTCCGGAATATATGTGTTGTAACCTGGTATAACCACCTACTCATGTACACTTTTATACAATGTCCTTTATATACTTCTTTATACACAGTTCTTCATACACTGTTTTTTGTCTCTACACTCTGTTTTTTATATACATTAGCATATATTATATTATTATATACTATACTATTATATATTTGTATTCTGTAATGATTGTTTTTCAACAGATTATTTAAAATTGACCTGACAATATCCTATACTTATGTATGTATAAGTCTGATTGGAAATAAAGAAATTGAATTGAATTGAATTGAATATAACATTAGCTAAAGACAACAAACACAACCACTGAAACACGTTGAAATTCGAATGAAATAATGACCATCTGATGTGTATTCAAAGTGGAACTGATCAAATGTCAGGATTGTTTGTTTGAAAAAGCAAGGGAAATAAAAACAATAAACTTCCTTTATACTGAAGGTCCCAGTTTTTTGTTTATATTCTTGATATTAGATTGAAATAAGCGATGTTTAAGTTTCCAGGTCTTTTCCATGGTTGACTGTGTCGTTTTTTATTGCTAATCATTTCAGAGAAATTTATTTTGAATAAAGACGTTTATTAAATATTATCTGATTAAAACAATTATCCGACCACACTGATTAACAGAATTCAAAACAGTAGTCATACCAGTACTGTCAAAGAGAACAATCAATTAGAAAATACAAAATATTTCAAGATACCATTGTACAATTTCTCTCTATTCTAGAAGATTCTACTTCCAATATAAAGATAACTTTCGAAAATGAAAACACACTGAGAAACCACTTTTTTAGTAAGATAGAAGAAAAAACCCTCTGGAATGTAGATCAAATTCATATACAAAATCCTTGCCTTGACTGCGAAAAAAGTAGGTAGGTCAGACCAAAAGGTACTTAAAAACAAGCCTCAAAGAACATGAGAGGGACATTACGAAGAAAGTAACGTTGAGAAACCCCACTTCATTAGTTGAGCATTGTATATCAACCGAACAACAATTTGATCTTATAAACACAACAATATTAGGATATGAAAAGTCTTTATTCAAGAGAAATTTCTCTGAAATGATTAACATAATAAAAAACGAAACAGTCAACCATCGAAAAGACTTGGAAAACTTAAGCAGCGCGTATTTCAATCTAGTATCAAGAATATACAAAAAAACTGAGACCTTAAGTATACTGAAGGTCTCTTTATAAAGAAGGTTTGTTTTTTATTTCCCTTGCTTTTACAAACGTACAATCCTGCCATTTGATCAGTTCCACTTCGAATACACAACCACTATCCCAAATATCTCGGTGTTACATTGGACCGCACCCTCTCTTTCAACAAACATTTAACAAACTTGGCAGCGAAGCTGAGAACTCGTAACAATATTCTGTACAAACGAGCGGGGTCGACCTGGGGAGCTGACGCCTCAACACTACGCACGTCCGCACTCAGTCTGGTCTTTCCTACGGCCGAATATTGCGCATCGGTCTGGCTAAACAGTCCTTACGTTAGTAAGGTGGACACCGTTCTCAACCAAACAATGAGAATCATTACAGGATCTATTAAATCCACACCAATCGAATGGCTACCCGTGTTGTGTCATATCGAACCACCGAAAATCCGTAGACAGCAGATACTAGTACGAGAGTTTAAAAAGGTCAGCGGAAACCTAGACTTACCGATCCATCAAGACATAATTAGATTCAACCGACTTAAATCTAGGAATCCAACTGTCAAAACAGCCCAACAGCTTATAACCAACAACTTTAACGGACACAACGAGTGGATATCGAACTGGCAGAGCAAAGTTAGTCCAGCCTGGCACTCCTTGCTGGACCCGGATAATCCACCACAAGGCTTCAACATGCCCCGGAAAACTTGGGTCCGGTTAAACAGGATCCGGACTGGCCATGGCAGAAGCGGCTCGGCCCTTTTCAAGTGGGGGATGAGTGCAAGCCCAGAATGCGATTGCGGCGCAGCCTCTCAAACAATACATCACATTACCTATGAATGTCCGACAAGAGCATTTCCTGGCACAACTCTTGACCTTTCACATGCAACACCCCAGGCCATCCAATGGCTTAACCAACTGAATATGGAGCTGTGACAATATCTACAAATAATTTTTGTCTATACATTGTAACTTTTCTTGTGTTAGTACATCTTGTTTCTTTATGTATGTTTGTACACGCCATAAGCTAAATAAAAATAAAAAACTTCGGAATACACATCAGATGGTCATTATTTTATTCAAATTTTACTTGTATAGAATTTGTTTTTGGTTTCTCGGATAAGTTTTGTCAGGAAGTTTCTATAAAGTTTATATTCGTTTTGTTTTTCTTCTGAGAAGTCGGCCCAACGATTTCGTTTTAATTTGTCTCTATGGTGTATAGAAATAGGAAGGCCATTTTTCATCCATGATTTCAATTTTGACTGTTTATTTGTATTTTTTTCACTTCTGTACATTTGCCAATATGCTTTTCTAGTTCTTCAAAAAAGGTATTGTATGCTGATTCTGGGTCTCATAATTGACTCCCAAGTTTCTTTCTTGAGTGCTTTCATGAGCTTATTATAATTAGTGACGGTGTATGATTTTTTCGTGCATATATTGGTTGTTTTCAACTTTTCATCAGTGAGTCAGGACATGTAATTTATGTACATATTACCCTAAACACGAGGTAGCTGCTGAGAACCGTTGAAGAAATCCCTCCCTCAATCATCAGATTGACTCCGGGTCTTCATTATGTTTCAGTGTCATCAGAACTACATATGTGTGCCAAGTTTCAACACAATCGGTTCACAGGTGTAAAATCAATAAATCATCCCCTATTTTTCTACCTTTAAGGGTGTAATTCTATTTCAAATTCAAATTGGACCTACTTCGAGGTATACCATATCAATTAAAAAAAGAATAAAAAAATTCGGACTACTCTGTAAAAAGTTATGCGTGGTCATACAAAGAAGAAATAATAGTTTAAAAAAACTAAAAAATACGCTTTTATAGAAAACCAGACTAAAAAAATGGAAAATAAGAAAAAGATGTATTTTATTTAAAAAAAAGCGTGGGGTGCATGGTATCGCCTCGGCCAACAATTACCTGTGATCTGAGACATTTCTTACTTTACTGCCCTAGGTCTGTAATGTACTATATAATCATTGATACTGTAACGAACCTAGGCCGGACCTGTCGCCTCGCGCGTTGCCGTCGACAGCGATGAGATCATCCCCGGAGATATTCGAGAACCATCCAGTCGCTCTGCCACCGAAAACAACGGTCAATATTGGAAACAATTGGAACATGCCAGAATTCGAAACATCGAGAATGCTGTATCGGAGATAAATAGGCGACCCTCAAGTGGAGTCAGGACAGTCTGAACGAGCCCATACCATCGAGCTATACAGTGGCGTAGTAATATAAATTAAGTTGTAGATTAAGTGTTAAATGAATTAGTTAAACCAAGTTAAGTTTATTTACGTTACAATTGGTGTCGGAAGTGAGATTTTGAAAATAAACAAGTGATCGTGGAGTGGATAGTCAGAAAAATAAATTGATAGACCTTTTTGTACGCCCAAAATAGACAGTGGCCCGGTTTTCGCGAAGTGGACAATTGTGCGTGGGAATATAAACTGATACACTGTTCGCGTGAAACAGAAAATAGACAGTGGCCCGGTTTTCGCGAAGTGGACAATTGTGCGTGGGAATATAAACTGATACACTCTTCGCGTGAAACAGACAATAGACTGGTGGCCCGTGGAAAAGAATTCGCGAAGTGAATTTTCAACAAACTGATAAACTTTTTCCTGTGAAACAGACTGATACCTCGTCAAAGACAAAATGTGTTCAAGAAAAGTGCGCCTTGCGGATTTGAAGGTAGCGGAATTGAAACAGGAATTGGAGGAAAGGGAACTGGAAACAACGGGTAAAAAGCAAGTACTCCAGGAAAGACTTGCAGAAGGACTTATACAAGAAGGTGAGGACCCCGAAACATTTTTATTCGAAGTTCCCGGAGGTGATTTAAGTTTGGTAATGAATAAACTCGAAGAAACTACTAAATCCGTGAAAGAAGAACTGCAACAAAATTCGAGGACTTTGGAAGAAAATGCTAGAAATCTGGAAGAGAAGTTTCAAGAA
Organism: Gonioctena quinquepunctata; assembly: GCA_018342105.1. Lineage (NCBI taxonomy): Eukaryota > Metazoa > Arthropoda > Insecta > Coleoptera > Chrysomelidae > Gonioctena > Gonioctena quinquepunctata. The sequence continues at coordinate 110,534 of JAFIRS010002506.1, forward strand.
AATTCTAGAAATCTGGAAGAGAAGCTTCAAGAAAATTCAAGAAGCCTGGAAAAAAGAATAGGAACCGTCGAGGCAGAGATGGACAAGATGAAGGAAACGATCAGTAAGCTGGAAAAACGAATTGATAGTGCGCCCTCCACAGAGATGGTTAACAAAAATGCAACGCTGGACTTGAGTTTGAACGTGGATAAAGTTCAAGAGGGTATACAAGATGTCAAGGTCATTTCTGAAATAGGGAAGCTTTCCATGAAGCCGCCTCAATTCGACGGAAAAACTCCATGGGAAAATTACCGCCGACAGTTTGAAGCAGCGGCCAAAACAAATGGATGGAATGCAGGGGAAAGAGCTGTAGCACTAACACTTGCATTACGTGGAGAAGCGACGAATATTCTACAAACTCTTACCGCCCAAGAACAGGAGGACTATGATCAGCTGATTAAACATCTAGAATTACGATATGGCCAGGCCCATTTGGAACACGTATACCACTCCCAGCTGAAAAATCGCTGCCAAAAATCATGCGAATCCTTACAAGAATTCGAAACTGACATTGCACGCTTGGTTCGTCTCGCATATCCAGCCACAGCCACAAATGTAATGGAGCGACTAGCGGTTCAAGCATTCCTGGATGGACTCCGTGACCAAGAAACCAGACAAGCGTTGACACTAGCCCGTCCAACACATCTCGTAGACGCACTGGCACGCGCTTTGGAATTCGAGGCAGCGAAACAATCTTGCAAAAGCCAGAGTAAAGTCCGAATGATTGAGGAAGACTCACAGGAGCCTGCTAATTTGGAAGCTGCCATAAGGAAAGTGATTAAGGAAGTGTTCCCTGAGAAAAGACAGATAAGATGCTGGAATTGTGGCAAAATTGGACATGTGCGTAGCAAATGTCCAACATTCGAAAACACGACTCCGATGCAGGAAAACTAAAGAAGGTCGACGAGAAGGGGCAATCGTCGGCCTGTGTCCAGCAAGCCCCGGTTAACAACGCATATGTCGCTATCCTGCAACGACAGAACAGAGGTGTTTTCGTAGACGGTCTCATCAATAACGATCCTTGCACCATGCTGCTAGATACAGGTGCGACTAGGACAATTCTCGGACCTTCCTTTGCCAGAACACCGGAACGAATTGAACCGACAACTTGGAAGCTACGCACAGCAACAGGGGAGCCAGCTACTGTATATGGCGAGCTACCGATTGAAATAATTTTGGGCAGCACTAAAGTGAAACATCAGACACTTGTAGCGGACATCGAAGACGATGCAATCATCGGAATGGACATCATGAATTCCAGAGGGTTTGAATTGGATTTCAAAGACGGCGTCCTACGTGTCAACGGAGAAGAGCTGGTACTTCATGGGAGAAGTGAAGAGTTGATCCGTGTGCTGTTGGCTGAGGATGTAAGCGTACCTGAGAGGGCTGAAACCATCCTGGAGGCTCGCCTGGACGGGAGTGCGAGCAGTGGAGACGTGGTGATGTTCGAGCCCAAACTTCATGATGAGAAAATTGGACGAGGAATTGCCCTAGGGAAAACCCTGTTACGTGCTGAAAAATTGGTACCGGTAAGGGTCATGAATGTCAATTACTTTCCAGTGACCTTAAAGAAAGGAACAATTTTAGGGCACTGCTCGTCAGTTTCATCTGTGATCCGGGGCGTACGAGGTACGATTAGCCAACCCAACAACTTGCCCACAGAACTAGAAAAATTAGTTGCCATCTCTTCCAAAGATATAAAGCCAGCTCAACAGCCCAAACTAAGAGATTTAGTCAAAAAGTACCAAGACATCTTCGATACCGGACAAGGAAAAGGAGGTCGAACTAATGTGGTCCAGCACAAGATTGATACTGGGGGTGCCCGACCGATCCGGCAATCAGCAAGAAGACTTCCTCTTGCCAAGAAGGAAGAGGCTGACAAAATAGTCAGCGATATGGGAAAAGAAGGAGTTATCGAACCATCTGACAGTCCCTGGTCCTCTCCAGTCGTACTGGTGAAGAAAAGGATGGATCGACACGCTTTTGTGTAGACTATCGCCAACTTAATAATGTCACGAAGAAGGACAGTTACCCTCTCCCGAGAATAGATGACACCCTAGACACGTTGGCTGGTTCCACGATTTTCTCGACCCTTGATCTGAAGAGTGGATATTGGCAAGTAGAACTGGCTCAGGAAGATCGAGAAAAGACTGCTTTTACCATCGGCTCAGGATTGTGGCAGTTCACCGTTATGCCATTCGGGCTCTGTAATGCTCCCGCCACATTCGAAAGATTGATGGAGACAGTGCTGAAGGACTCTCATGGAACACGTGTCTAGTGTATCTCGACGACATAATTGTGGTCCGCAGATCGTCTGAGGACCACGTGAAAAACTTGGAGGAAGTATTCCTGCGACTGAGGAATTCCGGATTGAAGCTGAGCCCTAAGAAATGCCATCTGTTCCAAAAGAAGTACGATACCTCGGCCACGTTGTCTCTGGGAAGGAGTAGCAGTGGACGACCAGAAGATCAAAGCTGTTAATGATTGGCCCATCCCAAAAGACATTCACCAACTTCGAAGTTTCCTTGGTTTATGCACATACTATCGCCGATATGTGCTGGGATTCGCCAACATCGCTAAACCACTGACCAAGCTCACGGAAGGCCAAACAAAGTTCCAGTGGTCCGAAGAATGTCAAGACTCATTCAGGAAGCTGAAAGGAGCTTTGATCAACGCACCTGTACTGAGCTATCCCCTACCCGAAGGGAAATTCATTTTGGATACGGACGCCAGCAACGTGGGACTTGGAGCTGTCCTATCTCAGATCCAGGAGGGACAGGAGAAGGTCATTGGTTATTTCAGCAAGACGCTTAGCAAACCAGAGCGCAATTACTGTGTCACCAGGCGAGAGCTGTTAGCTGTTGTAAAGGGAGTGGAGCACTTCTACAAGTACGTGTATGGAAGAAGATTCCTGTTGAGAACTGACCATGCAGCTCTCAAATGGCTCTTATAGTTCAAAAATCCTGAGGGTCAAGTAGCACGTTGGATCGAGAGACTCCAAGAATTCGATTTCGAGATCGAACATCGAGCCGGAACTAGCCATAAGAATGCAGATGCCTTGTCGCGAAGACCATGTCCAGATGATTGCTCACATTGCCGACGAGCAGAAGAGAAAGAAGCAACACTTTGTAGAACCGCGGCAATGGATGACAACTGGAATGACAGCAAGATCCAGAAAGACCAAGAGAGACCCCGACCTTGGCTTAGCCGTCAGCTGGAAGAAGGGCAACGAAGACCATCATGGCAGGAAGTCGCAGGTTACTCGCCGGCTGTTAAGTCCTATTGGGCACAATGGAACTCTCTTATTCTGGACAATGGGATCCTGAAACGTGTGCTGGAGGCCGATATTGGTGGGGAAGACAGACGCCAAATAATTGTTCCCAGGAACAGAAGAGAGGAAGTGCTGCGGGAAATCCATGATGGAGTCGCCGGAGGACATCTGGGAGTGACGAAGACCCTGCAGAAAGCGAGGCAACGGTTTTACTGGGCCAATTGTCAAGCTGACGTCCAGGACTGGTGCAGGAAGTGCGCTGTATGCGCTGCTAGCAATGGACCTCGAATACGACCCAAGGCCCCGATGCGTCAGTACAACGTAGACAGCCCGTTCGAGAGAATCGCCATTGACATCGCCGGCCCGTTTCCCGTATCCGACCACGGGAATAAATACATCCTTGTGGCAATGGACTACTTCAGTAAGTGGGCGGAAGCCTATGCCCTGCCCAACCAGGAAGCCATCAAAGAGTGGATATGTCGATTCGGTATTCCAATGGAGCTGCACTCGGATCAAGGCAGAAATTTCGAATCCAACCTTTTCCAAGAAATATGTCTACTGCTGAACATCCGCAAGACAAGAACCACGGCCCTACATCCGCAGTCCGATGGAATGGTGGAACGGATGAACAGGACGATCAACCGCCACTTGTCCAAGGTTGTCTCTGACCATCAAAGAGACTGGGACCAGTATCTTCATTTGTTCCTGATGGCCTATCGATCCGCAGTACACGAGTCAACCGGTCAAACTCCTGCTAGTATTATAATGGGCCGAGAACTGCGACTGCCTTGTGACCTGAAGTTTGGGATACCGCCAGGACAAGACACTGCGGGAGAGGACTACGTCAGCAAACTTCGGCAGAGAATGGACGACATCCACGAACGAGTCCGGTTGAACATCCAGAGTGCCAGCGATAAAATGAAGAAGACCTATGACATCAAGGCCGACGCAGGAGGATTTAAGGTTGATGACCTGGTTTGGCTGTACAACCCCAAACGTCGTCGTGGACTATCACCAAAGTTGCGGAACTCGTGGGAAGGCCCGTATAAAATCGTGAAAAGGATAAACGACCTTGTGTACCGAATCCATAAGCCACCCCGAGGGAAACCAAGGGTCGTCCATTTCAACAGGTTGGCCCCTTACGCTGGAAACCATGACCAAGTTCGCACCCTCAAGCCACCGGAGGATGATATGACGTTCGAGAAGTTTATGTCCTTGTATTCAAACGGGCAGAAAGTTCTACATGGGGTTACTAGAGAGGAGTCACGAGACCTTTTCGAGGTGCCTGCTGGCTACGCACTAGCGCACTGTGTGGCGGAAGATCTTCGAATGTCCAGGGGCATCGCCGTAGTGTTCTCCAAGAAATTTGGTCAACTCCAAACACTGCGGGAGCAGAATCCAGAAGTTGGTGGGGTACTACAGTTGAAGAAAGGCCAGAGAAACATCTACTACCTAGTTACCAAGAGGCATTCCCAAGATAAACCGTCCTATGAAGATGTCTGGAAGAGTCTCACCAAACTAAGAGATACTATGGTGGACCAGAATCTGGTGGATCTAGCAATTCCAAAATTGTCCTGTGGTATTGATGGGTTGGACTGGAGAGTCCTAAGAAGTATGCTGGAGGCGATATTCAGATCCAGCGGCGTCAAGATTTTGGTTTGCTCTAACCCTCTTCCACGACCGATCATGAAGACCGTGGAGTGTTACTTCCATCGAACTTCACGGTGCAGATATGGGGAGTCATGCAGATATCGTCACACTCCAAGGATGAAATTTCGGGACGAAATGTCTTTAAGAAGGGGGCAATGTAACGAACCTAGGCCGGACCTGTCGCCTCGCGCGTTGCCGTCGACAGCGATGAGATCATCCCCGGAGATATTCGAGAACCATCCAGTCGCTCTGCCACCGAAAACAACGGTCAATATTGGAAACAATTGGAACATGCCAGAATTCGAAACATCGAGAATGCTGTATCGGAGATAAATAGGCGACCCTCAAGTGGAGTCAGGACAGTCTGAACGAGCCCATACCATCGAGCTATACAGTGGCGTAGTAATATAAATTAAGTTGTAGATTAAGTGTTAAATAAATTAGTTAAACCTAGTTGAGTTTATTTACGTTACAATACCATGCACCCACGCTTTTTTTCAAATAAAATAAAAATTTTTTCTTATTTTCTATTTTTTCAGTCTGGTTTTCTATGAAAGCGTGTTTTTTAAACTATTATTTATTTCCTATTTTTTAGTGTGGTTTATTTATAAAAGCGTATTTTTTTGTTTTTTCAAAACTATTATTTTTATATTTTTTTTGGAATTTAAAAAATGGAAAAATCTTATCAAATTAGTTGATCATAATCTCCGACCCCAAAAACCCCCACATACCAATTTTGAATAGAATCAGACATAATCAAAAACTCGCCCCATTTTGAGCCGCCATCTTGAATTTTTCAATTTTTACAAAAGAATCATAATATTCCGACCCCAAAAACCCCCACATACCAATTTTGAATAGAATCAGACCATAATCACAAAACTCGGCCGCCATTTTGAAGCCGCCATCTTGAATTTTCCAATTTTTACAAAAGAATCATAATATTCGACCCCAAAAACCCCCACATACCAATTTTGAATAGAATCAGACGATAATCACAAAACTCGGCCGCCATTTTGAAGCCGCCATCTTGAATTTTTCAATTTTCACAAAAGAATCATAATATTCGACCCCAAAAATTCCTACATACCAATTTTGAATAGAATCAGACCATAATCACAAAACTCGTCCACCATTTTGGAGCCGCCATCTCGAATTTTTCAATTTTGACAAAAGAATCATAATCTCCGACCACGAAAACCCCTATATACCAAATTTGAAGCGAATCGGACCATAATCACAAAACTCGTACGCCATATTGGAGCCGCCATTTCTTTTTTTTTTTTTAATCACAGGAATTATGTACACCTGCCAAATTTCAAATCATTCTGACGTCTGGAAGTGGGTCAAAATCGTGCCCAAAGGAGTCGGTTACAAACAAACATACAAGTGGAGCTGATATAAAGCCTGTAAAAATATACGCGTTGACTACAGAACCTCCTCCTTTTTTCTCGTCGATTGAAAACAGTCCGATAAATTCAATCCGTTCATTCCACTTTGAAACACAACTCAATAGTAAACTTTAACAATACAATACTTGTTCACAATTACTATACTCAACAATATCTTCTGACTGACTGTCGACTTCTGACTGACTCGCCTGTCGCATATGACCCGCTATATATAGGACGGCCAAAATTTCCAGAACAGTGGCGATCGGGAATGTTTCATCGCTAACGGTCGGTTTTCTTCTCGAGTCAGCACAGGGGTATTTTCGTGATTTCCGTAACAATACTATATAGTACCAAAATTCAAAACTAAACGAAAACTTTTTTTTTTAAACACAAGCTGCCTGTGTTAAATATGGCAAAATATTTGTCTTGTTTTTTGTTTAATTTTTTATAACTCTAAGAATATTTGACATTAATTGATGACTATGTCTGGAACCGCAATGCGACTCGGCAATAATTTTTACACGTATGACTTTGACTAAATTCTTTGGATCCAACTTGACAACTATTGATATTCATCGTTGTGCTTTGAGACACCCTTTACGCGATCTCTCCCAGAGACGTATCAGAAATGGATAACCCCGAGCCAGTATGCGATATATATCAGTATTTTCTAATAAACTGTTCGGGGTGATCTCGGTCACGTCTTTAATCTGAAATTGTTACAGTCTCTTCGAAACGGAATTTATCGCGTTGAATTTTTCGGTCGAGCCCCGAGGAAACTGAAAGGAATATATACAGGTTGAGTAATAGAATGTGTTGTTTTCATGAATTATGGAACTTTCTGGTGCGGAATATATGTTTTCTGTGGTAGTAACAATACATCTGTTGTTTCTTCCCTTTTTGTTGGAGATAGAAAGCCAGCAGATATACATTTTATTTTGAAGAAAAAATGGATGGAAACCTATAGAATGATCTCAAATGATAATTTTCATTATTATACAATACCAAAAGTTTATTCAGAACAATATAATATATATATATATTATATATATATATATATATATATATATATATATATATATATAAACAGTGGGTCCAATTAAGTCGGCACCATATTTTTTTTTTTATGTTCTTGTTCCCACGAAAAGGGATATCCTGTAATGTTCAGAGAACATCGTGGGAACCTAGGGAAAGAAGGTAGGAGTTGGTGTTCTCCTTAAATTTCTGAAGGTTGTATGCCTCGGGGAACACCTCCCTAGGCAATGAGTTCCAAAGCCTCGCTGTTCGTTGAATGAACGAGTCTTTGGAAAGTGATGTTCTGCAGGTCTCCAAAGTGACCACGAAGGGGTGTGATGACTGAACTTGACGGGTTAATCTCGAAGAGACTGCCAAAGCAGGAACGATTGTTGATATTTCAGAAGAGCATCGCCCATGAAAATATCTATAAAATAGAGACAAATCGCCAACTTTTCTACGGTGTTCCAGACAAGTGAGCGAGTTTGTAAGCGAGGCATCACCGACGAGACGAATTGCCCTTTTTTGGACAGAATCCAATAGCCTCAGGATATGTTTAGGTGCCGCACTCCAAATATGGGAACAGTATTCCAGGACAGGTCGGATCTGTGCCTTATAGATCATAAGCAGCTGACTGGGGGTGAAATAGCTCTTGGCACGAAACAAAACCAAGTTTTTGGGATGCACATTTGGCAATGGACCTCACGTGATTTTCCCAGGAAAGGTTATTGCTGATAGTAATACCAAGCATCGATATGGATGGCTTCAGTGGTATGGTTACTCCTGACAAAGTTATGTTAGGCACAGTGAGATCGGCTTTCCTAGAGAAAAGACATGCTTGTGTTTTGTTTGCATTGAATTCTACCAAGTTATTAGATCCCCATTCGAGAATTGTTGCTAAGTCCATATTTATATTATTAACATTTCTTCCTCGTTCATTTCTGGTTTCACGGGCTGATATAGGGGCCCTGGAAGAGAAAGCGGTATGGAGGGTACTATCATCGGCAAAGCTGTGTACTGGACATGAAGTTGCTTTCAACAGGTCGTTGATGTGAAGTAGAAATAGTGTTGGTGCGAGAATAGATCCTTGCGGAACACCAGCATTTATGAGTAGAGTGTCAGATGAAACTCCATCGACCACTACATGGAGAGACCTGTTTGAAAAAAACTTTTTTATTATTTGTTTTATGAAAAAAAGTTATTTTTTGATAAACAGTTCTACATGGCCTATAACCCAAAATGAAATGATCAGATATCAATTTTTTGCATTTGTATACGAGGTTTGTCGAAAAATGTTAATTTTGCTCGGGAGTAAAGTACCTTTATTTTTTACAATATCGACAATTTTTTTGAGAAAATTTTATCCTAATCGAAAACTATGCTCAGATATCCAATATTATTCATCTACCATGAAAAAACAGATTTTGTTATTTTGACTAACTCTTCTCTGTATTAGCATTGATAATTTGTATCTACAGATCAATATTTCATCTAGGATGCACTGACAAATTCTGTGTAGTGTCAATTTGTCTACACGTTGATATTTAATCTAGAATGCACTGAAAAAACAAATGAATTTTTGCTAGCAAACGTCAAAACGCTAGTTAGAATTTATAAATGTTACTTTTTAGTTATCTTCCGTTTAACTTTTCATTTGTAAAATAAATTATCATGATATGCATGCATTAATTATTTTAATGCAATTGAATTTTTTTAGATGACATACCAAAGAACTGAAAAATTAAGTTTTTTATCAATACAATAAATGTTCTAATTTCAAAGTAAAAAATTAATTTTACCAAAAAATTATTAAAGATCGTTTTTTTCATGGTAAGTAGATTATATTGGATATGTGACCGTAGTTTTCAATTGGGATCAACTTTTAAAAAAATTAAAAAAAAATTCCAAAATTTACATTTTTCGACAAACCTCGTATACAAAAGCAAAAAATTGATATCTGATTATTTCATTTTGGGTTATAGGCCATGCAGAACTTTTTATCAAAAAATTCCTTTTTTTAATAAAACAAATAATAAAAAAGTTTTCCATATGGTGCCAACTTAATTGGAAATACTATATATATATATATATAATATACGAAACCGGGATTTGTTTATTGAAATACTCGAATAAATTCAATGTCCGTTTATTACACTTTAAAAACACAACACAATAATGCACTTCGCCAATAAAATACTCAATACACAGTTTCCGACTGAAATGTTCCGCGCACTGCACTAAATAGACTTCACCTTGAACTCGCTACAATACTTCTTCAATTAATGACTCACTATAATAAATGACTGACGCTTTTGTGGTTCACACTACCTATATATCCTCGTTCTTGCCTTTCCAAATCTTCGAGCCGTTCTTGGAAATATCGAGACCATTAGATGTTTGTCATCGGAATTCCCAGACGGTTTGGTTGGAGAATCTAGGTCAATGGTCGCTTCAATGTAAACAACGTTTCGTTTATGACAAACAACACAAGGGCGTACTCTACTTATTTTCGTAACACTGCCACTCCTCTAATTCTGATCGCCGCGATCAAAAGCCAGTGGTTTACCATGATAGGGTGAATAACAAGTGAACAACCTTCATCTTAGTCCTAGGACTGCGCTTGATTCTGTAAACCACATCATTGGTCCTCTTCTTCATCTCGTACGGTTTTCTTCATCTCGTACGGTTTGGGGGATACGCCTCTTTTCCGCCGTGGGTTCAACAACCATACCTGGTCACCTTCTTTGAATCCTCCTGAATTAGCTATCAAATCATGAAGGGCTCTCATCCTATCACTTGCCAGTATCAACATCTTCCGAACTGTTTCATGAATTTTCAACCAGGCACTCCTCAGTTAAGATGCATAGTCTTGCACCTCAATCCAAACACCAAGTCAAAGGGCAATCGACGATCTCTTCCGAAGAAAATGCTAGCCGGTTTGAGCTTGGTTGAATCGTATATAGCTGCTCTGTATGCCATAAAAAATAGTGGTAGATGTTTGTCCCAGCCGTTTTGATGTTTTCGCATTACCTTGGAAAGATACTCTTCCATATTTCATTCGAATCTTCCAACCATGCCATCTGACAAGGGGTGAAGCGACGTGGTTCTGGTCTTTTCGATATTCATCAGCTCACAAACCTTCTCGAATAACTTTCTTCCTTGGTCGGAATGTAGCTCCACCAAAGACCTGGCTATTACGGATGCTTCCTGGTCTGGCATGGCCACCCATTTGCTGAAATAGTCCATGGAAACAAGGATGTATTCGTTGCCATCGTCCGTCACAAGAAAGTTTCCAGCTACATCAATGGCAATCCATTCGAATGGTGCCACTACGTTGTATTTCTTCATTGCTCCCCTGGACTTTGTCTAGGGACCTTTAGTGGTGCCGTACTCTGGACATCTTCTGCACCAGCTTTCTATGACTTCGAACCCAGTACAACATCTTCCTAATTTTGTCCAAGGTCTTATTGTCTCCCAAATGTACTCCTGATTTTCCTTAATGAACTCGGTTCCAAACATTACTTATCTTTTTCCTGGGCAAACCCATACCTGTTTCAGTAGTTTATTTTCCACAACCAGAGAATCCCATCGTGCACACATTGCCTTGAAGATGAGGGTCTGCCGGTCCTCTTTCCAATGTAGAAAGTCCTGATCCAAAAAGAATGAAGACTCCACAAGAACAAGAACAAGCAGTCATGGAATTTTTTTTGAGTACTATGAAACAGACAGATTATAAGCGAATGAGGTAAGCATACCATGGATCGAAGGCCTTCCAATTTTGATCCTTCACATAAAAAACTTTTGAATACTACGAAAAAGTTGAAGACAGACAATTTTTACGAAGTCTTTGATGATTGGTTAGCAGAAGGTGTCATATAATGCTAACCCGATATTGAATCTATCGAGAAGTCTAATCAAATTGGCCATTTCTAACCTCATCATCCTGTTGTTTATGAACTCAATAGTAGCAGAACATCTGTACATCCAGTTTTTAAGGCGTCTTCAGAAAAAAAAATCAACTCTAATTGAACAAGTGTTTGGAAAAGGGAGTGAATCTTATTGAGTTGATTCCGTTCATGCTACTAGGAGAGAAGATTATCTGATATCAGGCGTTTTTTCCTTCAGATTTGTTTGAACGAAAATGACCGAAATTTGTTTAAGTATAACAATGAAGAATTTTTTTTATCATGCAGCATTTTTTTGTTGGGAGTTGTTTTAGAACACCACCTGAAGGAAACCCTGAAAAAATTTATCTGCGGAGAAAACAATTACTCTTCTTTAAGTCATTCCGAAATGAAGTCTTTTTACGTAGAAAACATTGTATCAAGTGTGAAAGATGAAAAAGCTCTTCACCAATTTATAGAGCAGTCGAAAAGCATTCTGGTGGATGGAAAATTTGAGCTGAGAGGGTGGGAGCATTCTTCAGCAAGAGAAATCGAAAGAGGGTTGAAAAGCAATGTTTTGGGTTTGATATGGAATCGCAGATTGGATACATTAGAACTTTCTTTAGAATGGTTTGACAAGATGAATACGAACAATGTTACCAAAAGAACCATTTTGTCTGCAGCACACAAACTTTTTGACGCCATTGATTTTTCTTGCCCAGTATCATTGTTCCCAAAGTAACTACTTCAGAAAAATTTAACTTAAGATGATAAAATCGAAGGAGTAGTTCGAGATAATTTTTTGAAATGGTTACAAAAATTACTTTATTCGATAGCTGTCAAGATACCACGTTGGATATCCTCTTTGATTTCTAATGTATTAGTTAATCAATCTGTAAAAAAATTCTGTGATGCAAGTGCTACTGCTTATGCAACTTTCTTAGAACAGAAAACAGTGGAGAAATCAACGTAAGATTGGTAGAAGCAAAATATTTTTGCAATCGGCTACACAGCAATAACGAGGGCTCATTGTTATTTACGATTTGCGATTACCAGGATTATTACCTACTCCTGCCACCACTTGCGCTGTCATAGTTTCATCTATCCCCTTCAGCCTAATGCACACAGCGAATACGTGCGATAGAGTTTTCTTCATCGTCCCATCCATTACCTGGAATTTTCCAGCAAGTTCCACGAATATCATTCTTGGGTCCATTTCTTTGCTAATGATATCAACGTCCCCATTGTTGGGAAGGGTGAATAAACTTCAGATTAACTGCAGAAAATACGTAGCTCCAAATATGGAGAGAAAAAAAATAATTCGATACTGAATAAAACTAAAACTAGTATAATTATGTTCATTGTGAAGCAACAATAAATTACCCTTTTCGATAATACTGGAGATGAAGTTATACCTTCTGAATCTGTGAACATGCTGTGAGCTACATTAGACTCTAAACCACAACTTCAACTTATTATGTAGTAAACTGAGAAGCTGTTATACGCCAAGAAGTTTATTATTTGCACAATATTGTACAAAACCGCATCAGTGCATACACTAGGGTTTCCATACCTCTTAGCCGGTATATTAGTAAGAAATTGTGACGTGCGTCATTTTCCACTTTCACACAAAATTGATGAAGCTGTTAATTTGCCTCAGTATTTACATTCATGCAAATCTCTTGGCGAATACAACACTGCATTTTATGCAAAACAAGTTCGCATACATACAAATAAATAAAGTCTTCGTATGGCGCACGGTTATCTAGAAAAGCTATTTCCACTTGCGATTCGTAGACTTCCTGGTACATTCTTTGTGTTCGCGACGCGTCCGCCATATTTCAAAACAGAGATAAAATTTTCATTCGCTTTCCGGAAAAGTTTTCTACTTCCTCTCTTCGCACAGGTATATACCAACAGATTAATATATTTGGGTTGGAGCCAACAGAATACACGAAAATGCAAGGAGAAAAAGACGTGTCTGGATTGTTCGAGCTTGATGTATAAACTGTGCGGTTCCATATTTCATGGAAGATTCGATCTATCTGGAGCAGCCGCTCAAAAACGAATGGAACGTCTTATATCAGAAAAACGGTTGCAAACTGATTGTGTATGGGGAAACAAGTCGATAAAACTACCAACTAATGTTTTCATTTATTGCAATAATAAAAATGACTACGTACGTAGAACTTTTCATGTGTAAAGAACAGTAGCAGACCTCATTTTCCTATGGAACTGGTTTCCAATGAAGAAAACGCTAATTGAAAGGGCATGAATCAGAAATTGGTATTTTCAGATCATTTTTGAATGGCCAACGAAAAAGTTGGAAGAGTGTAAAATTGAGAACTTCTAAAGAGTTTCTTTTATATTTTAAAGTTCTGAAACATGTCTTCTGAATTATTTCTTCATGTTATTTGATAATATCATTTCCCCATTAATGGAATGGAACTTTTTTTTCTGACTATGTAAAAATCTGTTCAATAATAGCTCACGTTTTATCTTGCTGCTTATCGGAGAAACTTGAACTGTCAACATGGTCAATTGCCTTTCCTATGAACTACCAACTATGTTCTGCAAATTCGTATACATTTCATTTCATCCTTGTGTGTATCTTATTCATTCCGATTCTAAACAAACAGAATTCCCTGAAATACAAGATGAAATAGCCAACCGCTTGAACACATTTATTTTTCTACTACTATCAATGAATGCCTTTATTATATGTTCAATAATAATTTGTAAATGAGTCGTATAGAATCAAAAGTCTATATTTACAAAAACCGAGAAAAATGAGTTAGCTATTGGATATGATTGATCACAGGTTTGTGCAGCATCTTACAATGTCATTCAGCTTCAAAACTCGTTGAAAGCTATAAATGAACGAGGTATAAAAAGTTGGAATCAAAACTGTGTATTTACAGAGATATTGGGAATCAAAACTCCGTATTTTCTCTTCAACCAATGACAGTATACCTAAATGATCACGGGATGAATCGCCTGTCAGAAGTCATTTCGTCTGGTATTCTCATTGATAACGGACGTATTAAGGAATAATTTCATTCCAGTTTTCGGCTTAACAGTTTGAGCAAACTTTTATCATTTCCATTTAGATTTATGTGGATTCATTTTCATAAACGTTAAATTGACATATCACCGTATTTTTATTCGTTTATTCAATTTATTCCTTCAATATTCAACAGCTCAATAGAATATATTTTTATGATAAAATATAATGATTTTCATTACGGTCCTGTCTAGCTACAATGTTGATTGCACTTGTACGTAACAAAACTCTGTATTTTCTTGGATTGGTTTCTAAGCTCTGAATTTTCCCAAGTTTCAGTTTCAAAACTTTGTATTTTCAAACAATTTCATTACCTAAATCAGAAAATAACGATCCATACTTCAACATAAACCACTGTGGATTCCTTTAGAGTATTCATATTCACAGAGCATTTAAAAAAATTGCTGTGAAACTGCAGATATATCATGAACTCACAGTTTTTCGCGGTTTTCTCAGAGTGCACAATCTAATTGCTTAGTTACTAGTGCACAATCTAGTTGCCTAGCAACTAGTGCACAATATAGATGCACGGGTATGTTTTCGTCACAATGGTAAATGTGACAAATATTGCCGTAACTACGCAGACAATACAAACATAGAAAAATCGAATTTAAACGGTTTTCTTCACATAAAGGATTCAATATAAAATTGAACCAGAGAAAGGTAGATCTCAGGTGAAAAACAACTACTTTCCTGGCAAATACCACGCAGAACGTTGAATGATATTCACCTGAAAATCCATGCATACTTCCATATAATATCAATGGACATTGAATGCAAATGTTTCTTTCTGATAAGCTCGATTATGTTTAATTTATGTCGTGTTCACCTAACAATCCGCATACCGGTTTCAGGCTTCTTGGCCCTCATCAGTACGGAGTAGTCAACCAGCCAAAGGCCAAAGAACTCTGGCTGAAGTGAGACACAACTTTATGCTAGACGGGCTTGCCACTCCTACTGAGAAGGAATCTTTTATTAAGAAACCTATCGAGGTGGGAGATTTTCGGAGTGTTTCTTTCTGTCACTAGGTACCGCCAGTTAAAGTTTATCTTTTCCGGCGTACCTATAGGTGTTACAAGATCGATGATGGTTTGTTTACGTTGTGTCTCACTTCAGCCAGAGTTCTTTGGACCTTTGGCTGGTTGACTACTCCGTACTGATGAGGGCCAAGAAGCCTGAAACCGGTATGCGGATTGTTAGGTGAACACGACATAAATTAAACATAATCGAGCCTATCAGAAAGAAACATTTGCATTCAATGTCCATTGATATTATATGGAAGTATGCATGGATTTTCAGGTGAATATCATTCAACGTTCTGCGTGGTATTTGCCAGGAAAGTAGTTGTTTTCACCTGAGATCTACCTTTCTGGTTCAATTTATATTGAATCCTTTATGTGAAGAACCGTTTAAATTCGATTTTCTATTCATTCCACTTCACATGGCACTTATCTCTAACTTTATGCTAGACGGGCTTGCCACTCCTACTGAGAAGGAATCTTTTACTAAGAAACCTATCGAGGTGGGAGATTTTCGGAGTGTTTCTTTCTGTCACTAGGTACCGCCAGTTAAAGTTTATCTTTTCCGGCGTACCTATAGGTGTTACAAGATCGATGATGGTTTGTTTACGTTGTGTCTCACTTCAGCCAGAGTTCTTTGGACCTTTGGCTGGTTGACTACTCCGTACTGATGAGGGCCAAGAAGCCTGAAACCGGTATGCGGATTGTTAGGTGAACACGACATAAATTAAACATAATCGAGCTTATCAGAAAGAAACATTTGCATTCAATGTCCATTGATATTATCTGGAAGTATGCATGGATTTTCAGGTGAATATCATTCAACGTTCTGCGTGGTATTTGCCAGGAAAGTAGTTGTTTCTCACCTGAGATCTACCTTTCTCTGGTTCAATTTTATATTGAATCCTTTATGTGAAGAAAACCGTTTAAATTCGATTTTTCTATTCATTCCACTCCACATGGCACTTATCTCTAATACAAACATAAATAACAATTCAAATTATTTCCTAGAAAGAACGTTACTTTAAAGGTGTTTTAAAGTTAGATTATCATGGAAAGCAGTGTCAGTGAAACAAGTTCAACACCGCCAAGTGTTATAGAAGCAGCAAATAACGCTCCATTACATTTGGCGCCTGAAAAATCTAAAGCAAAATACACAATTGCTTATACCCTATTAATGGACTGGTACATAGAATGTTCTGATGGCTTACTTTGGAAATATATCAAATACATTTAAATCTTCCACCTTATGGGCATAGTATAGTATGTTGAAAGCGATTCTTGGATATAAGTAAATACTCAAAATAGAGAGATTGATAGCCCCAGACAACGTCTACCCTATAGCAAAAGTAAGTTTTACAATCATTCCATATTTATTAATGCAAAAATGCCAAAATATCGAAAAACTTGGCATTTTTAAGGCTTCTAGCCTTGATAAAATTGATGCTTTAACAAGTTTGAATGTGTTTGAATTGATTAATAATTGATTGTTTATAATCTTTTCACTACTGATTGTACTTTTCATGAGAATTCAAGGTGCTTGCAGGAGAGATAGATATACAAAATGAAAATTCACTATTTTAAAGATTAATTAAGTTGCCCCAATTTTGGTTCACATTCCGAACACTAAAACTTCTCGAAAACATGTCTAAATTATCAGAAAGGAAAATGCAATGTACAAAAAATAAGAATCAATAAAGAAGAAAATATGGGAAAGCAAATTGTTTCATATTTAAAACTTTTAAATTCTGAGTTATATACCGGCCACTGTCTCCGTTAATATTTGGCTACAATCTCAATAGATAGTGGCGAAGACATAACGACATTAAAACGGCATGGTGGTTGGCCCTCCACGACAGTAGCTGAGGATGTCGAGGAGTCCCTAACGTAGCCAACAAAATTTTGAGGTCCACCCTTCCATCGTCATCAAATATAGGAAATGTAAATTATGTCAACTCATTCTTTAAAAAAACGAGTTCTAGTTTCCCAAAATGTATTTTTAATAATAGTACCAATGATATATTCACTCTGAGAAGGTACTTCTTTGCAATTTTTGCAGTATCAAATTTACCAGGTGCGTTAATTTTTTTAAATAATCAATAAAAGTATATTTCTCATGAGTAAATTTTGTAGTTTTTTTGCTCAAAATTTAAATTATAACAGACGTAGGAAAATTATAGTGTAAAACTCGCCCTGAATGACCATTTCCAGGTGACAATGGGACGAGGGCCATGCCTATATCTCCCTCACTTATCAACCGATTTGAATGAAATTTTGTACATGGATATCAGACACAATTTCGGATTGACAGACATATGAGAACAAAATGGCCGACAGTGTTGGCAAATTTTTATTTTACAATTGAAAAAAACTCAATTTTTTTTAGCTTAGGAGGCCTTGATCACGTTAAAATCTATACTAATTCACATCAGTAACTCATAGTAGTAGTCATTCCATCGATAAGATCAATAACGAATCCTACAGCAAAAATTGAAATTTTCTGAACGCATTTTTAACGAAAAAATGGTACCTATCGAGGGAATTACCAACTCAACGATATACATTAGGCACCACTTTCTTTTTGTTCAAAACTAAAAACGATCAATTATTGAATTTGTACAATATTTTATACGATGCCTACAAATTCCAATGAGTTATCCGTTTAGGTTTGATGAAATGAAAGGTAGCCGTGGAATCATGGAAAACAGTAGGTGATTAATGTCATGTCAAAAGTGAAATACCAATTTTACTTGTCATCTCGTTTCGTTTGTAAAAAGTTTTTTTGAAATGGAAAATTATAATCGTTATTCTCGAAACGAACAAATCGATATGATATATATGATATACGGAGAATGTCAGAAGAACGCTCTCAATTCTAGTATGCTATACGCTGTTCGTTATCCGTTGAGACGGCACCCATCGAGGACCTCTTTCAGGAAATTGGAAACGATGCTAAGGAAAGAAACCGCTGATCAAAACTACACCCACTTCATCGTCAGTGAAGAAGCGGAAACTAATGTTCTTACATATGTTCATTTCTCTCCATCTGCCTCAGTGCGAGAATTATAAATTGAATGTGCAGCAGGGAATGTGCCAGAAAAGTATTGAAAAAACTCGCTCCTATAAATACAGTTTGCATCATCATCTATATGAAAATGATCCAGAACGGAGACTAACTGTTCACAGATGAGTCTAGGTTTACGAATAATGGTATATTCAATAGGATATAATAAATAATAAATAATGTTTATTCAGTAAATTGAGTTACAGAAATATGGTATGGTTAAGAATGAACATGGGAAAACCACAGAAGCTGTATTGCAAATACAGCTTGTATGTGGTTTGAAATTGGACTACAATTTGTTAGATACTTATGATAAGGTGAATTATGTCAAAATCGGGAAATTATCTCAGGTTCAGGGAGTTAGATCATAATGGGGATCATCGTCTGAATCGGGTAGTGTTACATAATAGAATTAATATACACATGACTGTACATAATTATTAAAAACACATGTTATAATACTTAGTCTAATTCATGGGACATGCGAAATAATTTGTTCAGACATTCCATTCCTTCAAATCAATTCATCCTGTTATTTACTATGTCATGAATTATTGATCTTGGTGTATTTTGTAACAATTTTGTAATCACTTTTTTGAAAGTTAAGTAATTGGTTGCTATTTTTATATTATTCGGTATGATATTGAAGATTTTGGGACTTAGGAAATCGAAGCTACGCTGTCGGACATTCTTATCGCATTTCGGTACAATAATATTGGATCTGTTTCTTGTTTCATAGGAGTGTCCTATTGTGGAAATTTTTACTTTGTTTCTATAAATGTTTGTTATCATTTTTTGACAGTACAACTGTTTCAAATCAAGGAATCCACTTCCGTGGAACAGATCATTGCTTGAATAACATCTGTCCTTATTGTATATTATCCTAATTAGCCATTTCTGTAATACATTGACTTTTTCGAGATAACAGTCAAGGACTCCGCCCCATCCAATATTTCCGTATGATAACTGAGATTGTATTAAGGAAAAGTACAAAGTTCGCAGATGAGAAATATCTAGGTATTCTTTCAAAAATTTGAAACGAGACAGAAGTTCTCTAAGTTTTCTTGCAATAAAATTCATTTGTAAGTCCCAACGTAAGTGTCGATCGATTATTATCCCTAAATACTTAATTGATGTTGATTCAGGAGTTTTTGTATCTTTATCAATATTTAGTGATCCTAGATTTGGTAAATTATTGGTATATGATGTGAAAGGTAAATACTTCGTTTTTTCTATATTCAATGTCAATTTGTTTTATTGAAACCATGATTTAATTAAATTAAAAGTCTTGTTCTGCTTTTTTTTAAGAATATTCCAGTTTTCTGCTTGATAAATTATCGCAGTGTCATCTGCAAAACTGAGCACTGTTCCCTTGGTGTTCATGGATAACAAACTATTGATATAAAGTATGAATAACAAAGGTCCCAAGACGAGGCCTTGTGGAACACCATATGTGATATCCCTCATCTCGCTACATTTACCATCGATAACTACTTGTTGTTGCCTATCTGAAAGGTAACTCTTCAATAGGTCGTATATATTTCCTCTAATGCCATAAAGTTTCAGTTTTTTTAATAAAATGTTGTGACATACAGTGTCGAAAGCTTTAGAGAGGTCAATGAATATACATAATGCAGGGGTTTTTGAATCGAGTGCCTTATACAGATTCGAAGTTAATGAGTAGATTGCATCTTCGGTAGACTTTCCCTCTCTAAAGCCGTATTGACCATCTGAGAGGATGTTGTTTTTCGCCAAGAATAATAAGAATAATACAATAATAAAAATAATAATAATACAATAATAAGAATAATACAAGGTATTGGGCTCCAGAAAATCCTAGGTTGCTGGGAGAAGATGATTTTCAAGAAAGATTTGGATTCAACGTCTGGGTACAAGAATCATTTTCGACGGGCCTTTGACGGGCCAAAGATATCTACAATTCTTAGAAAACGATATTCAAAATAATATCAACGATTCAACTGAGAACATCAGGAAAAATATGTTTTTACAGCAGGATTGTGTAGGACCACATAATGCTAATATTGATCGGCAATATATTAGTGATACCTATGGGCAGAGATGGATTGGAACAAATGGTCCAATCAGATGGCCAGCCAGATCGCCCGATTTAACCCCTATTGATTTTTATTCATGGGGTCACATGAAATCCAAAGTATACTCGAGGAGACCAACTTCTCTGGATGACTTGAGACCTAGAGTTGTGCGCGCATTTCAGGAAATTCCTGCTCACGAACTGATAAATGTGATGAGGTGTACAATAAATAGAACTAGTCTAGGTGTTAGGGAAAACGGGCAACACTTCGAAAATATCATTGGTCATTAATGAATAAAATGACTTTTCAATGGTTGTGAAACTCTTTTATTGAAAACAGGATAATGGTATTTTGAGTAATAATTTGTACGTTGAATGTTGAATAACAAAAGAAATGGTTTCACTTCTTTCAATTCGAACAATAATGAAAAAATCAGATCTACCACTGGTACGTAATGATAACTTTGAACAGAGCTGCTTGTATAATTTCTATCAAATTTCCGGACAATCATGCAGTTACTATATTGTAACACCCATGAAAAACTGCCCTATTGCTTGGTCCTAAAACTAAATTTATTCCTGTTCATCACTGGAGATTTGGCAACCTTCATTGTGGAAGTGCCAAGTGAAGCAGGCAAGAGGCATATCGTTGTGGCCTTGGCCTACTTCTCAGGGGATTCGCTAACACAACCACCACCAGAGGAATTCCAAAGCCTTATCCGATGGTGTCAAAGAGAAAATAGACACTTCATTCTGTGCTGCGACGCGAAGCGCACCATCTCACACAAACGCACGAGGTGAGTACCTTTTAGAATATTTGTCTGCTACTAATATAGACATTGTCCATAAAGGTAACAAACCCAAAGAAGTTCTTGACCTAACCGCTTGTAGATCCATTTCACTAAATTCACGACTGGCATGTATCTGATGACTCCTCGATGTCAGAGGCAATTGGGGGACCAATATATCCATTGATCCATCTGAGGATATCATACAGCTTCCAAGCACCTCCAAAATGCTATAAAAAAAGCATATGAAATCAGCTATTCAGAAAAACAAAAGGCAGTCAACAGGGACGTGCCTTGGTGGATTAAAGAGTTAGCCAAACTCAGGAAAAAAGGTAGGGAACTCTTCAATAAAGCTAAAAGTCCGGGATACTGGGAAGACTACAAAGCATCTCCTACTGAGTACAACAAATAATTCAGAAAATCCAATAGGAGAACATGGAGGTAGATGCGCAAGTGGATTGAAAGCCCCTCTTGAAAAGGCTGTTCGAGACCAGTTTTATTTTCGGAAACATACCGAAAGCCTGGAGGGAGGCTGCCGTGGTGTTCATACCAACGACTGGGAGACTTTCAGCAGGCAAACCAAAGTCTTATCGCACCATCAGTCTCACCTCCCTTTTCCTGAAAACAATTCAGAAAATTGTACTCTGTTATATAAGGAGTGGAATTCGATTGAAAGCGTTGAAAAGACTTACCTTGCCAAAGAAATGGACCTATGTGCATTCATACATATAGAGGGGAAAAGGTTGCCCTCAAGGTGGGGGTCTTATTACCTTTACTATGGTCATTGTCCGTGGATAATCTGAAAAGCTCATGACTAGAATCACGACTCAAGATCAAACTGATGACCTGGTTTTCACTATTAGGGGAAAAACATGATGGGATGATACACAGTCGCATGCAGATAGCCCTGGTGCGCAAAGGAGAGACTCAATGTGAATCCTAGCAAAGCAGTGCTGGTTCCATTCACAAAGAGGCGAAAGTACGAACTGAAATCCCCGACCCTGAAAGGAACTCAGCTTACTTTTTTAAAGAAGTCAAATCTGTTGGCGTTATAATCGACCAAAAACTAACATAAAAAGTCATCAATAACATTATTTCCAAGGCTACAGCGGCAATTTCGACGTGCCGAGGAGTTTTTGGCAAGATTGGGTGGTGATCAAAAATTGGTCATATCAAACGATTATCAAACCCTTGGTCACCTATGCCTCATAGGGGCAATATGCATGTGCTCACTGCAGCATTAGAGGTAATGCTGAAACTTCCGCCACTGCACTTGTGTGTAATCTCTCTGGAAAATATTGTGGTGAATTATGAAGTGGTTATAAACAAACACCATATATTCATATCCAACGGGCCTCATCTAGAAAGGAATGCATCAGTTTGGCATACTGATGGATTCAATATGAACAAAAGGGCTGGAGGAGTAGTAATGGGCTTTGGCCTTCAGAACCCCTATGTGTATCCCTAACAATTTTTCAAGCAAAAATACATGCTTTAGAAATTTGCCCTCAAGAATGCCTTGCAAGAGACTCCAGGGAGACAAAAATCTATATCATATCAGATAGCTAAGTAGCACTAACATACACACCTGTAGGTCTAGACTGACTTGGGACTGGGAACAATCAGGTCACTCTGATGTCGGTGCCAGGTAACAAGGGAATGTAAAGGCAATCACAAAGCACATAGCCTTGCTAAGGAAGGGACAAACATTCAATGTCTTGGCACAGAACCCTTTTGTGGTATTTCCAAAGCCCATATTGAAGAAGAGTTTCGGCAATGGGGACCTGAACAAATCCAAACCCCAAGGAATTAGGTTCTGGGACAAAGATAAGCGAAAATACTTCTGAGCCCAACGCCAAAGAAAGCACCTGAAACTGTTAACGATACTGCTCACCAAACACTGTCCTCTGAGGTATCACCTCAAGAAAATGGATAGATCAGCTAGTGAACTGTGCCGTTATTGCGGGAACTTCGCTGAAACTGTAGAACACCTGTTTTGCGAATGCCAAGCGCTGTTTTGCAAAAGGATTGAGTTCTTCGGAAAGGTTTTATTAACGCCCTCAGATATCAGGAACTTAGCTCCCAGGAAACCGAGGTACTCCGCAGGGAGTCTCGGAATCTCGGGTCTTGAATAGATATTCAAAAATGTTTATAGGTCGAGGTACGGAGAGGCGAAAGAGCTATATGGACCCCCTTACAATCTCTAGCCTAATGAATCATATCATGACTATTGAAAAACACCAACTAATTCAGTGTACCAACATTTTGAAAAACTCCCAAAAATGGTCCTCATAGAGTGAAAGATGCCAGCCAATGATTACCATCGTGAGTGTTGAGTCTGTGTAGCAGTCACAGACCTCATGAAAGAAGTAGATATCGCTGATACATCATAATGATACTATGAAAATGATTTCGCCTCCAAGGCTGCCAATATCGTCCGTTTCACGTTGGAAAACTGATTGTAGATCGTATGCACATTCTTTTAAGATTGAAAGATTAAGAAATCTTTAGTTTTCAGCAAACATTTTAAAAACGGCTTCAGAAAAATTAATACTATATTGAGGTCACTATCAAAATTCAATACAAAATGTTCACAGGAGGAAAAAAAGGGTTGAGAAAATCTGAACATTACCAATGTTTTCACAAGTTTTACTGAGACAATAGCCTCTGAACCAGAAATAATGAACAGTAACGCTCTCTGACTTGCTAGCAGTACCAACCAGAAAAGATAATATACAGCTATACTAATCTCAGTTTGTAGTATCTATTTACGAGGTCTGTGGGCGCGCTATTTATAAATAACTCTATGGGAATGCTGCACGTCATGTTCTTACTGAACAGTTGTCGTTTGGGTTGCGCCTGCATTACCTCATCAATAGATTAGGTTTTACTGGGTATGAACTAGTTACAAATAGTTGGAAAGATGTCAGGAATTTATTTTCTCAGGATTTCTCCGTTTGTATATTAAATCTTTCCATCCAGATCAGGTGGTTATATTGAACTGGCTGCCATATTAGAAGAACATAATAAAAATCATCATAATGCTGTTCTAGGTATTGAATTTAATAAACCCTTATTTAAATATAAACTACGACTATGTAATCGTTCATAAGAAATATTTGCTAAACAAAATAAACCGTGGTTTGTTTTATGTTTTGTTCTAAGTAATATTGGGTATTTTTGTGAATCATTTCGAACATTTTCGAATATGACTGGGGTTGTCCCAAACCCAGTTCAGAATTTTTTTAAATTTTAGGGGCAGGACATTCATGTTTCGGATATTCGCCTGCTGGATATATCTACCCAAAAATGGTGGTTTATGTTTGATCAAATCTACAAAAACGAATGAAATAAGTGTAATACCATGAACGAATGGAATAAGCATAATACCAACGTCGTTCACAAACCTCCAACGCCACTGCAGCGATTTATTAGTTTGACACCCTCAGTAGACCGATTCCAACACAAATTGAATAACTTCTGCGAAAAAAAAATCGTAATAGAATTTCTTACACATTGGTATTTACAGGGTATTTCAAAATTCAGTATCAAGATTTCAAGGCCGTATTTTTCAGGTCAAAATAAGACTTTTTTCCATAAACATGTGTCGGAAAACGTTTCGTTACCGATCTACAGAGCGTTAAAGTGTCAATTTTTTTTCTTCATAGCTCTTTCAGTTTTTGCGATATTAAGATCAAATTTGAAATATAGATTACGTTTCAGGGTTAACATCATCCAGTATGCCGAGTGATTGTGAGAATCTACAGGGAGATATTTTGTCAGGGGTCAAGCCCTTTTTCGCCCCATAAATTTTTTTGTAGTACACCGCAATGAATTTTTTGTTTTGTTTATAAATTTTTTTGTCTTCTGTAATTTTTACGCATCCGCGACCGTTTTCGACAAAAAAAGTAATATCATTTTTTGTAATTTGCTACATTTAATTAAATTTTTTAACTAAAGGTAGGAACCTATTATCACAATGAAAACAGAAAACCCTTCTTATTTGGTTTGTGATCTGAATTTTTCTCAAACATCACCTAAAAAATAAGAAACCTAACGAACATTGACTTTTTATATAAGGTGCTGGAAATGCCCTCCTCCTTCTGTGATACAACCTTCCACTCTTCTTCTCATGGACTGCCGTACGCGTTCTAAAATTCCGGGAGTGTTTCTTACGGTGTGGAAGGCATCCATAATTCGTTCGATGAAAGGCACTGGTTCTGCTCCATAAACTAGGCCCTTCACATGTCCCCATAAAAAGAAATCCAGCGGGTTGCAATCTGGGGACCGTGGAGGCCAAGCAATTGGACCTTCTCTACCAATCCACCGATTGGGAAACACTGTATCTAAATAATCGCGGACGATGACTCGAAAATGAGGGGAGGCCCCATCGTGCATAAACCACATTTGTTGACGAACTTGTGCAGGCACGTCCTCCATTAATGCAGGCAATTCGTTCTGTAGGAACTTTAAATATGTGGCACCATTTAAAATTCGCAGTAAAATAAAGAGACCAATTAAAGTATCTCCTACTATTCCTGTCGAGATTGTCTGATCATGTGTGGATTTTCTAGTGCCCAAATATGAACGTTGTGGTAATTCACTACTCCGTCGCGCGAAAAGTGAGAGTGTAGTACAGTTGCGCAGTATCCATCGGGAAAACTGCAAGCGCCGTGGAAAATTTCACGGAAGCAAACCTTGGACGCGCTGGATATGATATGGGCATAGCATGTTTTCGTGTGAAACCCTCCAGACAGTTGAGTGGGAAACATCCAAATCCCGTGCTATTTGTCGAGTACTCATACAAGGATTTTCGTCGATAACATTTAAAATCTCTTCATCTCCTACTGGGTTGAGTGCTTAGCGCGGTCTACCAGCATCGTGCCTTGGAGTCTGAAATCTGCCGTATTCCCGAAGCTGCTGATGGGAATTTATAAAAGTTCTATAGTTGGGAAGCCGGCGATTAGGAAATCTTAGCGAGTACAACCTCTGAGCTTGAAGTCCGTTACCATTAGCGAGACCATAAACAAAATAGATGTCAGCCAGATGTTCAAATGAATATGGTTCATTTTCATTTTAATGTTAAACAAATACACGATGAGACATCCACCAACTTTCAAATATTGTCACATCCTTCAAAACAAACCTAAACTTCAAAATGAAAATAGCAGTCAAAGCCCACTAATTCTCTTTTTCATTGTTTCGTTGAAAAATTTAATTAACTCATGCAAATTACAAAAAAATATTTTACTTTTTTCCTGGATAACAGTCGCAGATGCGAAAAAATTACAGTAGACAAAAACAATTGAGAACAAAACGAAGAATTTATATCATATGTTAGAATCCACCAGCGGCGCACTACAAAAAAGTTTATGGGGCGAGAAAAGGCTTGATCCCTGAAAATTGTCTCTCTGTAGATTCTTACAATCACTCGGCATACTGGATGATTTTAACCCAAAAACGTAACCTATGTTTCAAATTTGATCTCAATATCGCAAAAACTGAAAGAGCTATGAAGAAAAAAATAAAAAAATCTTCTCTGTAGATCGGTAACGAAGCGTTCGCAAACACATGTTTATGCAAAAAAAAAATTTGACCTGAGAAATACGCCCCCGAAATCTTGATACTGTATATAAAGTAGGGATAATAAAAATCAAGCTGTTTGTCGTCCGAAACCATGTCTTTTGTTATCAGCGTTTGTTTGAGAATGTTTACTTCTAACAAGCTCATAAGAATTGATATTTATCAAGGATATTTCGAAACTCACCTACAGCATCTGCAATGGTCGAAACCTCCTTGCAAGTCAGAAACAACGAGTAGAAATTAACCATGATGACACCCTTGTTCAACGCCAATTTCCGCAGCGTATCGTCGGGAACGTTTCTCGTTGAATTGCAGAGCGCATGCGCTGACGAATGGCTGAAGATAACTGGAGCCTTCGAAACTTCTAGCGCGTCCTTCATCGTGTTGACGGAGACGTGCGACAAGTCGACGATCATGCCAAGGCGGTTCATTTCTTTGATGACGCTCTGAAAATTAGCGATTCATATTCAATACTCAAATTCTGAATCTCGATTTATGGGAAAGCAGTAAAAGTAGAATTCCTTCGAGGCTACACTCATAAAAATGAATAACTGGGATTTTCTGTAAATTGGATTCCTGTTATATTAAACACTTTCATTACAGAAACCGGAAACTTACTGTTAACCTAACATTTCGATTTCTGTTAAACCGAATTATGTTACGTGTACAGCAAAAAAAGTAGAATTTACAGAAATTAAAAACTTTTGAATTCCATGTAATGATGGTGTTATAAGGAAACAATATTTTGTTGCTGTATCAAGAATGAATTATGATAATAACGTTATCTGTTGTTGGAAAACTGATGACAAAGTTGTAGAAAGTGACACAGCATTTTTTAATGCCATTGATGACATAAAATTAGTTTACTAAACGAACAGATAGTATTATTGAATAAAATTAAATCAATCGAAAATTCGAGCTCGAAGTTTATATTATCTGAGGAGACAAAAACTGAAGCAAAAACGTCACCCTGTGTGACGGCTCACAAGAAATGGATCGATAATTCTTTCCAACAAAAAACTAATCACGAAAGTGGGTCACAGACAAAAATTGTAAAAAAGAAAATTCCTCAGCCAATAATTAGTGAAATAACAAAACAAGATATTTCTGATTCTAGAGCACAGGTGGAAGCCCAAATAAAAATGAATAAAATTGTAAAGGACCCCGCAAAATCCTTATGGAAAATGGCTCTCGGCTAAATTCCGCTGAAACTCTGCAAAAATATAGTATTCGGTATGCCAATCAAAAGTCTTCATGGGCACAACCCTCCAGGGGTGTGCTTAATGTGTACATATATATATAATAAAAGCTTCAAAAGATTGAAATGAAACAATTAAAGAATCTTTAACCTTGAAAGTATGTAATGGGGCGTTAATGATGAGTTGGGTGGGGGCGAGGGCGAGGTGTGGTGCGGGTAGAATGTAGGATTCGGTTGGAGAAAGGGGTGGGCAGTGAAAACAAAAAACGCTTTAAGATGAATTGAAACTGTTATGCATTAACACACCGGAAAGTGTACTTTGGTGGCTGTAGGGGGTCTGGGGTTGAAAATGGAGGGTTGTGCACAACCCTCCATTTTCCGTTTTGATCAGTATACCGAATACTATCTTTCTGCAGAGTTTCGGCGAATTTAGCCGAGAGCCATTTTCCATAAGGATTTTGCGGGGTCCTTTGAGCAATAATGAAAAATCCTCTGGTAATTCGAATTTAGATGAGGATAAATGGAAAGAAGTAAAGAGAAAACGTAGGAGAAATATTATTATTGGAAACAATAGTTCCGAAATAGTCAAGGGTCTGCCAAAATATACCAATTTGCATGTGTATAGACTTAAGCCTGGAACGACGACAAATGAGCTATCCAATCTATTGAAATCCAATTTTCCAGAAGTGATTTGCGAATCACTGAACTCAAAATTCCCAGAACTCTACTCCTCATTCAAAGTCACTATAATGGAAAACCACTTCCGAAAAGCTATGGATCCATCATTATGGCCTATCGGAGCATGCATTGGGCGTTTTTTAGAGAAACGGAAGCAGGGACCTCAAACAAGTTAATATTTGAGCCCAATTAATTTTTACTCAATGTAAACACACTGAGTTGTACTAAAATCAATCATATAGAAAGCGATATCGATCAGCTATCAATACCATTCCTATGTTTAGTAGAAATTGGTGTTCAAAATGAATCTCTTGATTCCATGCATATTCATGGCTATAAACTAGTGAGTTCGTATTGCAGACCTACAAAAAAATGTGTAGGTGTTAGTATTTGGACCAACGAAAACATTTGTGTGAATAAACTCAACATCCAGAAATTTTGTGAACAGCATTTTGAGATCTGTGGTGTCTCATTCAAAATTGGTGAACGCCAAAATATAGATAGATAGATAGATAGATAAGTTTATTGTGTTACGGTTTGCTAACAGTAACATGTTTTGTGTATTGAGTACAAGTACTAGACCATCAATATTGCCGATTTCCGACAGAATCGCATTTTGCCTTATGCCCAAGTAGATAGGGCATTCAAACAGGATGTGTTGCAATGACTCGGTCACTTGTAAGTTACAAATTGAACACAACTCTGTAGTGTCGATCCGGTAATACGAGCCGTGAAACGAAAACATCAAACACTCATTGCTAGAGGTTCTGATTTGAGCAATAATACGTGTTATATAAATTTGTGAGGGAATACACAAGTAGGATTCTGAAGAATCGGATGCTGTTAAGCCTTTGTATATGAGCGGGTAGGAAGAACTTGCAAGTCTCTCTGAGTCAAGCGAAATTATCTTTTGCTTGAATTTAACCAGAATGTCGTCCGTGAGCTTTTTTGAGTTATAATTGAGAAAACGCTGCCATAAGTTTTCACAGTCAGCAAAATATAATATTGACGTGTTACCGATCGCCTTCTGGCGACGAAAAAATATTTTTTACTAAAATATCAGCAGTGCTTGATTATCTGTATAAACCAAATATTGAATTTATTGTATGTGGTGATTTTAATTTTGATTTGTATAAAAATACTCATTTTAAATCTGTTATGTTTTGTCGGGTTTTAATCTTACTCCAATAGTTCAGTGGCCTACTCGAGTGACTGATAACACCTGTACTATTATTGACCAGATTTTTATAAGCTCAC
Organism: Gonioctena quinquepunctata; assembly: GCA_018342105.1. Classification (NCBI taxonomy): domain Eukaryota; kingdom Metazoa; phylum Arthropoda; class Insecta; order Coleoptera; family Chrysomelidae; genus Gonioctena; species Gonioctena quinquepunctata. The sequence goes on from JAFIRS010002506.1 coordinate 140,490, forward strand.
ATGACAGTGGCACTTGTTATGTCATAGACAGTTCAATTTCAGACCACAGGACCGTACTAGCAGAATTAAAATCATTGAGGCAATGTGGGACTATCTCCAAGGTATCGAAAATGAAAAGAATTTTCAATGAAGGTAACATTTGTAATTTCGAATATTCTTAAGAAACTGAAAATTGGTCATCTCTTTATGATATAGAGGATTTCAATGAAGCATTTGATCATTTTTATAATATTTTCTTATCACATTTTGACGTGCATTTTCCCAAACGTACGATACGAAAAATTGTTGGCTGGATGGTAGTGTAGTATCTTCGAGTCGTAACCTGAAGGATTTATTCGTTCTGAAAATATGCGATAACCGTTTAGCATTACTTTACAATGAAGCTAAAAATAGCACTGCGCTCTATTGAATGCAAAAAAAGAGTTACTATCAAGAACTCATAGTGAATTCCGATGATGTTGTACGTTCTTCAACTGACAAATAAAAAAAAGAAGCCTAATGAAATTGTCATTAGAAATTATGAAGGAATCGTCATGAGTGGCCAAAAACTGTAGCTAAACAATTTTATAATTTTTTTGTTGAAAGTCCTATCGATTTGATGAAAGATATTCCATCAGTTAATCTCACATATTCTAATGATTTCAATGTGAAAACTATGTTTTTGAAACCAATATCTGAGGAGGAAGAAAATTGTTAGTACAAAAATGAAAAATAAAAAGTCGGTAGGAGAAGATGACATTCCAGCATTTCTTCTGAAAAGAATAATGCGAATTATATCTGAGCCTATCACATATTCAGTAAATAAATCATTTGAAACTGGTTGTTTTTCCCTAAATATGAAAACTGGAGAAGTGTTAACCCTGTTCAAAAAAATTATGCTACCCAAATGGGGAATTATAGGGCTGTTACAGTACCAAATAGTTTCTCAAAGGTATTTGAGTATGTTTTTCTAGACAGACTCATGTCTTTTTTGGAACAATTTCACATCATCACAACAGCAACAGCATGGATTTCAGTTGAAAAGATCAACGTCAACCGCTATGTTTTCATTTTATGAACAGATTGTTGATTATGTAGATGCAGGCGAATGCCCTGCTGCAGTTTTTTGTGATCTCAGCAGGGCATTTGACTGTGTCAATCATGAAAAACTGTTGGCTAAATTGGAAATGTATGGCTTGAGGGGTGCATCCCTATCTTGGATATCATCTTTTCACACCGCAAACAATTCGTTTCTTTAGAAACTCTTTCGGAAAATAGAGTCCAACAATTCAAATCAGAGAATTTGATATTAGAGATGGGGGTACCACAGGGATCAATTTTAGGCCCTGTGCTTTTTATACTATATGTTAATCAACTCGATCATTTTATAGGCGATACACATATGCTGATAATTTCTCATTCATTATCTCGGCAGCAGATGACCAAAGTTTCGGATTATTTTAACGATAACAATTTGCTTTTCAACACTCAGAAAACAGGAGTTATCAGAGTTCATCATAGCCAGAAGAGAGTTGATGATTTGGTCTTCAGCATTGACAATAGTCCGGTGTATAGTTTTCACAATTCGATTAGATTCCTAGGCATTAATCCAGATGAGAATCTAAATTGGAAAGAACACTGTAAAAAATGACAACTAAGTTTCATTAATTTGAGAGATGTACTGGACACAAATCGACTAATTAATTTGTATTTTGCACAAGTAGATTCAAGACTGCGGTACGGTATCTGTTTCGGGGGAAATGCTACTGATGTATCGGATGTTTTCATTGCTCAAAAAGGCATTATTAAATGCATTGCCAAAGTCCCATGTAGAGTATCATGCAGAGAATTGTTTATCAAATACAATATTTTGCCTTTAACAGCCTATTGGTATATGAGTTATGTATTTATGTGTTCCAAAATAAGAAAACATTTTTACTTAATGAACACGTTCATAATTATTCCACTCGATGAAGAGGCATTTTATTACCATTCTCAAAAAATAAAATATCATATAGGTCACCTGATCATATGGGTTCGAAAGTTTTTAATAAGTTACCAGACTACGTAAAAACTAGTAAATCATTGATTGACTTTAAAACCGAATTGAAAACATTCCTAATTGATAACTGTTTTTACAATATGCATGGATTTTTTTCGAGCAATGTTTGATAGTATTTGTATGATTTGTCTCTGCCTGTCTCACTATATTATATTATATTACTGTGTATAAAACCTGTGAACTGTAAATAGTGTGAATAATGTCTTCCTCTACTTCTCTATCAACTGTTGTATATACTTTATAAAATGACTGTACCAATACAATGTAAATTGTCCTATGGAATTAAATAAATGATGATGAGGAGTAGTTGAGTTGATAAAAGAAAATATTGAAAGGCTAATGTAACAGAAATTTGTAGTTAATGGCGGTAAACATAAATGTGATATTGACAGGAATAGCAGAGTTAATGATATTAAATATTGAACTGCTTGTCTAACAAGGATTTCTATTGAATCGTTCTATTGATTTCAAAGAAGATTACAATGGGACTAACAGGACGAGGAGAGGTATTGTAAAATAGACAAAAAATAAAATTTCAGATTTTAATAAATTATCCATCGAATTCTACTGAAATGTCAATTTCTGTTATTGTTACAGGAATAATTTTTCAACCTAACAGTTTTACAAAATCCTGTTACTTTTAAAGAGATAGTTTATTACAGTTACCAATATTTTGATAATAATTCGTTTTCTATTCAATTCAACAAAACCCTCCTTTAAAATGCAAAGGTAGTCCTGTCACTGGTACAGGAATGTCAACAATGACTGTCGGCGCGCTGATCTCACCCACTGTGATTGAAAACGATCTATGATTGTAGACCTAGTCGACCTAGACCTATTAGTCTAATCGACAAGTTGAAAATGGTCTGAAATAGAGATACTGCTCTTGAAATTATGTGTGATAGCTCATTGGATCCGGAATAACGCCTAGAAAAATGTGCCAAAAGCGTGTATTAGCACATACAAAATTGCAAAAGTTATAAACAATTGAAGATGAAAAAAAAATGGCATTTCGTTTTTTGCCAATATTTCATAAACTATTGATATTTAAGAAATTTCAAAAAAAGATTCTGAAAGAAAAGGAAATTTCCAATAAAAAACTTTCAGCTCCCGGAACTCTCTATCTCCATTATTTATAATTTTAATTTAACGCTGAAAATGGGTCTCCGCGCGACAGTTGTAGGTTGCGCGCGCGGCGTCAAAAGCGAGTACGACACATTTTTTTTTTAATTTGAAAAAATTATGGTGTATTCTGAACACTATAAATAATTCATTCCCGTTGTGAGTTTTACTTAAAGTTAATTTTTCAACAAGTTAAACGATTGTTAACTAACAAAATTTTCTCAAACTTCTGTATTAATTGTAAAGGAAAAAAAATGTTTAAATAATTGTAGTAAAAATTTTTCGCTTCGTTGAGCCTTTCTTATATACATACCTTACAAGTTCACGTCATAAAAGTTAAAAAATTATTCATACTTTGTTTATAATACATTTTGTAATTGAACAAAAACTAAAAAAATTTGTTGAAAAATTTTTTTCGTAATCATTATATCATCGTTTTTCCATCGATACAAGATATTGATTTCCAAAAAAAAAAATTCCCGCCATTTGTTGATAAATTTTTAATAAACAAATTGATTATTTCAATATAAAAAAAAAATTCTCACAACTTCATTATATTACAAATATTATGATTGAAAAAAAATGTTTCCTTAATATCAATTTTTAATTGTTTATAATAGTTTTTTTTATATTTCTATTGTTTAAATAATTAGTTGGGAAATTATTTTTTTCTAAAAATCATAATTGACAGTCCCATAAAGTAACAAAAAAAATTTTTTATCAACAATTCCATTGTTTATTAACTTACCAATTTGTTATAAACAAATTTATAACTTTGTTAGACTTTTTTTCTGAAACTTCTAAAATTTACAAAAACAACCATATATAACAAAGTATAGAAAAAAATGTATCCCAATTTTTCCAAATTCCAATTCCCAAAGTACAATAAAAAAGTGGAAAAGATTTTTTTCTTTACTTTGTTATATATGGTTGTTTTTGTAAATTTTAGAAGTTCAGAAAAAAATCTAACAAAGTTAAAAATTTGTTTATAACAAATTGGTAAGTTAATAAACAATGGAATTGTTGTTGTTGAGGACTGTCAATTATGATTTTTAGAAAAAAAATAATATCTCAACTAATTATTTAAACAATAGAAATATAAAAAAAAACTATTATAAACAATTAAAAATTGTTATATGTAAAAAAATTTTTTAAGTTTTTTTATTTAAATAATTATTTTTTTTTTAAATAATCAATCTGTTTATAAAAAATTTATCAAAAATGACGAATTTTTTTTTTTTCAATCAATTTTTAAAAAAAAAACGATAAAATGATGATTGAGAAAAAAAAAATTTTTTTAACTTGGATTTTTTTGTTTTTGCTCAAGTACAAAAATGATTATAAACAAAGTATGAATATTTTTTCAACTTTTATGTCGTGATCTTGTTGAGTATATATATAAGAAAGGCTCTACTAAGCGAAAAATTTTTACGACAATTATTTAAACATTTTTTTTTATTTACTATTAAGACAGAAGTTCGAGAAAATTTTGTTAGTTAACAATCGTGTAACTTGTTGAAAAATTAACTTTAAGTAAAATTCCTAACGGAAATAAATTATTTATAGTAAATACACCAATAATTTTTTTCAAATTAAAAAAAAATTTAATACCCTAAATAAATTAATAAATGTGTCGTACTCGCTTTTGACGCCGCGCGCGCAACCTACAAATGTCGCGCGGAGACCCATTTTCAGCGTTAAATTAAAATTATAAATGAAGGAGATGGAGTTCCGGGAGCTGGAGTTTTTCATTGGAAATTTCCTCTTCTTTCAGATTTTTTTTTAAAATTTCTTAAATATTAATAGTTTATGAAATATTGGCAAAAAACGAAATGCCATTTTTTTTTTTAATTTTTAATTGTTTAAAACTTATGCAATTTTTTATGTGCTAATACAAGCTTTTGACACATTTTTCTAGGCGTTATTCCGGATCCAATGAGCTATCACACATAATTTTAAGAGCAGTATCTCTATTTTAGACCATTTTCAACTTGTCGATTAGACTATATTCATTTTCTCCGCGGTGCCCGGAGTCGTTAGTGTGATTATAGTGTTAGGTGGAATAAAAACATTATGTTGCTCTTGCTTTCTGGTTACAATGGATTTGAACCCCCGTGAAGGGGGTGAAGAATAGTATACCGATTTTCAGCTCTATGCGAATTATTATTAATTGAAATTTTTATTTTGACTGGGGTATTGTCATTTCCGGATTTTTTCTCTGAAGTGTAGCCATTCCGCATTATTCTTCAGTTGAAAAAAGCCAATAGGGTATATTGGTCTTTAGTGAATGAATAAAGACAGAGGCAAAGTTTGATATTGGCATTTTTTTAAAAGAAATATATGTCCGATAGGTTCAGCGGTAACCATTCCTTCGTAATTTTTTATTCATTTATTAACTACATGCCAATTACAATGTAATGAATAAGCGTCGTCAGTGACTCCATGTATGATAGCGAATGATGGACGGATGGATTCTAGACATTATACAAAATAAAAACATGAAAGAAATGACACAAGTATATTACAAAAGATTATAAAAATATTTTAAGTTAGGTTTGTGATCCAGAATCAATTTCAGAAAGTTTGTTTGGATCTGTTTTGTTGAAGAAAAACTAATATTTTCTTGTCGATGTTTCGAATTTCAATAAATACGTCTTCAAAGCTCTGTAACAACAGTTTACATGTATTAAATTGTTTTCAAAAATAAATGATTAAAAAAATAATAAATTCCATATTTCAATAGCGTGTATAACCCTCAAACAATGTCGACTGCTGCCAAATTCATTGTGCTTCCGTATTCTAGAAAAAATATGGAAACATTTTTCAATAAAAACAATTCGATTGATTTTAATCAGAATCAAAGCTCGCCTTCATAGCCCGTCTCATGAGCAAATCCAATTGGGATTCGAAGTGTCGGGCCCCAATTTAATCAGGCAAATGAAGTTAAAAGAGAGGTTCAAATTAGAGTTTTCTTTATTAGATTTTCTCCAACGACCGTAGTCGATGTGGAGCTTTTCAATTCGGCGAGATTTGAAACGCTATGGACGAAAAAGCTTCATGCTTGTATATTCTTGTAACACAGGAAGTCTTTGCGTGTTTATTAAAAGCTCTTATATTTAACTTCACATTTGTATGTACGTATGCTTAGTTCAAACTTCGCAAGTGAATTTTGACCCACTTCTATTGTCCGATTAACGTGAAATTTGGCAAGTGTTCATAATTCCGGTGATAATGCATTATTAAATTTTTGCTGGAGAAAAAAAATTGCTGCTCCAATATGGTGGACCAGTTTTGTGATTATGGTTTGATTCCATTCAAAATTGGTATATGGGGACAGAGATGTCAAATTCATAAATTCAAGATGGCGGCTCCAAGATGGCGACGAGTTCTGTGATTATAGCCCGATTTCTTTCAAAATTTGTGTGTAGGGATTTTTGGGGTCGGACATCATGATGTTTTTGTCAAAATTCATGAATTCAAGATGGCAGCTCCAAGATGGCGACGTGTTTTGTTATTAGGAATAGGAATGATACGAAAGAAATGTGGAATACTTAAAAAATTGTTCAAAGTTGAAAACCAACCAATAAGGTACACTAATATTAACTTTAGCAATGAAAATTCAGTGAATCTTGTTAAAACTGAACTGGAAGCCACCAATAAATTCAACTCTGTTTTTATCGATAGTGCAAAAGAAATATCAAATTCTATAGGTAACGCTGGTGAATGGTCTTCTGAGGCCTATGTTGCAATTGGAAATAGATTTAGTGAGTTTGTGAAAATAACCATAAGCGATTTGAAATCCATCGTATTCTCATTTAAAAACAAAGGCAGTTCCAATGAAGTACTCAGTGTAAAATTCCTCAAGGAAACTTTTTATACAACTGAATATGTGGTACTCAATCTCCCAAACTCCTCACTGGAACAGGGTATATTTCCCGACAAATTAAAGTTGAGTTCTGTGATTCCCGTTCCAAAAATTCCCAATCCAACCGAGGCATTAGAATTCAGACCAATTGATACACTACCCCCAATCGAAAAAGTTATTGAAATAGCAGTGTATAATCAGCTCTCTAAATACTTCAATTTAAATAAGTTATTCACTGGCAATCAATCAGGCTTCGAACAAATTACTATTTCAAAATGGAAACAACTGATTGATGAGGGCAAATTTATTATCTCAGTATTTTTAGATTTCAAGAGAGCCTTTGAAACTATTGACAGGAAAATTCTAATACAAAAACTAAAATACTATGGAATTGGAGGTACTGTTTCGAAATGGTTTGAAGACTATCTCTCAAATAGAAAGCAACTCTGTAAATTAGGCAAATCAGTCTCTGATGAATTAACTAACGATGAAGGTGTACCTCAGGGGAGCCTTTTGGGTCCGTTACTGTTCATCATCTATTTAAATGATATCAATTATATTAATAACTGTGACTTTCTCAATCTTTTTGCATATGACACTCTTGTCGCATGTTACGGAACTGTCCCTGAAAGTATAGTTGTTAGATTGAATTCAAAACAACTTGAAATATACCTGGGAACTAATAAATTGAAATTAAATGTTACAAAAACTAAAGCCATGATTCTGTGTAATATGAACTGTATATTCTATATTCACTATTTATATACATTGTATACTGACTATTCCTAAACATTTTATATGTCTTATTATTGGAAAATAGAATTATTTATTATTTATTTATTTATAATAAACACAAACTAAAAAACATTAATTATTTTGGAAATTTAAAATGATAAAATTGAATGGATGAGTGAGTTTAAATACCTGGGACTCATAGTTGATGACACTTTATCATTGAAGGGCCACTGCGAATATATTTGTAGGAGAATTTCTAAGAAACTATTTTTTTTGCCAGAGTTGCTGCTTTTCTATCTCCTCGGAGTAGAATAATGGTTTATAAAACACTAATCCAACCACATTTCGACTACTGTCCAACATTACTCTATGTAATGAATAAGAACGAAATGCAGATATTGCAAAAACTTCAAAACAGAGGTATGAGAATTATATTGAGATCCAATAGATACACACCAATAAAATCTATGTTGGAAATACTAGATTGGAACTGTGTTGAAAAAAGACTCTACTTCATGGCCATGGTCTTTATTTTCAAACTCACTAAAAATCTACTACCCGATTATCTGGACCCTTTCGTAACTTATAACAACGATAATATGGTTGGCAAAAGGAGAGGAAGTTTTGGGATTGTGGCTGATTTTAATATTTTTGTATTTGTTTCAAATGATCATTGTCCCCTGTTTCGATTTTTCGTCCATTTTGTCCAACATAACAAACATGACATGGAGGGTGTGAACAAGTAAGTTGGTACACTCCAGATTTGTGTGTGGTCGGTATTTTATCTTTCGTGTTTACTAAATGGGTAAGAATTTAGGTGTTTACTAATTGATTTTCAGAAAGTTTCGTAATATTGTTAGATATTTTATCTTAGACCTCTGTAGATGGTATTGGATTTTATTTCCGTATCGAGTTGTTTGTGGAAGTTTTTTGTAGTAGGTACAGTTTGTTCATGATGTGTTCTGGGTATCTATTTTGTTTCGCTATTTGATATATGATATCCTGTTCTTCTCTTTATTTGGTTGGGTTCAAAGGAATATTGAAGAGCCTATAGAACAAGGTGTGGAAGGCGCATAATTTTTGGTTATGGAGACAGTTGGATGAAAATGGGATTATGGAGTCAGTAGCAGTGCTCCTTTTCCTTCTGTATATGAATGATCTTCCATGTTTCATTGAGTATGGGAGAGCATTCATATACGCAGATGGTACCACTATTATTGTAGCATCAGATTGCATGAAGGGCTTAGAACACAAATTATCACATGTAATAAAGGATTTCACGGACTGGTGCCATAACAACCACCTGAAAAATAATTTATCGAAAGCTGTATCTGTACCAACAAATATAAAGAAATAAATAATATCAAACTCAATATTGATTCAACTACACCGACATCTTCAATCCATACATTATAGTTATAGATAGCAAATGCCATCATTAAAGGTTCAATATAATTGAAACATTATAGTTGATAGGCGAAAACAACTATTTCCTAGAATACCACGAGAACGTTGAATGATATTCACCTGACAATCCATGCAAACTTATCAGAAAGAAACATTTGCGAACAATATCCATTTATATGGAAGTTTGCATGGATTGTCAGGTGAATATCATTCAAAGTTCTGCGTGGTATTTGCTAGGAAAGTAATTGTTTTCCGCCTGTCGGTCTACCAATTGTGTTTTAATTTATATTGAACCTTTTGTGAAGACGACTTTGTGTGCTTTATGCATTTCATTTCTTATTTTCTCTCCCTTCATATGGCTTCTTCTTTCATTAAATATGCCAGTCGGGCAATTGAGCCACTCCAACTGAGAAGGAATCTTTTATTTAGAATCCTATCGAGGTAGAAGAAATGTATGGAGTGTTTCTTTCTGTCACTAGGTGCCGCCGGTTAAAAGTTATCTTTTCCGACGCACCTAAAGATGTTTTAAACTCGTTATGATTTTATTTATGTTGGGTCTCGCTTCGGCCAGAGCTCTCCGGATCTCTGACTGGTGACTACTCCGTACTGATGAGAGTCAAAATCCTGAAACCGGTATGCGGATTGTTAGGCGGACACGACATGAATTTTAACATAATCGAGCTTATCAGAAAGAAACATTTGCGAACAATATCCATTTATATGGAAGTTAGCATGGATTGTCAGGAGAATATCATTCAACGTTCTGCGTGGTATTTGCTAGGAAAGTAGTTGTTTTTCGCCTGTCAGTCTACCAATTGTGTTTCAATTTATATTGAACCTTTTGTGAAGACGACTTTGTGTGCTTTATGCATTTAATTTCTTATTTTCTCTCCCTTCATATGGCTTTTTCTACCATTAAATATGCCAGTCGGGCAATTGAGCCACTCCTACTGAGAATGAATCTTTTATTTAGAATCCTATCGAGGTAGGAGAAATGTATGGAGTGTTTGTTTCTGTCACTAGGTGCCGCCGGTTGAAAGTTATCTTTTCCGACGCACCTAAAGATGTTTTAAGCTCGATGATGATTTTATTTATGTTGTGTCTCGCTTCGGCCAGAGCTCTCCGGATCTCTGGCTGGTGACCACTCCGTAGTGATGAGGGCCAATTGTTAGGCGGACACGACATGAACATAATCGAGCTTATCAAAAAGAAACATTTCTGAACAATAACCATTTATATGGAAGTTTGCATGGATTGTCAGGTGAATATCATTCAACGTTCTGCGTGGTATTTGCTAGGAAAGTAGTTGTTTTTCGCCTGTCGGTCTACCAATTGTGTTTCAATTTATATTGAACCTTTTGTGAAGACGACTTTGTGTGCTTTATGCATTTCATTTCTTATTTTATCTCCCTTCATATGGCGTTTTCTTTCATTTCATTTCATTCACCATACACAGTTTTCAGGAACACAACTGGATAGTAAACCAAACTAATCTAAAGAACACACAAACTTCTTGTGTACCAAACTTAATGAAATATACTTCGCTTTTATGACCCTAAAAAACAGTTTTAATCAAAATCATCTCCTCAACTTGTAGTACTCATAAGTCTACCCAATACTAAACACAAATATTACGATTTGGGGACAATCTGTAGAAGTGGATCGTATATTTAAAATACTGAAGAGATTTTGGAGGCTAATTTTCAATATGTCCTATAACGAATCCTGCAAAGACTTCTTCCACAAATATAAAATTCCGACTTTGACCGGAATCTATTTGTATAAAATATTAACTTATGTTCACCAAAACATAGCTTCCTTCACAAAAACTCATGGAATTCATGGGTATTCAACGCGATCCGGTATCAACATCCACATCAAACGGTTCAAACAGATGGGATATGAAAAATCTCCCTGCTATGCGGAAGCCAATGCTTTCAAACATAAGAAATCCACGATCACAAAAAATTCAAAAAAGAACTGCTTGAAAATTGCTTCTACTCCGTAAATAAATTTCATAACGTCAGGTGGTAGATCCTTTGGAAATTATAACCTTTTTTGTATTTTGTAAATTAGTACTGTTTCTGAATGTAATTTTAACTACCGAACTTGACTTATCTCATGTACATGCTGTATAACAAAGAGATGAAAATAAAATCTAATCTAATCTCAAATTCAAATTCATGCTAATTTCTGACAATTATCACACCCAAAAATAATAGATATTCATTTTCTAGACTGGTTACGTTTGAACTTGTTGAGCTGTAGAATAAATGAAAGAATAGATTAAATCTATTTTCTACTAGATGACCACCGAGTATATCTTAGGTATATCCAATTAGGAGCTACGAAATAATTCTGCTGTTTTCTCTTCCAATTATGAAGCTGCATATTTCTTGTTTGTATATTGCAAAGAATTATGTTCTCTCTGTTTCACAAAATGAGAAGTAGGGCAACAGCCAGCGGAATTTAGTGCTAACAATAAGTTTTTCCTATTTAATTAAGTAAGGATGTGAAAAGACGTGAAAATTTACGGGGAATTATAAAACGGCTCCCGCTTCCGGATTGAGCAATGTATAACTATATTTCTTTTTAGGGTTTTGGAGCTAATCGCTTTACTTCGGTTTTTCGTCGGTCCATCTTTTCTGTGTTCGATTGGTTACTACATCCCTCTGAATTCTCAACCTTTTAACCTAGAAAATTGCATGGTACGGAGTTTCATGACCAAACAATATTCGGAAATGGAAAAAAAGGGTTTTTACAGGTGGTTTATCGAGCGACTAAAAGAAAATATTAGAGACATGAAGTATCATATGGAAGCAGATGTATTGAACAACTTATATACATAAATAAACGGTTTAAGTTATCACACAAATTTTCCTTCTCACTATTATTCTGAGTTGATGGTGTTGCTATTTATATTTGTAAGTTTTCTGAGAGTTGTTCAGGTTTACCACTAAATCCATTCATCCTCACTTCATATTGAGATTGAACATATTGGTATCAGAACTAAACATATTATTCGTTCGTTTACGAGTGGAAAAGCACTCGTTTACTTACCCCCCACCCCCTCTGTTTTTCAAATGCCTATTACACTTGTATGAAAAGTTTCTCCGAAGAATATAACCTGGCAAGGGGCGCAGAATTTATACAGATCTACATTCTTGCCGAACCTGTAGCTTCCCTTATGAATGACTGTCTTTATGCAGGAACTTTCCCAAATGCTCTGAAATTTTCCGTTGTTATACCTGTATTGAAAAAAGAAAGCTCTGACGATGTCAATAACTTTCGTCCAATTTCTATCATTCCAATAATAGGTGAGATCCTTGAAATCATCGTCAAAAAACAACTTTAGAACTTCATGGAAATAAACTCTCTGTTTTTGCAGGTCAATTTGGTTTTAGAAAAAAGATGTCCACAACGGAAGCTCTTCCGCTAGTAGTGTCGGACATAGTCAACAACTTGAGTTGTGTCTCGCACGACATTCTATAGGTGAAATTTCACAGTTATGGGGCTTAGCTCTGAATTTCTTCGAATCTAACCTCGTTAATCACTGTGTTCTCCAGGGCTCGGTTCTGGGTCCATTTTTTCAAATGGAACACGCTGTATATTTTCATTAAAATCAACTCCTTTTCAATAACTCTACACTTTTCATTCTCCATGTCATGTACCTAAAACAACTCGTTTCCGAGATATTCTGGTTTAAAGGAATTGTTCAATATCAAATCAACAATTCTATAGATTTTTTATCTACATGGCAACTCATGAATAACTAGCATAGCAAAATAAATTTTCAAATGTAACTATTTTTTCTAGTTATCTGAAACAATGACTATCGGAATTTGTAATTAGAAGTAACTGTCAAACTACAATCCAGTTGTGTTAAACATTATTGTGGCATTATGAATGATTGTTTAGAGGACATGATTGAAATGGTGTATGCTTTGGGGGAAAGTGATGGCAATTGCTTACTGGCCTCTAGATTATACGAACAAAAGTTTCCTGAGAGAAGACATCCAGACCAGCGAGCATTTCGAGACCTCAAAACAAGATTTGAGGAAACCGGAAAATTATTTTACAAAAAGTTTGAACGTGCTTGTCCTGTAACGAATGCTGAAAATACTCTTGATATTGCATTGCATATTACCGAGAATCCCCATGTGAGTACACGTATTTTGAGTAGGGAGTTGCGAATATCTCAAAGTAGTGTTTCTCGGATGGTGAGAAAATGCAATAACCATCCATATCATATGCAGTTAATGCAGGAGCTGACTGAAAGAGATTTTCCAAAGCAACCAAGAACCTGATTTTTTGAGTATGTACTATTTTCGGACGAAGCCACGTTTCACAACAATGGCCGTGTGAATCGACATAATATGCAACTGAAAATCCTCATTTTGTTAGATATGTCAATCACCAACAACGTTGATCACTGAATGTTTGGGGAGGTATCATTGGATGGCGTGTAATTGGGCCATTTTTTTTCAACGGTCATCTCAAAGGAAGAAAATATCTAAGATTTCAGCGGAGTCAGTTATCAAATTTAATAGATGATATTCCATTGGCAATAAGGCAGAGAATGTGGCTACAACAAGATGGCGCGCCTGCACATTACCACACTGTTGTGCGGGAATACATTGATAATGAATTCCGTGAAAAATGGATAGGTAGAGGAGGGCCAGTTCAGTGGCCTCCAAAATCACCGGACCTTACAAAATATTTTTTTTCTATGGGGATATATTAAATGGGTTGTCTATCAAACTCCGCCTACAACTCCTGAGAATATGAAAGCAAGAATTCGTACTGCTTTCAGGGAAATTTCAGAGGACATGCTGGCACATGTGGATACTAATTTCCGAAACAGATTGAGAGTGTGTATTGGTGAAAATGGCAGGCACATTGAACATTTGCTGCATTAATTATTGTTATTTTCTGTAAGATTCGAATAAATATGATTTTTATGCAAAGTTTAATTCCACATATGGTACCAAAGGCGAACACTGTCAATATTTTCTGTGGAAAAATATCCATCTTTTGAGTTTTTTTTTATGTTCTGGTTCCCACGAAAAGGGATATCCTGTAATGTTCAGAGAACATCGTGGGAACCAAGGGAAAGAAGGTAGGAGTTGGTGTTCTTCTTGAATTTCTGGAGGTTGTATGCCTCGGGGAACACCTCCCTAGGCAATGAGTTCCAAAGCCTCGCTGTTCGTTGGATCAACGAGTCTTTGGAAAGTGATGTTCTGCAGGTCTCCAAAGTGACCACGAAGGGGTGTGATGACTGAACTTGACGGGTTAGTCTCGAAGAGACTGCCAAAGCAGGAACGATTGTTGATATTTCAGAAGAGCATCGCCCATGAAAATATCTATAAAATAGAGACAAATCGCCAACTTTTCTACGGTGTTCCAGACAAGTGAGCGAGTTTGTAAGCGAGGCATCACCGACGAGACGAATTGCCCTTTCTTGGACAGAATCCAATAGCCTCAGGATATGTTTAGGTGCCGCGCTCCAAATATGGGAACAGTATTCCAGGACAGGTCGGATCTGTGCCTTATAGATCATAAGCAGCTGAGTGGGGGTGAAATAGCTCTTGGCACGAAACAAAAAACCAAGTTTTGGGATGCACTTTTGGCAATGGACCTCACGTGATTTTCCCAGGAAAGGTTATTGCTGATAGTAATACCAAGCATCGATATGGATGACTTCAGTGGTATGGTTACTCCTGACAAAGTTATGTTAGGCACAGTGAGATCGGCTTTTCTAGAGAAAAGACATGCTTGTGTTTTGTTTGCATTGAATTCTACCAAGTTATTAGATCCCCACTCGAGAATTGTGGCTAAGTCCATATTTATATTATTAACATTTCTTCCTCGTTCATTTCTGGTTTCACGGGCTGATATAGGGACCCTGGAAGAGAAAGCGGTATGGAGGGTACTATCATCGGCAAAGCTGTGTACTGGACATGAAGTTGCTTTCAACAGGTCGTTGATGTGAAGTAGAAATAGTGTTGGTGCGAGAATAGATCCTTGCGGAACACCAGCATTTATGAGTAGAGTGTCAGATAAAACTCCATCGACCACTACATGGAGAGACCTGTTTGAGAGAAAACTAGCAAGCAGAGAACACAGCTGAGGGGGCAAGCCATAAGACGGAAGCTTGGCGAGGAGTCCCTGGTGCCAAACTCGATCGAACGCCTTGGAGATATCTAATGCCACAGCTAAAGTTTCTCCATACTTTTCAATAGATAGCTGCCATATATGTGAGACGTAAGCGAGCAGGTCACCAGTTGATCTCTGATGGCGGAAGCCATATTGCCTATCGTTGACAATTCCTGAGTCTTCCAGATATTTCATGAGCTCGATGTTGATGGCTTTTTCCATGACCTTTGAAATAATAGATAGCAGTGTGATAGGTCTGTAGTTGCTAGGTAGGGCCTTTTTGCCTTCTTTAGGCTCTTGCAATTTTCCAATTGGACGGAAATACCCCCAAATTGTAAGAGTGGTTGAACAACTTGCAAAGAACAGGTGTTAGTTCGGGGGCACATTTCTTGAGAACAATCGGCGGGATTCCGTCAGATCCACAGGCTTTGTTGGTGTTGAGACCCAGCAAAATCTTTCTGATAGTACGTTGGCGAAAGGTGATCTCGGGCATGTGACTGTCAATAGGTGTAATGTTCGGGGGTTGTTTTCCCGATGAATCCAGAGTGGAATTTCCAGCAAATAGGTGCGCAAAGATATTGGCTTTTTCCTGGGCAGTCGTTGCTAGTGTTCCATCTTCTTTGGTTAGAGGAGGAAATGAGGTGGAAGTGAAGTTTCTTCCCACAGCTTTGGCGAAAGACCAAAATGAACGGGATCCGTTAGGACATTCAGCAAGTTTTGATCTTATTTTGGCATTGTGGGCATCTTTTGAGCATTCTATTGTCTCTTTGCATATGCCTCTAGCCTCGACATATGCTGCTCTGGTCTCAGGGCCCGGATTTTTTAGCCATCGATGGAATGCTGCCTGTTTGGAAGCCACAGCTCTAGAGCAGTTTCTGTTAAACCAGGTCTTATCGGATGATGTTCTTCTTTCGGTATTCGGTATGTAAGTTTGCATCCCCAACATGATGATTTCAGAAATTGTCTCAGCACATCGTGTTGAATCTACTGAAGAGAAACAAACTCTCTTCCATGGAAACGCTGAGAAAATCATACGAAGACCTTCCCAGTCGGCCGAATTGTAATGCCACATGAGACGGGGTGGTATTGTTGTTTTAGGTACATGACATGTAGAATGAAAAGTGTAGGGTTATTAAAAAGGAGTTGATTTGAATAAAGATATACAAAGTGTTCCATTTGAAAAAATCAAAATACCGATGTTTGAAAATGGCTAAGTTTGTGTTGTTGTATCGAACAGCCTGTACAATTTATTCCAAATTCTTGGTATTCTCAATGAACATCCCCATATCGGCCAACGATTCCCCAATTATCTTTACTAAATATTTCGAAATGTGAAATAGGTAATTTTTCGAAAAGAAGTCAACAAAATAGATTTTTTTCGAATAACTTGGCAACGCCGCAACGGAATTCAAAATTGAAAAAATCGTTGAGCAGCCAATGGAGCAGCCGATCGGAATATATATATACCAGGTCATTTGAAAAAGAACAACTTTGGTTAGCCACGCATCAATGATTCGCCCTGTATGAATGAAGATTATTTTGAAAAGTGGTCTTAGATGGTCCCTTCGACAAAAAAATATAAGAAATCGAAATAGTGATACATTAAGGAGCAATGAACCACGGGAATCCTGTTGACTCACCCTGTATGTGGGATTTTTTGGGGTGGTACATCAAGATTTCTTTGTCAGAATTCATGAATTCAAGATGCCGGCTCCAATTTGGCGATGAGTTTTGGGGTTATATATTCCAACAGAAATTGCTATTTGGGGGGTTTTTGGGGATAAAGATCATGATTTTTTTGTCAGAAATCACGGATTCAAGATGGCGGCTCCAAGATGGCGTCGACTTTTGTGATTATAGTCCGATTCCATTCAAAATTGGTGCGTGGGGGTTTTTGGACTCGGACATCATGATTTCATAATCGAAATTCATGAATTCAGGATTTCTTATACGAAATTAATGAATTCAGGATGGCGGGCTTCAGGAAGGCGATGTGTTTTTTTATTATGGCCCGATCCCATTCAAATGTGAGTTATGTGAGTTTTTTGGGGTCGTAGATTATGAATTTTTGCCAGAATTCAATAAGATGACGGATTTCATAGATGACTAAAAATAATTGAAAAAAATAAGACAAGCTTTTATACAAAAAAGAAAAACAGAAATTCTTTGTTTGACCTAGATTATTCTGTATCAGTTTGAAAATCTTTCCACGCAAAAATACCTATTTTATATTCGCGGCAAGCTTTTGAATGTGTTACTCATAGAACTCATAGACTTAGGTCAAACAATTAAATATTTTTTTTCCTTTTTTGTATAAAAGCTTGTCTATTTTTTTTAATCATATGTATTTAATCCTTTCCAGTCATTCTTGAAATCCGTCATCTCATTGATTTCGACAAAAATTGATAATCTACGTCCCCAAAAAACCCACATACCAATTTTCAATGGAATCGGGCCATAATAACAAAACACATCGCCTTCTTGAAGCCTCCATCTTGAATTCATGAATTTTAACTGTCAAATCATGATGTACAACCCCAAAAACCCCCACATACTAATTTCGAATAGAATCAAACTATAATCACAAAACTCGTCCACCATTTTTTATTTGTTTGGGAAAAATTCGATAATGCATTGTCATCGGAATTATGAACATCTGCCAAATTTCACGTTGATCGGACAACTAGAAGTGGGTCAAAATTCACTTACAAGATTTGAACTAAACATACATATGCGAAATTAAATGAAGGCTTGTAAAACATTTCATTCTGTTACTCGATCGACCAGGTTTTCTGCAGCCAGCTCTTAGACATGAGACATGATTTGTTTTGGGGCGAATATTGCCCCAAACATATCATTTTTCAATTTCAAAGGAAAAAATAAAAAAAACCTGCCAGAGCTGGGGTTTGAACCCACGCTTCCTTTCGTAACCAGTTTAAATCTGGCGCCTCAGACCACTCGACCAACTCGGAAGATACTTTATGTTGAAAGTATTACCAATTTTTTGCTATATTGGTATGGTTGCTCTTTCCGAAAAAAGGGAAAAAGGAAAAAAAGGGAATTCATACATATGTTTGAAACACAATAAAAACGATAAATTATCAGAAATTTCGCCGTGGAAAAGATAACTTTCCAAAATATGGCCTTTCAAGAAGGGCAACGTTCAAACATGTTTCTCACTCACTTGGTTTGACTATCTGTATTATTCAGTAGCACACTTAATTAATTAGGAATAAGATTCACTCTTTTCGACAAATAAACATCATAACTGTGTTCTTTCGATGTTATGTTCACAATTCATCATTCGAGAGTCGGAGTTGGCCATATCTTCGAATTGAAATGATCGAAACAATTGCGAAGCCAAAGCAATCTTGGCGTTTCGTTGAATTCGTGTTGTTCTCAATAAACATTGTTACGAAATTGAATACACAACGCAACTGCCTGTAACCGCGCGCGGCCAATGAGATGTTGGAATTCCCGAAACAAACAGACGGAGTGTTTTCCAGGGATTTAGAGAATTTTCTAGTACCAATGAGCTCTATATAATGTATCGCGTGTGAACGACACACAGTTGGTTGTTTATCAGTTAGAGTATACTAGAGTTATTCGAGGGGAAGGTCGGAAGAGACGTGCTCGGTGTTTTAACAGTGAACTGTGATTAACTGATTTAATTGTCGTCAGAGTGCAGGATTGCGTTGTTTTCGTTAAGTGTAAATAAACGATCAATTCTGTATTTCAATAGCCACGAACCCCAGATTCGTAACAATTTATTCAAGATTTATAATATTCCTCAGGGCGGGCACACAACAAAACTTATGCACAACTCTTGCCCAAGCAGTCGATGATTTTTCTTATGTTTGCTGTGAGTACTAACATTTCGAAAATATTTCATTCTGTTACTCGATTAACCAGGTTTTCTTGGAAATTTTGTCAGCAAACTTCAAATTCGGATTCAGCACCCCAAAATACATATAGAACCACAGAGAAACCGACTGCTTGAATTTTGTCCACGTGCAACTACCATTTGATTGGACTATTCCCATATATTTCTATCGGTGTACTCGATAGCGAAAGACATCCTACGCGGCGAACTTAGAAAAGTTCGAGGTGAACCTGAATGCATTGAGAACTAACCGGCCAAGTTTCAGCTCAGACTTAGAAAATGAGTATACTCTCAATCTCAATGAACCTTCGTTAAAACAAAAGGCGCCAACTTCACTACGGACCCCATTATTGCATTCATCAGATTAAGCAAAGCACCAACCAGCCGAATATATGGCTGAATATTTATGGGAAAACTTTAAATCTCCACTATATATTTTTTGCTCATACTCTACCTTGCCGAAGTTGGTTAGTCCGCCGTGTTCTGCTTTTTTCCCGGGCATATCTGCCAGGGAACAATCGGCCCTGGAAAAAAAAACTCGCTTTAGTTCAGAATTTAAATAAGTTTTGTTGCATACATTAGCCGGACTGGAAGCAAAACCGAGAAAAATAAATTTCCAAGTCGGGAAGTTTATTGTAGCGGGTGGGAGTTCCGGGACGAGGTTAATGCATGGCTGGATGACAGGTCAGGTTATGGAAATATCTTGCAGGGTACATATTGAAATTTTGTCAGTCACATATTTGGGGTCCAGACGTACATTCTCAAATATTCTTTGAAATATCAAAAAAAAATTTAACTAATATATATCCAAAGATACGAAATATTTAGAACTTACATATTATACAGGGTCACTCACAGTCGATGGTAGATTAAACGTTCACGGAGAATTCTTTTGATAATTGGTGTTCGAGGACTTAATTGATTTCCTTATTTTTGAGCAAAACATAGCTTAAATCGAATGTTTATTACTGCGGTATTTGGATTCGTAGGAAGCTGAAATTTTGGGTATAGTTTACCATCGTGTGATCGTGTATTCGTTTCGTCTGAGGTTATTTGTTCTCCATTATAAAGGGGCGTTCAAAATTTGTGATTTTACCTATAGGTACAAAAATGGTAAAAAGTGCATTTTTTAAATGGAACAGCCTGTATATTACAGAATATCCTGAAAGACGAGTAATGTTCCTTTCAAATGATAATAATAATAATAAAAATGAAGGTATTTATTATTTTCAAGTTATATACATAGAAGTTATTACCGACCACGCATAACTTTTTACTGAGACGTCCGATTCCGATAATTCTTTTTTCAGGGTGTACTTGGTTGGTCCATTTGAATTTAGAAGATGAAATCCACCCCTAAGGGTAGCAAAATGAAGGATATTGATCACTCACCCTCTGAATTCTGGTCCGTTAACCGATTCTATCAGGCATAACTTTGTACTGGGTTCTTCGATTTGGATGATTCTTTTTTTATTAGATAGGGTATACCTCATAGTTGATCATATTTGGATTTCAAATGGAATTATTCACCCTTACGGGTAGAAAAATAGGGGATAATTGATTTTTCACTTGTGAACATTGGCACACATATGTAGTTGACAAAGACAGATCGCTATTGTCATTATTTGTGTTCTCCTACATCCGTCACAATCATTATATTCTATGAGAGGATGGAATGATATACAGAGTAAAGAAATAAACTAACCAGAACAACAAAAATAATTTATATTACAACAAATAGTAAAAGTAGATAATCATATTATTTAACTGGTAATAGTTGAAGTAAGGTGGGTAACTGAGTACTTTAGAAGTAATCAAAAAACAAGTAGGTAGTAATTAGTAGATTTCAGCCACAAAAATTGAAAAATAAAAACTTTTTAACTAAATTAAACCGACGAAATACGGAACTGAAATAAAATAAATCCTTCTTAGTCTCAATAACTAAGCTCCTAAACTAATGTTAGTAAATAATTTTGAGTCGGCGCCAAACGAACAATCAACGAGGATCATTAAATTACCAGAAAAATTATCAGAATGTCACCGCGCAACTCGATGCCATCATTTTACGCCTTACCCAATTAATTCATTTGCTCGTTTGTTCGGCGCCGACTTAAAATTAGTTACACACATCGGTTTAGGAGCTTAGTTATTGAGACTAAGAAGGTTTATTTTATTTTTTACTTTTCAGTTCCGTATTTCGTCGATTTAATTTTTAGTTGGAAAGTTTTTTTTAATTTTAATTGTAAAAACACAGATTATTGAAAATAAAGGGCGAAGTTCATTTTCTGTAGAGAAAACAGTAGCTTCACTACGAAAATGTTCTTCCACTCAACCCTGATGTATCATGTTCCTATAACTGAATAGTCAGGTTTCCGAAATAAAAGCAAGTTATTTTGTATGAAATGTCATGAAACATGTCATTGTAAAATTAGATAATTAGTGCATCAATAATAAAACGTTTGCGCGTTCATTAACGAAAATTTGATCTAAAAAGAATCGAAATGGAAGGCAATAACTCTTTAAATAAAGTTTTGATGAAATCGTTCATTCTTCATGGTCAATATTATCACATACCAAGAACTTGCAGAAGGTTCAATGAAATGTATCCCGATTTACAACCAATGAACGAGAGAAAATTTGTACGATTACAAACTGATTTCATCAGTTATGGGTCAAAACTGAAATCGAAAAAAGAAGATTTAGACTTAACTCATGCTTATGTTCAAAGGATCCTTCATAACATGCACCCATACAAGTTTACGAAAGTTTAGGCCCTGAAACCAGAAGATCATCAAAATACACAATTCATTTCAGATAATTTTCACAGAAGAAATGAATCAGTGAAACACCTTCTAGCCTTAGAAGAGAAGGTGTTAGGTATGACGGTCAGAGACGTCCGAAAACTGACTTTTGAAATTGCAATTAAAAACAGCATCAAAAACAACTTCAACCAAGAGAATCGCATGGCGGTAAAGAAATGGTATTAAGGTTTTATGGGCACACTTAAGGAGTTCTCGCTGCGTGAGCCCAAGTCAACATCGTTAGCAAGAGCAAAGGGATTTAATAAGTTTTTCTCTTTTGAGAAACATTTGCGATGAATAAAAATTTCCGTGGCACAAATATTCAATGTTGATGAAACAGGATGCTCAACTGTTCAGGGTCAGAAAGTTGTGGCTCTTAAAGGAAAAAGTCAAATTGGAAGTGTTAACAAGTGAAGTGCGAGTGGAGAAAGGAGTGTTAACAATACCGCCGTGTCTTGTACGAGTGCAGCTGGACAATATTTCCCACCCATGATAATTTTCAAAAGAAAACGCTACCAAGAAGAGCTCGCTGCCTGGAAGCATGGTAAAGATCAGTGACTCAGGTTATTTGTTAAATAGCTTCGCCATTTTATTAATTTCATAAAACCAAGCACCAAAAACCGAATTTCGTTGTTGCTGGACCGACAATCAACACAGAGCAAGAACCTTGAAGCACTAGACCTTGCTATGAACAATGGAATAAGACTTCTTCAGCTGCCTAGTCATACCATTAATCGGTTACAACCCCTGGATGTCGGATTTTTTCGGTCTTTCCAAACATTTTACTCTCAAACAATTGAAAAGTAACTCCGAACGAATGTTCATAGGTGAAGCATATGGTTTGTCAGCTACAGTTGAAAATGCCACCAATGCATTCCGCGCTACCAGAATTTGGCCAGTCGACAAAAATGTGTTCAATGAAACTGACTTCGCTGCTTCACGAATGTATGAATCGGCTGTAAAGGGATTACAATCAGAATCAGAAACATTTTCCGATGATGATCGACCTTTGGCCTTGCTTCAAAACCAAATCAAGTCCATAGCGACACCAACATTTAATGTCTCAATACAAGAAATCTCCCCATTGCCCATTAAAAGAAAAATAAAAATAGCAAATAGGAAGGCTCGCTCTCATAAAGCAGTTGAACTGACCAATTCTCCGTATAAGAATGAATTGAAAGCTTCAAAAGCAGGACCTTCTGGCGTTCAAAAAGTAAAAAGACAACCCATCGAAAAGTAAACTAAACTTGGTAGTTGTGGATAAAACTGACGGTGAAAGTGAAAGCTGGTATTGCAATATTTGTGAGAACATAAGGGTTGAAGAGATGATACAGTGCATGTTATTCGATAGATGGAATCATGTAACATGTGCCAAAGTTTCATTAAAATTAAAAAAATATTATTGCACAGACTGTAAAATATAAGACAATATCCACCTACTTTTTTATTGTCTAGCTATAAAATTATTTGTTACTTTGCTATTTATTGTTTAACTATTTCTCTTGTGCGAATGATTTATTAATTTATTGAAGAATGTTTGTTATGTTTTCATTGTCATTCTTATTGATGCTTTGTTTTATTATACGTCGTTTGGTAGCCAAAATTGAACCAATTTTGGAAACCACGGGTCCAATTAAGAACACCGGTTTCCTAAATTGGACTTCTGCATACGTTTTTCTCTTTTTTCTATTGAAGTATCTGCATTTATTTTCTACATTCGTTAATTTTTTTTAAGATAGCCTTGGTTACGTACTTTGATATCTCATAGTCACGATGACACGTTTTGTTGTTCATATCCCAGAAAATCGAATTGAAAAATGGTCCAATTTAAGCGATCCTCCTATATATAATGCGAACATTCAGAAGATATGATTGAATAGTCACTCTAGGGTTGAATTTTCAAAAACCCTGAATTGAGTGTTACTTTATTTGAAAAGAAGAAGAAGATGATGACTATTACTTCAAAACTAACGGAACCCCCATACAAACTTTCAACCTCATTTCAGCCCTTTAGGGGTTTGATTTCCAAAAATACTGAAACACGTATTTCTTTATTTGTAACAAAGACCTCAAATACAAATTTCCATGACTCCTTTCAACCCCATTTTAACCCACTTTAAGGTTGAATTTTCATAAACCCCAAAATACGTGCTCCTTTAATTGGAATGAAAAGCCCAACTACCAATTTCCATGACTCTAACTTCAAAACTAACGGTACTTCCATTTTACCCTCCTTTGACCATTTCAGGGATGGAATGTTGCATTACATTTACTGGATAATCGTGCAAAGTCCTACGAGGTTAGGTTTGTCGAGTCATTCGCCAGGAAAGTAGTTGTTTTCTGATGGATATTCGTCTCAACATACATCTAGGTAGTAGTAGAGAGCAGTCTAATAATAATATTTTTTCGTTTATGAGATCAGCTCTCTATTATGCGTCGCGGACAATAAATACATTCTGAAATCTACCTTTCCGACTGGGTGCGTCATCAAGTTTTCCATAATATCGGTAAACCTAAGCTCTTTGTTTGGTGACCTGAACTCTTCTGACTGTGGCATGCTGATTGAACAATGGTAGGGTTTTATAAGTTGAGTAATAAGTTTTGTAATAACTTTGATAAGGTCGGTTTCAATCGAGGTTCAGGAAGTCGATCTCCAACCACTGACAAAGTTTACATTGCCTTGATTATCATTTATAGACATTTGTCTCAGTTCATTTCGCCTACAAGCACCAGTCAATCTGATTATGAAACACACCTAGAAATACCAAAATATACCTAGTTATAAAAATAATCAACTTTAAAAATATTACGATTTATTACCTTCCACATTGGATAGTTCTCATCTGGACCTTCTGTTAAGCATTTATTTACATAATTTTTTGTAAAAACTGACGACTCATCTACTCCATAAGCCACATTTATGCTTTTTTTTAATATCCAGTTTTGGGAACTGATATCAATTTTATTTTTGACGACAATTGTAGATTTTAACATCGAGTATGTGGACCATAACGTTGATGATTTTGAAACTTTGGCATTTTCCAGAAAAAATGCCAGAAATACTTCTTCTAAATTTTGTATATTAAGTGTTACACCATTCCATAAAAATCTCATAAATTTTTCTGGTAAGTAATAAATTTAAAGTCGCTG
Organism: Gonioctena quinquepunctata; assembly: GCA_018342105.1. Classification (NCBI taxonomy): domain Eukaryota; kingdom Metazoa; phylum Arthropoda; class Insecta; order Coleoptera; family Chrysomelidae; genus Gonioctena; species Gonioctena quinquepunctata. The sequence goes on from JAFIRS010002506.1 coordinate 165,650, forward strand.
CATCGGCGGCTTCTTGAATTTTAGCTGCATTGTCACTATCACTATCACTCATTTTGCTTGAAAATAAATTGCCTAGCAACGCAGCCTCTTCTCTACTTTTATGGTAAATAACTCAAACAAGCAAATTAAGTGTATCTAGTGGGCTACCTTCATAATGAATTTGTCTCCAAAAGTCATGAAGTAAAAGCGGCCGTGAAGTAAAGCGGCCATGAAATAAATCCGGCTGTGAAGTAAATAGTCATGGCTGATTGATGATATCCAAATTTTTTCCATTCCAAATTTTGATATATTATATAATGAATCTCAATTCAACCAAAACGATGGGTTGATAGTTTACATTAAGAAAGATATCAACTTCTCTTCTGCTATAAAACACCTAAGTGAAATCAACTTATTAGAGATATCGTTTCCGATAGGTAATAGATCATTTTTATTAACTGCATCATATCGTCCACCATCGTCTAACCTGAAAACATATTTATCAGATATTGAGTCCTACTTTTCAAATCAACCAGATGCAGATATAAAAATATTCATTGGAGACATAAATATTAATATATTGAATACATCAGATACACTAGTTAATAATTACATATGCATGATGGCTGAAATAGGATTTTTTTCATTCATTAATAAACCAACCAGAGAAACGACTAACTCTGCAAGCTTATAGACCACGGTTATGTGAAAATTTCAAAAAAATACAACAATCTAATTAATCCTTATATATTTAAATGTGATATAACCGATCACTACATGTCACTATTATCGGTAAAACTTGATAAAAAGTTGAAATCAACCAATATATGCACGAAAAAATCATACACCGTCACTAATTATAATAAGCTCATGAAAGCACTCAAGAAAGAAACTTGGGAGTCAATTATGCAATCCAGAGACCCAGAATCTGCATACAATACCTTTTTTGATGAACTAAAAAAGCATATTGACAAATGTACAGAAGTGAAAAAAAAAAACAAATAAACAAACAAAATTGAAATCATGGATGACAAATGGCCTTCTTATTTCTATACACCATAGAGACAAATTAAAACAAAATCTTTTGGCCGACTTCTCAGTAGAAAAACAAAACGAGTATAAACTTTATAGAAACTTCCTGACAAATCTTATCCGAGAAACCAAAAACAAATTCTATACAAATAAAATATTAGATGCTAAAGATGATTTAAAAAAAGTTTGGCAGAATGTGAACGAAATAACAAACAGTGCAAAAAATTAATCTACTAATTATGTTATTGAAGATGGAAACAAACAAAAAATGTTGTTAGATAAAGAAAAGGCTAACTTTTTCAATAATTTTTTCGTTGAAATTGGTGGTGATATGGCAAGTAAAATTGAAAAGCCCACATTCCCCGTTATAGAAGACCGAAACAATATCGCCAATTCAATATTCCTACACCCAGTAACAAGAAACGAATTAATCGATATCATATCTGGATTAAAAAATAATACTTCTCCTGGTCCCGACAAGATCTCTGTGTTCCTTATCAAAAAGCTCCACACGTACTTCATAGAACCCATATGTCACATTTTGAATTTAATATTTAATGTTGGAAAAATACCTAAATCTTTCGAAGACTCAATCACAACACCGATTTTCAAGTCAGGCGATGAAAAATTAGTAACAAACTTTCGACCCATAACTCAGATTAATAATTTCTCAAAAATATTCGAGAAATGTCTCAAAAATAGAGTTATACAATTCTGCAACAATAACAATATTTTTTCAAAATCACAATATGGTTTTCTGGGAAGCAGATCAACTGAAAACGCAGTTTTTGAGATTGTTAACCAAATCAATAACTGTTTCCAAAATCAAGAAAAATGCATAACGGTGTTTTTGGATTTGGCCAAGGCATTTGATACTGTCGATCACAATATACTCCTCCAACGTCTAGCTGACATAGGTGTGAGGGGTGTTGCTTTGGAAATATTTGAGGACTATTTGACAAATAGAACACAAATTGTCAAGGTGAACGAATCTTTGAGCGACCCACTACTAGTTACCCGGGGCGTACCCCAGTATTGGGTATTATCTTATTTCTCCTCTATATGAACAACATCTTCAAAATTTCTAATTTCAAAGGTAAAATAACTGCATTTGCTGATGACACAGCTATCACTTTTGTTGGAAAAACGTGGGAAGAAGTATACAATCAGGCTGAAATAGGCATCAAAATGATTTTCAACTGGTTGAGTACTAATTTACTGGGTGTCAATGTCAAAAAAACCAAATTTGCATTTACTCCAACTACTAGAGACCAACCGACAAGACACATTGTAAAAATCCACAAAACATCTTGTGCGAATGTTCACAATTGTAGCTGTACTCCTATATATAAAACGGACACAATAAAATACCTAGGAGTAATAGTGGACCAATCTCTTCGGTGGTATTGTAAAAATTGTAAAAAAAATAATACGTTATTATATTCTAGTATGGGGCGGTACCTTCAAGACATCGCTAGTTAACTTAAAAGTGATTCAGAATTCAATAATAAGAATTATGATGAAAAAGGATCGGAGGTATTCTACTAAGTCGTTGTATGATGAAACTGGAATATGCGGAGTTAGGAAACTTTACATTTTTCAGAGTTTACTATGGACTACTAATTCTTCAATTACATTTGTACAGCATGCATTCAATACTCGTACCAGTTCAGTTAAGACCATGAATGTTCCACGCTGCAGTCTCACGCAAAATAAAAAATTCATATCGTATCTTGGACCAAAACTTTACAATACTCTACCTGAATCATTGAAAGGCATGAGAAACAAACTCAAATTCAAAAGAGAGTTGAAAAAATTTGTTGATATTAATTATGATATGCTTCTACTGATACTTGAATAAGGAATAACCATTATTAGAGGTTCCTTCCAGAGCGCATCACAAACAGATCTCTCTCTCTCCCTCTCTCTGTCTTCTTCTCTATATCTCTTCCCTTCTTCACCCTGCAATATTAATATGTCTGGTTATATAGGATTAGAATCACTATTTTGTTTGGGGGCTACAATACAAGCTTGCTTAGTGTAGCCGTAACATTCAAACTTTGTTCTCCTAGGACTATGTAATCTTTATATTTATATGTATATATTTTTTTTTCCCTCTTATGTTAGAAATGAATCTATATCTGTTTTATACCTGAATTGAATAAATTTACTTACTTACTCACTTACTTACTAGATAGATATATCTTTATTGTATAGGAGAAAGTTACATCTCATTACAAGTAGTTCGGGCTCTAACTTTACATATTTTAGATGAGTGGATTACAAATTAGAGAGAGAAAAAGAAAAAAGAAAAATCAAGAACAAAATTACAGGACAAAAAAAAATCATTCGTTGAGAGCAAATGAACGTAATTTGAGAATATTGATGATAGTGTGGACAAAACTTGAGTCCAGCAAAACAGTGAGGTCATTGAATGAGTTCAACTTCGAAACTATTTTGAAATTTCTTATGCCATTATAGATGGGGATTCGTTCTCGTAGGTGTTGCAAATTGAACATATCTCGGCTGTGTTTATGAAGTATGTTATACCCTTGTATGTAATTTTAAGGCGGCCCATAGAGCATAGGCGTATGTGAGCGATAATTCTACAAATGTAAATCGGGGCTGATTTTTTCATAGGTAACTAGTGCTTTCTTCGAAAGCAGACAGATGGTGGTAAAACGAGGGAAACGGAAATGATTATTATCTTCGTTTTCGTGGTATTCACCAAGAGTTTATTTGAGGTACAGTAATTTTGAAGAGTTCTCAGCTTGCGAGCAATGTCAATAGGGGGATCTCCTAGAAGAACTAAATCGTCCGCAAATAGAAGTAATATAATATCATTATACCATTCGATGTTGATGACAGAACAGCCCTCAAATCGGAAGTAATCTTCAATGTCTGACACAAATGAAGAAAACAGTAGCGGCTAAGTGCTTCGCCTTGTAGGACACCTTCTGAAATATCGTACTTTTTTGTGAAGGAGCCATTTACGCCCACAGACATATTTGCGTTGTCGTGCGGATTTTTCATAATTCTGATTATTTAGAGCTTATTCCAATGTTGTAGAGCTTATACCATGATAGCTCAACGAAAACAGCGAAAACTTTCCTATTGGGTAGCCTCAGATGGAGTTGAGTTACAGAGCTGAGAATGAAAATGTTACCAGAAGCACTTCTATTCTTTCTGAAACCGTATTGAGACTTGGGTAAAATATAGTTCCCTTCACACCAAATGGATAATTGATTTAACAATATCAAAGTGAAGACTTTCACAAAGCAGTTCAATAGTGCGATTCCCCTATAGTTATTAGGATCATTAAGCGTTTTTTTTTTATGCAACATCGTTATTATTGTCTCATGCCAAGCTGAGGGAATTTTCTCAGAGTCGAAAATTTTGTTGAACCAGTTGCAAACATAAAGCAGCCAGTTTTGCGGGAGGTTTTTAACAAATTCATACGTACCATTCAGTTCCTCCATTGTAATTTCGGAGTCTGTATAAAAAGACCTTTCATCACAAAAAGATATCTTGGAGACGATTTTTGTTTCAAACACGTTGTCATAAAATGACTCCCATTCACAGTTTCTTGGTATTCTCGGTTTTTTCGTTTGAACATGTTTTTGTATTCCTTTTTAGAAGTAAGATAATCCGTTCTGAAAGGTTCAAGAAAGTGATGTTTTTTGCAAATCCGGCCAAAAAAGTTGTGGTTTAGGGACGCTATTAAATCCGTAAAACTTCATGTATTGTGACACTCTAAAAAAGTATATTTTGTGGGGTATACTGCTCATTAGTGCTCTTCAACAAAAGACAATGATCATATTATACTAAACATTCTCTTTGAAACTCCCAAAATTATTCCTAATCCCAACACAAACCACAAACTAATCCCGTTGTCGCCGCACAAACTTTCCGATAAAATTGAAGTTAGGCCCAACTTTCCCCCGAGATCCCCAAGCATAGATCATGTCCAAGTATCATAATTAATCAAAAGCTGTACTTATCTTCCAAAGCTCCGAATGTGGCCAGACTCGAACTGCTTTCCGAAACTCTAAGTGAAAAGGGTTGCAGAAGGACTCCCAGATGGAAAGGAAGGGTTGTGAAGAGTTTCAATTTGCTTGATGGCCGTTAGTTAATGGTTGGCACAGATATACAGGGTAATTAATGGCATGATAGATAGCTTTGAGGCTGTAGGCCATTCCATGATATTAGATTTTTTTCTACAATCACCTCACAGAGTAGCCATTAGGGCTTCCAAATATCGCAAAATTGACATTTTATCCGTGAATAATATACTTTTTCTATGACAAATGAAAAATGCGTCATTTATATGACCATTTCTTTATAAGTAATGAACTCTAGTTTCGTCCCCGAGTAGGTAATGATCCATTACTCAACAGGTTCGAATCAATCACAGTTGAACCAGATTCATTACTCAACACTTTGAAGCCAATCACAGATGAGCATATTCATTACTCTGCAGTTGTGTTTGAATTGTTTCCATTCGCAAGTATGCCTTGAGAATTTAACAACTTCAAACTTGTTCTCAAACGTCACAATCATTGAATTAACAGTTCGTTTTTTAAAATATTATAGTTTTTAACGAAAAACAAGAAGAAATATGGATTCGGAAAGTGACAACGAGTGTACCCCACCAGAAATTTGTAGTGCGGGAAAATAACATCTTCAAATCTATTACCAAATAAATCCAGAAAAAATATGAGACGATATATGCAATTTTCATGGATTGGCGTAAGAAAAATAATGTGAATTCGTTTTCGGAAAATGTACTTCTAGCATATTTTTCCCAATCAGCTGACAAATATGAATCGTCCCCGCTTTGGACACAATATTCAATGTTAAGAAGTACCATTCTAATCAACCACGACGTCAACATAGAACGTTATTCAAAATTACGTGCGTTTTTGAAACGCAAATCCGATGGTTATATACCGAGAAAGACTCAAACATTCACCCCAGATGAAATGAATGCATTCAAAGGTAAGAAATTGATATTTTTCCAAAAGTTCACTTAACAAAATGAGAGAACCTAGTTAGGAACTTGAATAGCTTCATATCACTTTAATTCGCAAGCACCTCGGTAGCACATAGCTTAAGCTCTGGGCTTTCAATCCAGTGATCGTGAGTTCGAATCATGCCGTCGCCAGTGAGATTTTTTTTTTCCAACCACAGATTTAACAATTATCAAACTGTTTGAAATTGAATAAAATAACGAAAATTTGAAATATTTTTTTTTCTTTTTTTTTGGGTTGCACTGATCATGAGAATCATGGGAATCTGTCGTGCGAATAAAATGCACTCTATGAAAATAGGGGACTTGGAAGATCTTGGATCGGCTATATTAGTCACCATACCAAACACCAAAACGAAATTGTTCGGAAGTTCACCATAACTGAGCCTTTTTGCCATATTTGTATTAAATATATCACGCTTCGACCGAGTAATATATTAACAGATTCATTTTTTTTATTATCAGAAAGGTTAATGCACCAATCAAAGAATTGGAATAAATAAATTCGGAGCCATGGGAAAACAAATCGCAACATTTTTGAAACTTCCAAATCCAGAACTATATACTGGGCATACTTTTCGTAGATCTTCTGCCACCCTGCTAGTGGATGCGGGTGGAGACATCACTTCTTTGAAGAGGCATGGAGGGTGTAAGTCAACATCTGTGGCGGAAGGATACATGGATGATTCGATGAAAAATAAAATGAATACTGCAGAAAAAATCTTGGGTTCAATGAAACCGTCAACCAGTACCAGCAACATCTCACAAACATTTATTGCACAGACCACTTCGGAAATGAAAAATGGAAATGTGAATTTGGATATAGAATCCTCGATACCTTCAGTTATGATTTCCAACTGTTCCAATTTTACTATTAATTTCATTAACAAAAAATGATTTTGTTCATGTTATTAAATTTTTCGAGATATAATTATAGATTTTTTTATGCAATTCAATGAATTACACTCTTTCAGGATTTCCTTCACAAATGAATCTTATTTTCAAATAGTCCTGATATAAGTCACAGAAAAAGTATAGTATTCTGCTCGCGAGAAATAGCCATTACTCGCTCTAATGATTTACGACGCTTGCCTTCGGCTCGCGGCGACAAACTTCATTCTCACGAGTAGTTTCATTTATTTATTTATTTGGTACACCATTCAACAGCCCAAGCCATTTACAGAATGGGAAATATACATTCAGGAAAGGTTAAACAGAGTTAAACCTAAAGTACGGACATATACAGAGATAATCCTAATGTACATGAAATAAGACAATTTATTCCATAAAAAGTAAATAATAAGAGCAATGATGTGTATGAACTGAAAAAAACTCAGTGAGAAAAAAGTTCATACACATCACAACAAATATGAAACTATATTATATGTTCAGTAAGAATCATTATGATTGCAAGATAGCTATTTTAATGTCAGTTGGCTTGCAGTTGAAAATATCTACGTAATTCTGGATTGACAAGTAATCAAAGCATATTTTGTACAGAGGAGAGCGTGTAAGTACATTTGTTTGAGGAAAGGGGAGGTAAAATGTATTACTATTACGTACAGGTAGCCTGGGAACATGCAAATTCATATGTGAAAGTAAGTATGAACAATTAATTATAGAGAAAATAACCTTGTGCAAAAATAATATACCTAGGTATTTACGACGATTGTCTAGAGAGTGAACCTGGAATCTCAAAAGTAGCACTTCATGCGGAATACCTTGGTTTGGATAGAATCCATCACACTTAAAACTAATGTATTTCAAGAATCTTCTCTGAAGTTTCTCTGAATTTATGACGTGTATGTTGTTACAAGGATTACACACGACACAGCAGTACTCAAACCTTGATCTCACAAGCGCATTGAAAAGGAGTAAGTAAGTGTTGATATCAGAAAACCATTTGGAGTTTCGGGGAAGGATTTTGAAGCCATTTGAAACAATTGTATTTACGTGATGAGTGAATGTGAATTTTTCGTCAAAGATGACCCCCAGATCTTTGAATTCTGCCAATTTTTGCAAGATGTTTCCTTTTATTGTATAAGGATATTCGATTGGTGATTTTTTGCGACTAAAGGGGACAAAATTGCATTTTTGTATGTTGAGAGAAAGTGAGTTCGCTTCACACCATAAATCCAATTTTTGGATATCTTTTTGTAGGTAGCTGCAGTCGTTTACATTGGAAATCTGACGAAACAATTTACAATCATCTGCATATAGTAGAATTTCAGAGTCTAACTCAAGGCAAATGTCATTTATAAAAATAATGAAAAGCAAGGGACCTAATACAGATCTCTGAGGAACACCAGAGTAATGTAATGGCCACATTTCTCGCTCGTTGAATAATATACTATTGTTTTACCGCTTTCCTTAATCAACTATACTATGTGCTTAGTTTCTATAACAATGGATACATACATTTTCCATTTCGTAGGAATTTTAAACTTTTGTTTTTAATTTTAAGTAAATTTGGCAAAGTTATCACCTCAACATTGAAAGAATGTATAAAAACAGTAATTTTAAGTTTGATGCCCGAAACATCAAATAAAGAATGACCAATTATTTGGTAATTCTGTAGTTTGTATGGTGTATGTATTTACAAATTATCGAAAACTGAGGAGTTTGTAACATTCAAGAACACTTTAAAGGGGGAGGACTTTAGGAACTTGATTGACGATCTTTTCTACCTTCCTAACAGTAACATTAAATTATGGAAGAAAGCGATTTACAAATATGCAGTCGGAACCTATGTCTTTAATAGCTCAGTTGGTAGAGAATCTGACTAGTGATTTCGAGGTCGTGGGTTCGAATCCTGCTTGAAGGTGGTTGTTTCTTTAATTTAATAATTTGTCTGAAATGCCACAATTTTTCCTTTCATGCATTTTTCCCAGATGCAATTTTCCACTTCATAACATAACAATTTTAATAACAAATAGAGCCTGAATTTATTAAACAAATTTATAAGCAAGAGTTCTGTTTATCATACTTACAATCAGTAATTCTGTACCTATCTTTGTTACTTAATAATACATTTTTCATTTGGTTAATGAAGATTTGAAACTACTCTTGCTATTTCGTCTCTTTTCAGGAACAAAAATGTAAAAAAATGTTACCTACTTGATGAGATACACGCCTAAAAAAAATTGTGTGCACCTCGGCTGGATGATTTTTTTTGCCAAAAAAATATCAACTACGGCCTTGGTACTCGAATAATCTGTTACATTACTATAAATTGAAGTGGAAAGTATATTCAATTGGAATATTCGAGCTTTCACAGAGAAGCTGTTAACAAAAACTTCAAACCAGCTAGTGTAAAATAGCATAGAATACATAGGGCATCAGTATGACAGAGGCGGCCGAAATGTTACCCCTTGATGCACAAAATAATGAGACATAATAATCTTGAATAGGCGCTCAAAATCCACAACTTGTTATCCTTAGAGCTCAGAAATTATAGAAATCACAGCTACAATGAATTAACTGAGAATGTTAAACCGTATTCAATGTTTTTTTCACACACAAGTTATTTGGAGGAGGGATAATATTGATGTTAGATAATCTTCAACTCACCAGGGGGTGTTGCATGTTGAGGTGAGTGTGAGATATCTCACACCAACGTGATAGAGGGTCCTCAAAACGGCTAGACTTCCTGCCAGGGAATGACCTCCTTCGACCCCAATCAATGAACAGAGCTGGTGGCGTTTGTATGCCGTCCTGATATCTGAAAAAGAAAAAGGAATTCAGGAATATGATAAGTTTGTAGGATATTCTCGCCCTAATTCAAAAACATGAGAAATATGTTTCTTTTAAAAATATATCTAATAACTGTTGGGAATGACGATAATTAATGTATTTAAGAATTCCAAAAATCAGAATATAAAATAAATGCAAGATAATCAGCACCTGAAGTTGCCTGGACCATATTGTAACGAACCTAGGCCGGACCTGTCGCCTCACGTGTTGCCATCGACAACGATGAGATCATCCCCGGAGATATTCGAGAACCATCCAGTCGCTCTGCCACGGAAAACAACGGTCAATATTGGAAACAATTGGAACATGCCAGAATTCGAAACATCGAGAATGCTGTATCGGAGATAAATAGGCAACCCTCAAGTGGAGTCAAAACAGTCTGAACGAGCCCATACGATCGAGCTATACAGTGGCGTAGTCAGTAATATAAATTAAGTTGTATATTTAAGTGTTAAATAAATTAGTAAAACCAAGTTAAGTTTATTTACGTTACAATTGGTGTCGGAAGTGAGATTTTGAAAATAAACAAGTGATCGTGGAGTGGATAGTCAGAAAAATAAATTGATAGACCTTTCTGTACGCCCAAAATAGACAGTGGCCCGGTTTTCGCGTGCGTGCGAAGTGCGTGGGAATATAAACTGATACGCTGTTCGCGTGAAACAGAAAATAGACAGTGGCCCGGTTTTCGCGAAGTGGACAATTGTGCGTGGGAATATAAACTGATACACTCTTCGCGTGAAACAGACAATAGACTGGTGGCCCGTGGAAAAGAATTCGCGAAGTGAATTTTTAACAAACTGATAACTTTTCGTGTAAAACAGACTGATACCTCGTCAAAGACAAAATGTGTTCAAGAAAAGTGCGCCTTGCGGATTTGAAGGTAGCGGAATTGAAACAGGAATTGGAGGAAAGGGAACTGGAAACAACAGGTAAAAAGCAAGTACTCCAGGAAAGACTTGCAGAAGGACTTATAGAAGAAGGTGAGGACCCCAAAACATTTTTATTCGAAGTTCCCGGAGGTGATTTAAGTTTGGTAATGAATACACTCGAAGAAACTACTAAATCCGTGAAAGAAGAACTGCAACAAAATTCTAGAAATCTGGAAGAGAAACTTCAGGAAAATTCTATAAATCTGGAAGAGAAGCTTTAAGAAAATTCTAGAAATCTGGAAGAGAAGCTTCTAGAAAATTCAAGAAGCCTGGAAGAAAAGCTAGAAATCTGGAAGAGAAGCTTGAAGAAAATTCTAGAAATCTGGAAGAGAAGCTTCAAGAAAATTCTAGAAATCTGGAAGAGAAGCTTCTAGAAAATTCAAGAAGCCTGGAAGAGAAGTTCCTGGAAAACACAGAAGGCCTAAAAAAAGAATTGTGTGGTGTGGTAGAAGAAAGAATGGGAACCGTTGAGACAGAGATAGATAAAATTAGGGAGCAAATGAACACGGAGGTAGATAAAATCAAAGATGGGGTCGAGGCAGAAATGGACAAAATAAAGGAAACGATCAGTAAGCTGGAAAAACAAATTAATAGTGCGTCCTCCACAGAGATGGTTAACGAAAATGCAATGCTGGACTTGAGTTTGAACGTGGATAAAGTTCAAGAGGGTATAAAAGATGTCAAGGTCATTTCAGAAATAGGGAAGCTTTCCATGAAGCCGCCTCAGTTCGACGGAAAAACTCCATGGGCAAATTACCGCCGGCAGTTTGAAGCAGCGGCCAAAGCAAACGGATGGAATGCAGGGGAAAGAGCTGTAGCACTGACACTTGCATTACGTGGAGAAGCGACAAATATTCTACAAACTCTTACCGCCCAAGAACAGGAGGACTATGATCAGCTGATTAAACATCTAGAATTACGATATGGCCACGCCCATTTGGAACACGTATACCACTCCCAGCTGAAAAATCGCTGTCAGAAATCGGGCGAATCCTTACAAGAATTTGAAACTGACATTGCACGCTTGGTTCGTCTCGCATATCCAGCCATACCGGAAAATGTAATGGAGCGATTAGCGGTTCAGGCATTCTTGGATGGACTCCGTGACCAAGAAACCAGACAAGCGTTGATATTAGCTCGTCCAACACATCTCGTAGACGCACTGGCACGCGCTTTGGAATTTGAGGCAGCAAAGCAATCCTGCAAAAACCAAAGTAAAGTTCGAAGTATTGGAGAAGACCCACAGGGGCATGCTGACTTGGAAGCTGCCATAAGAAAAGTGATGAAGGAAGTGTTGCCTGAGAAAAGACAGATAAGATGCCGGAATTGTGGCAGAATTGGACATGTGCGTAGCAAATGTCCAACATTCATCGACTCCGATGCAGGAAAACTAAAGAAGGTCGACGAGAAGGGGCAATCGTCGGCATGTGTCCGGCAAGCCCCGGTTAACAACGCATATGTCGCTATCCTTCAACGACAGAACAAAGGTGTCTTCGTAGACGGTCTCATCAATAACGAGCCTTGCACCATGCTGCTAGATACAGGTGCGACTAGGACAATTCTCGGGCCTTCCTTTGCCAGAACACCGGAACGGATTGAACCGACAACTTGGAAGCTACGCACAGCAACAGGGGAGCCAGCTACTGTATATGGCGAGCTACCGATTGAAATAATTTTGGGCAGCACTAAAGCGGACATCGAAGACGATGCAATCATCGGAATGGACATCATGAATTCCAGAGGGTTTGAATTGGATTTCAAAGACGGCGTCCTACGTGTCAACGGAGAAGAGCTGGTACTTCATGGGAGAAGTGAAGAGTTGATCCGTGTGCTGTTGGCTGAAGATGTAAGCGTACCTGAGAGGGCTGAAACCATCCTGGAGGCTCGCCTGGACGGGAGTGCGAGCAGTGGAGACGTGATGATGTTCGAGCCCAAACTTCATGATGAGAAAATTGGACGAGGGATTGCCCTAGGGAAAATCCTGTTACGTGCTGAAAAATTTGTACCGGTAAGGGTCATGAATGTCAATTACTTTCCAGTGACCTTAAAGAAAGGAACAATTTTAGGGCACTGCTCGTCAGTTTCATCTGTGATCCGGGGCGTACGAGGTACGATTAGCCAACCCAACAACTTGCCCACAGAACTAGAAAATTAGTTGCCATCTCTTCCAAAGACATAAAACCAGCTCAACAGCCCAAACTGAGAATTTAGTCAAAAGTACCAAGACATCTTCGATACCGACAAGGAAAAGGAGGTCGAACTAATGTGGTCCAGCACAAGATTGATACTGGGGTGCCGACCGATCCGGCAATCAGCAAGAAGACTTCCTCTGCCAAGAAGGAAGAGGCTGACAAAATAGTCAGCGATATGGGAAAAGAAGGAGTTATCGAACCATCTGACAGTCCCTGGTCCTCTCCAGTCGTACTGGTGAAGAAAAAGGATGGATCGACACGCTTTTGTGTAGACTATCGCCAACTTAATAATGTCACGAAGAAGGACAGTTACCCTCTCCCGAGAATAGATGACACCCTAGACACGTTGGCTGGTTCCACGATTTTCTCGACCCTTGATCTGAAGGTGGATACTGGCAAGTAGAACTGGCTCAGGAAGATCGAGAAAAGACTGCTTTTACCATCGGCTCAGGATTGTGGCAGTTCACCGTTATGCCATTCGGGCTCTGTAATGCTCCCGCCACATTCGAAAGATTGATGGAAACAGTACTGAAGGGACTCTCATGGAACACGTGTCTAGTGTATCTCGACGACATAATTGTGGTCGGCAGATCGTTTGAGGACCACGTGAAAAACTTGGAGGAAGTATTCCTGCGACTGAGGAACTCCGGATTGAAGCTGAGCCCTAAGAAATGCCATCTGTTCCAAAAGAAGTACGATACCTCGGCCACATTGTCTCTGGGGAAGGAGTAGCAGTGGACGACCAGAAGATCAAAGCTGTTAAGGATTGGCCCATCCCAAAAGACATTCACCAACTTCGAAGTTTCCTTGGTTTATGCACATACTATCGCCGATATGTGCTGGATTCGCCAACATCGCTAAACCACTGACCAAGCTCACGGAAGGCCAAACAAAGTTCCAGTGGTCCGAAGAATGTCAAGACTCATTCAGGAAGCTGAAAGGAGCTTTGATCAACGCACCTATACTGAGCTATCCCCTACCCAAAGGGAAATTCATTTTGGGTACGGACGCCAGCAACGTGGGACTTGGAGCTGTCCTATCTCAGATCCAGGAGGGACAGGAGAAGGTCATTGGTTATTTCAGCAAGACGCTTAGCAAACCAGAGCGCAATTACTGTGTCACCAGGCGAGAGCTGTTAGCTGTTGTAAAGGGAGTGGAACACTTCTACAAGTACGTGTATGGAAGAAGATTCCTGCTGAGAACTGACCATGCAGCTCTCAAATGGCTCTTACAGTTCAAAAATCCTGAGGGTCAAGTAGCACGTTGGATCGAGAGACTCCAAGAATTCGATTTCGAGATCGAACATCGAGCCGGAACTAGCCATAAGAATGCAGATGCCTTGTCGCGAAGACCATGTCCAGATGATTGCTCACATTGCCGACGAGCAGAAGAGAAAGAAGCAACACTTTGTAGAACCGCGGCAATGGATGACAACTGGAATGACAGCAAGATCCAGAAAGACCAAGAGAGAGACCCCGACCTTGGCTTAGTCGTCAGCTGGAAGAAGGGCAATCGAAGACCATCATGGCAGGAAGTCGCAGGTTACTCGCCGGCTGTTAAGTCCTATTGGGCACAATGGAACTCTCTTATTCTGGACAATGGGATCCTGAAACGTGTGTTGGAGGCCGATATTGGTGGGGTGCTACAGTTGAAGAAAGGCCAGAGAAACATCTACTACCTAGTTACCAAGAGGCATTCCCAAGATAAACCGTCCTATGAAGATGTCTGGAAGAGTCTCACCAAACTAAGAGATACTATGGTGGACCAGAACCTGGTGGATCTAGCAATTCCAAAATTATCCTGTGGTATTGATGGGTTGGACTGGAGAGTCATAAGAAGTATGCTGGAGGCGATATTCAGATCCAGCGGCGTCAAGATTTTGGTTTGCTGTAACCCTCTTCCACGACCGATCATGAAGACCGTGGAGTGTTACTTCCATCGAACTTCACGGTGCAGATATGGGGAGTCATGCAGATATCGTCACACTCCAAGGATGAAATTTCGGGACGAAATGTCTTTAAGAAGGGGGCAATGTAACGAACCTAGGCCGGACCTGTCGCCTCACGTGTTGCCATCGACAACGATGAGATCATCCCCGGAGATATTCGAGAACCATCCAGTCGCTCTGCCACGGAAAACAACGGTCAATATTGGAAACAATTGGAACATGCCAGAATTCGAAACATCGAGAATGCTGTATCGGAGATAAATAGGCAACCCTCAAGTGGAGTCAAAACAGTCTGAACGAGCCCATACGATCGAGCTATACAGTGGCGTAGTCAGTAATATAAATTAAGTTGTATATTTAAGTGTTAAATAAATTAGTAAAACCAAGTTAAGTTTATTTACGTTACAATATATTATTCAAGGCAGTGGCACAGTCTTCTGTTGATGAAGGTAACAGATCATCGAGCTACCCTATTGAGTTTTCAAGTAAAAAATATTACTAGAAACTCTAAAGTTGACAAGTACAAAACATACATAAATTATGCCTAAATAAAAAACGACTTAGATATTTATAACTGGGAAAACTACTATAATATAAATGATTTAATGGACATGGCCCTCAAAAAAAAAGTGTTAGCAGTAGGCACGTGTGTCGGGCTCTCGGCCCTCATCAGTACGGTGAAGAAGTGCAAGAACAACACTTGGTAGTAAACAACAATTCAACGGAGTTTTTTCCATTTAGTTTTTAACAGTCCCCTCGATATTCTTTCTTTTCATGTTCATATTCCTGGACTCGGATGTCACGCAGGTAGCTATAGCTGCCTCCGTGGTGACTTTGGTTGTTGCCCTGGAATGCAGGGTCTGCTAACCGGAACCACAAATGTGCGGCTGGCTTCTGTTTGTTCACTCCGTTGAATTGTTGTTTACTACCAAGTGTTGTTCATCCTTGCACTTCTTCACCGTACTGATGGGGCCGAGAGCCCGAAACACGTGTCTACGGTTAACACTTTTTTTTAGGGGCTATGTCCATTAAATGTTTTCCATTTTGTTTTTAACAGTCCCCTCGATATTCTTTCCTTTCATGTTTATATTCCTGGACTCGGATGTCACGCAGGTAGCTATACCTGCCTCTGTGGTGACGTTGGTTATTGCCCTGGAATGCAGGGTCTGCTAACCAAAACCACAAATGTGCGGCTGGCTTCTGTTTGTTGACTCCGTTGAATTGTTGTTTACTACGAAATGTTGTTCATCCTTGCACTTCTTCACCGTACTGATGATGGCCGAGAACCCGAAACACGTGTCTACGGTTAACACTTTTTTTTCGAGGGATATGTCCATAAAATCATTTAAATTATAGTAGTTTTCCCAGTTATAAATATCTAAGTCGTTTTTTATTTAGACATAATTTATGTATGTTTTGTACTTGTCAACTTTAGAGTTTCTAGTAATATTTTTTACTTGAAAACTCATTTGGGTAGCTCGATGATCTGTTACATTCATCAACAGATGTCCATTAAATTATTTCCATTTTGTTTTCAACAGTCCCCTCGATTTTCTTTCCTTTCATATAAATGATGCAAATATGAAAAACTCAAGATATTCTAAATATTTTAAATAATTTTATTAACAAAAATCATAAAATTAAATAAAAATAAAATCAATCGCAAAAATGGATTACCGCGGCTATAGTAGAGTCAATAAATGCTAAAATCGAACTCTATAAAGAATGGCAAAGTAACTTGAACGATGAAATAAAAAAAAAGATACACAAATTACCGTAAACATATGAACGACATTATTAAAATTACTAAACAAAAGTTTTATCAAGCAGAAATAGAAAAAAATTCAAATAATGCATAAAATATGTGGAATTCAGTAAATCACAAAGATGAAACCAATCATAACATAAATGAAATAACTTCAGAATTAGGGCATGAGATAACGTATAAAAAAAAACTATTTCACTAAGGTAGGAGAAAACCGAACTCGCAAGATATCACAACCAACTAATCCTCCTCACACTTTTTATTGGATACCTGTGACTGTAGAAGAAATTAGAGACTATGTGAGATCACTGAAGTAGAATAAAGCACCTGGGATAGATGAATTGAGAGCCGAAATATTAAAAAAATTTGAAAGTCAATTATGTCCACCCATTGCTAGTCTAATAAACTTAATTTTCACTAGTGGAATATGTCCTTCTCACTTCAAAACAGTTCTGAATTCAAAAAGGGAATGGAAAGGGCAGTGAAGAGTAGGCTAACAAAATTTATAGATAAAAGTAGTCTCATTTCGGAGCGGCAATACGGTTTTCAAGAAAGACTCTCAACTATGACGCCCTTCAGTGCTTGGTTTCCTCAGTCTACAAATCTATTGATAAGACCAAACCAGTAGCAGTAGTATTTCTTGATTTGATAAAGACGTTTGACACATCATGCACAGTTGTTGGATGTTTTGGACGACGCAGGTATACGAGGGTTGTCATATAAATTATTTGAAAGTTACTTGTCACATAGAAAGCAGGTGGTAAGGATAGAAAAGGAACTTAGTACTAAAAAACCGGTGTCATTTGGGGATTCTCAAGGAACTGTTTTGGGGCCAATTTATATTTAAATGATATATTCTCTTACAACTCTACAGGCGAATCAATTGGATTTGCAGACGAACGGCCGTAATATATAATGCTAAATCATAAGAAGATTTAAAAAATAAAGTTGATTTGAAAAATATATACGACGTTTTTAATCAAACGATATTACCAGTTAATCATAAAAAAACATACATTATCCCTTTTACTAGTTATGAAAATAATTTACCTACCTATAAGAAAATAACTGTCAATAACATCGATAGCTCTCTGAAAAACGAAATAAAATATCTTGGGATAAGACTAGATTCTCACTTAAGATAGACTGCTCACTTGTCAGACGTTGCTGAGAAGTTAAGATTTTTATTATATAAATTTAAACAACTGAGAGAAATACTGTATTCACCAAATTTTGAAACAGTACACTACGCACTTGTTGAATATCGTCTAAGATACGGTAGTGCATACCTAGTCATTTGGAACATGTTGAAATACTCCAAAAAAAATCTTGAATGCTATCCACTTCAAAAATATGAAATGCAGCACAGAGCTACTGTTTAAAGAATCAAATGTTATGAGTTTGAGGCAACTTTATATCTTTAATTTAGTAATTTAGCTATTCAAAAACTGTTCGGACTTGAACATCATTACCAAACTAGAAATGACTTTGTACAAACAAAAGCTAAAAAATCTCTAGGAACTAGATATTTTCAATTTATAGCACCACGTTTATTTAACTTTCCTCCAGAAATGTATGAAACCTATATAAGAAAATTAAGCTCACCATCATTTTTATAAACCATTTCCATGAGATATATAAAAACTTTTGATGCCAAATAAAAAAAAAGTTAAAAATCTGAAAACAAATTACATACATGATAAAAATAAAAGATGTGTAATATATATAACCTCTTTACTGGTCAGTGTACCCCATGCTCAACCTTGATGGTCTCAATGGGTTGCACTAATCAAATTATATGTATATATACTTAGTTGTAAGTTTAATATAATCCTACCCTTTCGGTTTGTTCAGTTAAGTTTACTCTTCTCATCTAGACTGTCTTATATAATGATTGTATTGTTCGAACTAAATAAACATTATTATTATTATACAAGACAAGTCCCACACCACATTTGGTCTCACACCAGGTTTTGCAATATTTCCAAAGTATGAGAGACATACCATCAGGACGTTTATCATCATATTGGCTAGTAACTAGGAGTTTGCTGGAATACATATCGATATACACTAACTCTCATAAAATCGTATCTCACTAACAGATTCCAGGCTGTAGAAGTGGGAAACTGCAGATCAGAACTAAAAAGGAATATGCATGGAGTGCCGCAAGGATCTGTCCTTGGGCCGATACTTTTCATTATTTACATTAATGACCTATCACAATTTTTATCTCCGTAAAAATGTACTTTATTCGCTGACGATACAACGCTGTTATGTCGCACGAGGATACGGAACAATTAAAAATATTGTCACAAGACATTCAAAATAAAGCAAAACTTTGGTTTCGAACAAATAAATTACAATTGAATGATGGTAAAACTCGGAACATTATTTTTTTAACAAACTCTCCTGTAGGTACTTGAAAACAAAATAATCGAGCTACTGGGACTAATCATTGATGACAAACTGAGCTAGAATTGTCATATTGATCAACTAAAGCACAAACTCTCGAGCTCACTATTCCTATTACGTCAGCTGAAACATCATAATAATTTAGAGACACTCAAATGCATATATTTTGCACTGTTCCATTCACATTCAACTTATGGCACTATTTTATGGGGCAACTCCTCAAAATCCTTAGAAATTTTCCGTCTACAAAAAAAGGCCTGGAGAATTATAGCGAACTGTGGATTTAGAGACCACTGCCAGCCTTTAGTTGTTCACTCCAATATACTCCCGCTGCCATCTATATATATTCTCCAGAATCTGGTCGAAATACACGAACAAACAAAGAATTTAATAACTCAGTCTCAAATTCGTAACTATAGAACGAGAAATGCAGATTGAATAAGGACCCCTAGGTTCAGGTTATCAGTATCCCAGAGGAACTCGTTAGATTACCGACTCTATAACATTTTGCCAACGTATAAGAAATCCCTCCACTTGACTTTATTCAAGAAAGAACTTGAACAATTCCTATTACAGCATTGCTTCTACTCAGACTCGGAGTTTCTGGGACATTTTCAACATTCTTCAATTTAGACTTATGAACATACTCACTACTTTCTCCTCTCATTAACGATCCGGCATTTGTTTAATTGCGTTTTGTTAGATGATTTCAATGTTTTATTTTATTTTATTTCACTCAGTATGAGCTTATGGCCCCCAGAAGTGACCTGCTATAAATGTATTCATGTACATGAAATAGTCAAATAAATTTCTATTCTATTCTATAGTCTAGAGTTATTTTGGAGATCTTCAAAAAGTTATAACCCTTAATATAGAAGGATCTTCTGATAATAGTTCAACATAGGAGATGGGGAACTTTATATGGCCTAGATAGACTCAATCACATAATCACTCACATATGTAAAGTGTCTTGGCACTCAAAGTTAAATCTCATATTGATAAACTAGCAAAAAATCTACCAAGCAAGGTCTATGCAATCAGGCAGTTGGTAACATAGTTCTTTAACTTATGGATTGATAAACTGGGGCACATCTTTTCATATCCCGAGAATATTTACAATTCAAAAACGAGCAATTAGAGCCCTAGCTGGAACAGTTCAAATGGAGAGCTGTAAGCATTGGTTTGTGAAGTTCAATATATTAACTCTAGCATCATGTGTAATATACTGCAATTTAATACACATTCGCGAAAACTTACAAAAGTATACTTCAAATGGAAACAACCGTTCTTATGATACTAGGAACAAAGAAAATATTAGAGCACAAAACCAAAGACTAGAAATGACAAGAAGATATAACTCATACATATCACTTTACAACTCACTTTCTCAATCAATGAAAAATAAAACACTCGCTAATTTCAAAAGGGAATAAAAAAAAAACCTAATAGAGAATGCCTATGATACGTCTGGCTTCAGCTTTACCGAATGATTATGGTCAATGTATTCTGTCTCTATGCACCTCTATATCTTTGATTGTAAATTTATATATTTATTTATTTCGTGCTCGTATCGTATATAACTAATATCTTTAATTATTTTGTGCTAATATCGTATACAATGTGTACTAATCATTCACTGCCTTACTATAACTATAACTATAATATTTCAAATGTAACTACATTTATATTTTATGTAACTATATTAATGACATTTCATAAAAGGTGTAATAGTTTGACCAATGAAAAATCGAATCTAATCTAATGCTTAGAAACAGGATGATTCACAATTGAATATTAAAGAAATATTTTTCTGAAAATTAAAAAATGTAAAACAGTAATGATTTTTTTTTGTAATATATAACAGAAAACAGCTTCTTCCTTGGCAAAAAAATGTGTTCAATGCCCAGAGTGGCTTTTGCTGGAGAACTAGTTTTTTTCTGTCAGATATAACAGAAAAATTACTTCATTGTTGTAGTAGATTTTTTCAATTTTCAGAAAATTCTGTCTATTCAATATTCAATTGAGGATGTTTTCCTTTTTAGATATATATTTCAAATTTCGCATGTGTGCCTAAATTTGTAAAAAGCTTTTTCAAATAAACCAAAAATTTAGTTCAATGTCCAGAGTGGCTTTTGCTGGGGAACTAGTTGTTTTCTGTCAGATATTACAGAAAAATTACCTCATTATTCAATATTCCATTGAGGATGTTTTCCTTTTTTAGATATATATTTCAAATTTCGCATATATGCCTAAATTTGTAAAAAGCTTTTTCAAATAACTGTTTTCTATTTTCAAAAATAACCCCACTTTTTGTCCCTTCGTTATGAATTGTCCAAAACTGCCATATTGGTGACCATGTGACATATGTCAAAATCGATTTTTTGGTTTTCCGATATGCAGAAACGATCCCCTATGATTTTGTTCAACTGTGTAATGCATTTTTTGCCCATGTGTTGCAAACCTTATGGTCTAACTAGAATTGAGCTGATCCAATAAAGTTCATACGCTACTCAAATTTTAGATTCAGCATTAATTTACAAAATAGATGGAACAGATGGAAGGGGACTTACTTAATTTTTCTCTACAAATTGTTATAACCAAATAAAATAAGGAATACTGTTTGGAAAAATTATCAATGCAAATATTTATTCCATGCGCAAATATGATTTATTCAAGATATCTACATTACCTAGAAGTTATTCTACTATTACGTATGCAACACATCTATATTCCCAATTTCTCCGTATTGACATATTTCACTTATCACTTCCAGGAATGAGCTCTTTTTGTAGAAATATGCAACAAACTGATAAGGAATCAGATAATTTTCAGTTTGTAAATTAGTTTGAACAAGTTCAACACATTCATATATACAACAATCAAATACTTTTGTGCGACTCTGGAGTTACGTCACCCATGAAAAATATTTTCACAACTCTAGTGTGTTCAAATAAAAGTTTTCTCTATATTGTTTTCCAACTTCCTAGACTAAGTTATTTGAAGATGCCGAACGCAAATATTTTTATAATGCACTAAAAGACTTCCAATCTCATCCAATTTTCCACTTATATTATTTTACTGCTCCGTTCATCAAAGTGGTGCAGTTTATGTTTGAAATATAAATAAAACTCCATTCGTAGAAGTATTTAGCTTATTGCAGAAGTTAAGAGCCTCCTTAAAGTTTATTATCGACAGTTACTTCTTTTTAACTTTCGGGCAATATCACGAGTAATGACTCGATCGGAGGGGTTTCAAATTGAAAATAATACACACATGGTCGAAGTTATATTTCAGTGAAACCGCGGTTTTGATAAGATATGATCACAATGAATGTTTGTATAGCAATTAAGGGTACAGGGGAAAAACGAGCTAAGTAAATTTTTATCAAAATAGAGATAACCGCGCCATGCTATAGAGAATAAGCTAAACTTTAATCTGAGCATACTATTAGGCCATGAAATAAAGGTTCACTGAGTAACGGATATAAACGTGTTTTTATTCAGCAAGTTTCAAGTAGCTTATAAAAATGTAGAAGAACAATGATGGCGGTTAACAACTGAATTCCTGTTTTGACAACTGTCTTTTTTCAGAACATATATTTCATGAAACAGAATTCAAAAGTACCAACCTAACATTTTCAAACTGAGAAATACCCTATTCCAATACTCCCACTTTTTGAAAGTTTAAAAAATTAACTTGAGTACAAGAACAAGATTCATTTTACATTAATTTCGTTTTTCTTTTTCATACCAATCAGGTTTCTTAAATTCAGAAAACTTGTTCTCGGAAGGGCTTTGGTAAGTAGATCGGCTTCTTGTAGTTTAGTTGAAACATATACAGGCTCTATCTCACCATCTTGAAATTTTTCTCGCACAAAGTGGAATTGGATATCAACATGTTTCGTTCTGTTGTGAAACTCAGGGTTGTGAATGAGTTTGATGGCACTCTGGTTGTCAATGTTTAGAGGAGTAGCCATACTCACACTTTCTCCAATATCATTCATAAATCTGCGAATCCAAATTGCTTCCTTTGTTGCCTGCAACGTACTCCGCCTCAGTTGAGGTAAGCGTAACTGCATGTTGTCTTTTACTTGAGCAAGTTACAGCACCATTATATAGCTTGAAAATATATCTAGTAGTTGATTCGCGAATGTCTTTATCACTGGCATAGTCCGAATCACTAAAACCAGAAAGTTGTGACTGTTCTTCCTTCCAGTAGTGAATTCCAAGCTCACTTGTGGCATTCAGATATCTTATGATTCTTTTAACAGCATTCCAATGAGTCTTGGATGGATCATTCAAAAAACGGCTTGCCACTCCCACTGAATACGCAATGTCGGGGCGTGACACTACTGCTGCAAACATTAGTGAACCTACTGCCTCTCTGTATGGTATGTTAGTGAGTTTTTCACTAATATTCTCCTCTTTAATCAAAATTGTGTGTGGATCAGCTGGAATATCCACAATTTTGTCATCACTCTGTCCAAATTTCTGTGCAATTTGTTTATTGTAATCGCTTTGATTAATAAAGATAGAACCATCACTTTTCCGATTGATTTCAAGTCCAACAGAATAATTCGGATTGTCACTCATAGTAATTTCAAAGTTCTCTCCATGTTTACACAAAACATTGTCAATTGCTGTAAGAATTGGTGACATTATGAGTCCATCATCAACGTACAATATTATTAGTACTTTTTCACTGTTTACAAGTCCTTTAAACACACATGAGTCTGCATCAGTCTGAGAAAAACTGAAAGAATTCAGAACACTAATGAACTTTGCATCCCAGCACCGTGGAGCTTGTTTTAAGCCATACAATGACTTCTTTAGTTTGCACACAACATTTTCTTGACCAGTTTCAGAATCAAAACCGTCAGGCAAGCTCATGTAGATCCTTATTAAGAAAGGCTATTTTTATATCAAATTGCTTGATATAGTACTTATTTTATACCGCAATAGCAAGTAGAATACGAATTGAATCATAGCGAGTTGTGTGTGAAAATATATCAGTAAAATCTGTACCCTGTCTTTGTGCAAATCCTTCAGCACATAGTCTGGCTTCATAGCGACACATTTTGTCTTCATTGTCCCTGCTAATCTTGAAAACCCACTTGGAACCAATGACATTCTTTCCAGCAGGCAGTGTTGTTGAGTTCCAAGTTTCATTTTTCTTCAATGCATTGATCTCTTCTGAAATAGCATTTTTCCATTCCTTATATTTATCACTGTCTATAGCTTCTTGATATGTTTTTGGTACATCAATCTCCACAAAATTCAGATAATAATCTTGAAATTTTGTTGCTAACCTAATATTACTCTGTGGTCTGAGATTATCTTCAAGTTCTCTTTGATCTTCTTCTTCGTCAACTGTCACCTCTTCCTGATCAGCATCAATGGCAGGTCTTTCTTGCATAGGAATTTCAACATCAATTTCATCATTAATCGATATTGAAAATGTTGATTTTTCTTCAAATCCACATTTATTTTCTGAAAACATTACATCTCGTGAAATTGTCACTTTTCTTGTGTCTGTAATTGGTAGAGTTTTTGTCGCAACCAACGAACACTAGTTTATTTCTTCTTGGGTCCAATTTTGAACGCTTTTGACGTGGAATCAGGACATATGCTGCACAACCAAAAGTTTTCATATGACAAAGGTCTGCTTTGTTGCCAGTCCACATTTCGAATGGGGTTGAATTTGGTGTTTGACTACTGGGAGTTCGGTTCAAAATTAGATGGCATTATTTACTGCTTCAGCCCATGAGTACTGTGGTGATTTAGCAGCACACATCATTGATCTTGCACTTTCCATGATAGTTCTATTCTCCCTTTCAATTCGACCATTTTGTTGGGGAGTGTAGGGAGCAGTTAGCTCTAGTTCAATGCCTTATTTGTCCAAGTATCTCTTGAAATCCCAGTTTGTATATCCTGTACATTGTCAACATGCAAAATTTTAACTGAATGTCAAAATTTTGTTCTCACTTTGTTGTTGAAGTTTATAAGGCAGTCTAGAACATCACTTTAATGCTCAACAAAATAAGCTAGCAGGTACGATGAATAGCTGTCTTTGAATAAAACAAAGTAGCGAGCCCCAGAAACAGATGACATTGGACCTCAAACATCGCTATAGATCAAGTCACCGGGTTTATTTAAAGCTTGACGAACACTATTTTGTATGAAAGCTGATGTTGTTTACTCAAGAGCCAGTCTTCACACTGAAAATTATCAGAGTTTTCAAAATTCACTCCTGAAACTAACCCTCTTGATACCATTTCCTTCAAGACTTTCACATTTACATGTCCAAGTCTGTAATGCCAATTTTTCAAAGTGTTTTTGGCATCTTTTGACACGATGTTCACATTCTGAGCAACTGTCTTAAACTGCATTTCATATAGATTATTTTCTTCACGAACACCACTGGCTACTAGTTCATTTTGATGATACACTTTGGTTCCTTTTTCTCTTTTTATGATTTTCATCCCTTCATTGGTTAGTACACCCTCAGACAGAAGATTTTTCTTTAATTCCGGCACAAAAAGAACTTCATTTATTGTCGAATCATACCAATGTCCTTTTATCAGTTTTATTTTTATTTTGACAACTCCTTTTCCTTTCACTGGCTATAATTTGTTGTTTCCTAAAATAACATTCGATTGGGAATCCAATTCATCAAATACCCAGAAGTGATTACTTTGAAGCACATATGGGCACTTGCACCGCTATCCATAAACCAGGCTTCTTCGGACTTAATTTCACTTCCTACGATGAAAGCAGTCTCTCTATTTTCTTTTCTGTGTATCTGACCTTCTTCATTTTTATTTGGAGCCGTACAATCCTTTGCCATATGACCTTTCTTTTGACAATTGTAACAATTGAAAGAAAATCTAGATTTCGTGTTAGCCTTTTTGTATTTGTGTGTCTCATTCTTCTCAACAAACTTTCCTTTTAAGGATATTGCAGCTAGTGCAGTTTCTTCTTCCTCAATTGATGTGAGACTTCTCTCTTCATCCAAAAGCCTAGCTGTCAAGTTTTTGATGGTTTGTTTGGATTCACCTGGAGAAAGCCAAGCCTGACGTACATTTCTATATTTCAAGGGTAGTGTACTTGAAATTTTTGTGATTATCGCATCATCACTGATTTTATCTTCCAATTCTTTGATCTCTCGAGCAAGATTTTCTACTTTTGATACATGTTGTGCAATCGAATCACTGGAGTCCATTTTATGTTGGTGAAATTTTTCATGCACCAACATCTTGTTCACCTCTGATTTTAGTACATAGATTGAATCCAACTTATCGATCATGTCCTTTGATGAGGTGCAGTTCTCAATAGAGGTGATCTGTCCTAAATCCATTGCTGCTGTTAGCAAAAACATTGCTTGTGCATCTTTCTTACACCAAGCTTCTGTTTCTTGTTCTTGATTTAAAGGGGGCTGGGTTACTGTACCATCTGCCAGGTCATACAATCCTTTTGCTTTAAGTGCACATTTGATTTGAAATTTCCATTGATGATAGTTTTTACCATCAAACTTCGCCACTGACGATACATCGATTTTATCTCCCATGGCTGTCGTGCAGTTGCAGAGAATCTCGATTAAACTGACGCTTAGACTCACAAACTTTCAGTGCCTTTACTTTCAACTTTCTTGTGATCTGGGCCCATGACCTATTAAGGCCATGCAATAAAGGTGCACTGAGTAACAGATATAAACGTGTTTTTATTCAGCAAGTTTCAAGTAACTTATAAAAATGTAGAAGAGAAATCAATTTAAAATTTTCAACAGTGATGGCGGTTAACAACTGAACTCTTGTTTTGACAACTGCCTTTTCACAGACAGAACATATATTTCATGAAACAGAACTCAAAAGTACCAACCTAACATTTTTGAACTGAGAAATACCCTATTCCAATACATACACTTTTTTTTTTATGTTCTGGTTCCCACGAACAGGGATATCCTGTAATGTTCAGAGAACATCGTGGGAACCAAGGGAAAGAAGGTAGGAGTTGGTGTTCTTCTTAAATTTCTGGAGGTTGTATGCCTCGGGGAACACCTCCCTAGGCAATGAGTTCCAAAGCCTCGCTGTTCGTTGCATGAACGAGTCTTTGGAAAGTGATGTTCTGCAGGTCTCCGAAGTGACCACAAAGGGGTGTGATGACTGAACTTGACGGGTTAGTCTCGAAGAGACTGCCAAAGCAGGAACGATTGTTGATATTTCAGAAGAGCATCGCCCATGAAAATATCTATAAAATAGAGACAAATCGCCAACTTTTCTACGGTGTTCCAGACAAGTGAGCGAGTTTGTAAGCGAGGCATCACCGATGAGACGAATTGCCCTTTTTTGGACAGAATCCAATAGCCTCAGGATATGTTTAGGTGCCGCGCTCCAAATATGGGAACAGTATTCCAGGACAGGTCGGATCTGTGCCTTATAGATCATAAGCAGCTGAGTGGGGGTGAAATAGCTCTTGGCACGAAACGAAAAACCAAGTTTTTGGGATGCACTTTTGGCAATGGACCTCACGTGATTTTCCCAGGAAAGGTTATTGCTGATAGTAATACCAAGCATCGATATGGATGACTTCAGTGGTATGGTTACTCCTGACAAAGTTATGTTAGGCACAGTAAGATCGGCTTTCCTAGAGAAAAGACATGCTTGTGTTTTGTTTGCATTGAATTCTACCAAGTTATTAGATCCCCACTCGAGAATTGTTGCTAAGTCCATATTTATATTATTAACATTTCTTCCTCGTTCATTTCTGGTTTCACGGGCTGATATAGGGGCCCTGGAAGAGAAAGTGGTATGGAGGGTACTATCATCGGCAAAGCTGTGTACTGGACATGATGTTGCTTTCAACAGGTCGTTGATGTGAAGTAGAAATAGTGTTGGTGCGAGAATAGATCCTTGCGGAACACCAGCATTTATGAGTAGAGTGTCAGATGAAACTCCATCGACCACTACATGGAGAGACCTGTTTGAGAGAAAACTAGCAAGCAGAGAACACAGCTGAGGGGGCAAGCCATAAGACGGAAGCTTGGCGAGGAGTCCCTGGTGCCAAACTCGATCGAACGCCTTGGAGATATCTAATGCCACAGCTAAAGTTTCTCCATACTTTTCAATAGATAGCTGCCATATATGTGAGACGTAAGCGAGCAGGTCACCAGTTGATCTCTGATGGCGGAAGCCATATTGCCTATCGTTGACAATTCCTGAGTCTTCCAGATATTTCATGAGCTCGATGTTGATGGCTTTTTCCATGACCTTTGAAATAATAGATAGCAGTGCGATAGGTCTGTAGTTGCTAGGTAGGGCCTTTTTTAGGGACTGGCTGTACTCTTGCAATTTTCCAATTGGACGGAAATACCCCCAAATTGTAAGAGTGGTTGAACAACTTGCAAAGAACAGGTGTTAGTTCGGGGACACATTTCTTGAGAACAATCGGCGGGATTCCGTCAGATCCACAGGCTTTGTTGGTGTTGAGACCCAGCAAAATCTTTCTGATAGTACGTTGGCGAAAGGTGATCTCGGGCATGTGACTGTCAATAGGTGTAATGTTTGGGGGTTGTTTTCCCGATGAATCCAGAGTGGAATTTCCAGCAAATAGGTGCGCAAAGATATTGCCTTTTTCCTGGGCAGTCGTTGCTAGTGTTCCATCTTCTTTGGTTAGAGGAGGAAATGAGCTGGAAGTGAAGTTTCTTCCCACAGCTTTGGCGAAAGACCAAAATGAACGGGATCCGTTAGGACATTCAGCAAGTTTTGATCTTATTTTGGCATTGTGGGCATCTTTTGAGCATTCTATTGTCTCTTTGCATATGCCTCTAGCCTCGACATATGCTGCTCTGGTCTCAAGAACGGAATAAGTCACAGTTATTAAATATAAATGTTTACCTATACCGGGGAAAATTTCGGTCGCATTGATGAAGTCAAACTACAAATATTGTCTGGACGCGTTGTTTTATGTTACAATAGCAATGTCGCCCAATGGAATGAAATTTGGAGGATCTGTTTAATGCATAAAACTGCATTTTTTGACAAGTAACTCAACTTCATGCAAATTCCGGATTCACCGGAAGTGACACAAACTTTCGATTTTTAAATGGGACACCTGGAACATTTTCAGTTATTTTTTCTCCATATGGCTTTTAGAATACAACCATGTATCATTTGTTACTGTTTGTAACGGTTTAATTTTTTTTTCGATATAAATTTTTATTTTAGAGGGCTATGGATACGTTCAAATAACTAATTTCAGTCCTAAAATGTTTGTAAAAATACAACTTTACTGTTTTCGATCAAAATGTTTCAGCTATGTGACGTTTGATTTTAAAATTTTTATTACTATTTTTTTTTCAAATGACAAAATGGTGGCTCGTCGGGTTAGAAAAAAAAGAGCATTTTATTACGATTAATTTGATACCACACTCTATTAGGTTGTAAGAGAACTTTCGTAAAAAACTGATAATACCATAACGTTAGAACTTTTCTAAAATGAAGCACCTGTTGAAAATGAAATAATTATATTGAAACTACCTATTTACATATCTTTAGGGATCCAGATGTCAAAGTGACCTCCATCTTGTTGCTGACAAAGGCGAACTTTTCTTATTGTTGCTCTTACAACGTTTCTCAACAGTCTTGGTGTAATTTTATGAATAACTGCCCTTACTTTGTCCTCTAATTTATGTCGTGTCTCGTTTTTAATAGATCCCCATAAAAAAAATGTAAAGGCGTAAGGTCGGCCGACCTCAAAAGTTTTTTAAAAAGGAATAAATAAAGGTATACATTGAAAACAACCCTATTTTACCTCGCCGGCCACCTAACTGGACCCATATTTCTAATCCAGTTTTCGTTGTATGTTTCATGCACATATTCCGTAACTGCCCTCAGGTTGTCTGGTGCAGCACCATCTTGTTGATAAAATAATCCAACTCGTTTTATTAATGGAACTTCGTCCAAGAAATGCTCAATTTCCTGCGTGAGGAATCTTAGATATCTAGCCCCTGTCAGGACACCGTCAAAAATTATAGGGCCTAAAATCCTGTCCCCTAAAATACCAACCCAACGATTGAAACGAAACCGTTCTTGGAAATTTCTCTCCTCCATCAAGTGTAAATTTGCATCGGACCAATATGCTCTGTTGAAATGTCCCAAATTAGTGAAACGGCTTTCGTCAGTATACAGAATTTTATATGGAAATCCAATCCAAATATTTTCCAAAGAACCAATTGCAATACTCAAGTCTCCTTGCATTATCATTTTGGTACAGGTGCTGGTGTAGTTGATATTTAAATGAATGATATTTATGTTTCTTCAAAATGTTAGCTGCAGAAGACTTCGAAATGTCACATTCTCTTGCGATCTCCCTGAGTGACGTATTAATATTTACTTGAACGTATGCCAGAACATCTATTTCTTTTTCTTCACTCACAACAAACGAATCGTTCCCATCATTATCAGGCTCATTTCGCATTTTTTGAACCAGATTTGGAAAATAGTGCCGGGTCGGGTGACGCCGATCAGGATATCTCTGTGCGTAGAGACGTGCAGCATCGGTTGAATTTTGCCTACACTCTCCAAAAACTAATAACATCAACTTTTTTAGTTCTTGTATGAATTTTGTTATTTTCCATGATTTTCAAACAATGAGGCACACAATAACTACCTAATTGACTTTGTGGAAGAGATGTAAAATAATATGTCGACACGTCAATTTTTACCGCAACAATTTAATGATTTTGTTCCAGTTGTGTTGGTCACAGGCTACTCGATGATTTTAAATCTTATTTTAATCTCAATAAGATTCTTCATTTAACGAAAGTTCTAACGTTATATTTTCAGTTTTTTATCGAAAGTTTTCTTACAACCTAATAGCCCTCTAGAATAAAAATGTATTTCGAAAAAAAATAAAAAACGGTTACAAACAGTAACAAATGATACATGGTTGTATTCTAAATGTCATATGGAGACAAAAAACTGAAAATATACCAGGTGTCCTATTTAAAAATCGAAAGTTTATATCACTTTCGGTGAACCCGGAATTTGCATGAAGTTGAGATACTTGTCAAAAAATGCAGTTTAATGCTTTAAACAGATCCTCCAAATTTCATTTCATTATCTCCGAAAACACCTTCCGTGGACAGCAGAGTTATATAGCAAATATGTACCCTCCTTTATACCGCCATTTTGTGTACTATACACATTGCAAAACTTGCGATGAAGACAAAAATTTTCAAAAAATCATTCAGTGAACTGGGAATAAACGGGCTAAGTCATGACAAGGTATCATAATAAAAAAAAACTAAAAATTTTCTCTTTTTTTTTAATTTTTTCTACTGCTTTTCAGAGAGTTTACAACCTAAAACTTCTTATATCTCAAAACATAAAAAAATTACTTAGCCCGTCTTTCCCCTGTATCCTTCAATTATTCAACTTTTCTCATTGCTTTAAAGTTATATCAACATGCTATAGAAAGATCAAATGTTCACACTTGACTGTTAGGAATTTTATACCCAAAGCGATTTCAAGTGAATAATTGGCTAGAATATATTTTCAAAACCGAATTGAGATGTTAATGTGACCCTGCAATTGCAGAGAGAACCCTCGGGCTCTGTTTTTGGTGTGGCAGATTCTACGAATCAAACGGAGATATCATAGGCACTCCCGGTTGTTCAGAGTGTACCCCCTCCAATATTTAGCATTTCTCTCATTTTGCTCAGCACTCTCATATTGAAAAGAACGACCTCACAGTTGACCGTCTCGAACCGCTCCTTTTGGTCCACATTTGGATCTTGGAACTTCTGAAACTTCATTGCCTTAGAAACTGATTTACACAGTAGAATCAAACCAGATTTGTATATCTACCAGTACTGTGCATGTAATTTGGAAGAAAAATCTAGCCAAGCTACTCGAAAATTTAGAATATAATCGATAATGCCAAACTATACAGAAGGCCCTGAAACGCATACAGCCTCTAAGAAGATTTAGAGTTTAATCGATAGTGCTCAACTAGTGCCTAACTAGACAGAATGCTCTGAAACACATGTGAAAGGAGCTCCACAAAGATCTGTCAAGTTTTCTGTAGTCCTTCCAACTCTAGAATTTGCCTTCTATTCTCCATGTATTACTAGCAACTTGATTTCCACGAGGTGTCACTTTAACAGCCCTTTGGATTTGTTATCATGAAGACAGTCACTTTCTATGCTCTTTTTATGTGCCCATAAAAGTGTATATTTCCATAACGATACAATTAAAGTTATTACTCAGTTGGGATTTTTATGACCAACATCACTAAAGCACCACTACTATATTAAAGTCGTCATTCAAATTCTACTCGTCTCTTGGCACTAACGAATATATTCAATTCTCATTATGACTACAGGCTGGTGGAAATGCAAGCAAATTAGCAAATGAATTCGGCACGGATGAGGGTAGAAACTGCATCCAACTGTTTCCTGAGAAATAATTCCTATTTATAGTATCTCATTGTTACTACTGAGTAGATATATCTCTTCAGATGTATTCATGGAGTAGGTATTATACAGGGTATCCCAGAACTCGGACAGTCTTTTGGAGATTGCCTTCAGATGATAATAATAATTTAATAATAATAATAAGAATGATAATAATTTATTTATCAATAGGTAGGCAGGTAATAACATTGCAATATAACAAAATAACTATATGCCATCAACGAAAGTTGGGCACTATTTTGCAGAACTTCTGAGGAAATGTTATTCTGTTTCATCCTATGAATAAAACAGAACTTGTGTCAGCATGTGTTATATTGGAATGAAGACTTTGTATTTGATAGCTTCTCTTGATTTAGTTATTTTTGAATACCGAGTGCTATGTCATTATTTTTTCGGGCTGCTCATATCGCAAAGAAATATTATGAATAACTTGAGCTGTTGAAATTGGCAGGACTTCGGTCAGATTTAAAATGGTCGACGTTTCGAAACTTTTATTGCTTCATCTTCAGGACTCTAGAGTAAAAATAAACATAAAACATGTTAAAATTGAGTCATTAAAAGGTTTCAGAATAAATATAAAATCGTAGGGCAGGTACAAAAACGTTAAGTTTAAATAGGGGAACATAAACACATCAACGAGATATGAACACAATGATCAATGAATGAACACAATGATCAGTGTAATGATACTTACATTTAAAAGTGGTTTTCCTTGTTCACATATGAATATAAATTCGACATAATGTATAAATAGAAGCACAGGTTGATACATACATGAAGTTGAACGAGTGAGTTCTCAATACTAAATGAGGCTTGCCTGTTGTCTGCCTTTTTTTGGGGTGTGTTATCTTTATTGATAGTTGTAGGAGAAAAAAAATAAAAGGAACAAAAACCGAAAAAAACCTGAACATGAGATTGAAAAAGCGAAATGCTACCAATTTGGAAGCTGATTCATACTTTGTCTTTGATTTTCCTTATCAGGTTTAGATACAAGGTGTTTAGGTTTTTGATGTCAAATCTTTTATTGCCGCATTTATCTTCATATTTTGTGATTTCTATCATTTCATTGAGGAGCCTTTTTTCTAAAATTGTTTGATGTCCGATAATGTCGGTTGATTCAAAATCAAACGAGTGTAGAGTTAGCTTAGAGTGTTCTGCAAGACTTGTAGGGTTCTTCATGTTCATGTTCTATTGTGCTCCGTTATTCTGTCTTTTGAGTATCTTTTCGTTTGTCCTATGTATATTTAATTGCAATCGGCACATGGTATTTTGTAGATGATGTTGGATTTTTGTTCTTTCTTGGTGTCCAAGTTTGATGTTTTTTACTGTGTTTTCGCATTTTTGACAAATTTTATGGTTTTCACTTTTTAGAATTTTTGACAGTTGTGGCGATAACTTTTTGACAAAGAGTAGTTTAAAATATTTTGTATAATGTTTTAGTTTTTTTTGTGGGGGTCTCTTTTGTTTGAATATAATAATTTTTTGATTAGAGATATTGGGTAGCAATTTTTAATAAGCATATTTTCTATTTTTTAACCGACGAAATCAAAAAGAAGGAGGTTTTCTAGTCGACGCGTATATTTTTTTTATGATGATCACTCATAACTTTTCAGACAGCAGTTCGATTCCGATGATTCTTTTTTCATTGGATAGGGTGCACTTCGAAGGTGGTCCCATTTGAATTTCAACACAAAAATCCATACCTAAGGGTAGCAAAATGGAGGATATTGATCGTTCACTTTCTGAATTTTGGTCCGTTAACCGATTCTATCAGGCATAACTTTGTAGTGGATTTTCCGATTTGGATGATTCTTTTTTTATTAGATAGGGTATACCTCATAGTTGATCATATTTCAATTGAGAATGGAATAATCCACCCCTATGGGTAGAAAAATAGGGGATGATTGATTTTTCACTCGTGAACATTGGCACACATATGTAGTTGACATTGAGAGATCCTCCTACATCCGTCACAATAATTACATTCTATGGAAGGATGGAATTAAATACAAAGTGATGGAATTAACTAACCAGAACTTTCAAAAATAATTTATATTATATAACAATAAATATTTAAAGTAGATAATCATATTATTCAACAGTTAATAGTTAAAGTAAGCTAGGTAAGTAAGTATTTTGGAAGTAATAAAAAATAAAGTAAGTGGTAATTAGTTGATTTCAGCCACAAAAAATTTAAAAATAAAAACTTTTCAACAAAAAATCAAACCGACGAAAAAATCAACTGAAAAGCAAAAAATAAAATAAACCTTCTTAGTATTTACTCACATTAGTTTAGGAGCTCAATTATCATTAAGATTTAGATGGTTTATTTTCTTTCGATAGGATTGTCGCTCTGTGTTTGTTTTTTTTTTGGTTTTTTTTTTAAAAATTTTTTGGTTTTGGTTTTTTTTTTTTTGGTTATTTATGGTATTTATTTTTTGAGTCATCGGGTGTGCATAGTGATAGTTGATAAATATTTATGAATATGATGGTTTGTGAACTACCCTTTGTAGAAAAGTTAACGCCACAACTGTCAAAAATTCTGGAAACTAAAAACCAAAAAATAAGTCAAAAATGCGAAAACGCAGTAAAAAATCATTTCTACACAAAATTAAAATCGGACACCAAGAAAGAACTCAAATCCAACATCATCTACAAAATACCATGTGCCGATTGCAATAAAATATACATAGGACAAACGAAAAGATACTTAAATGACAGAATTACGGAGCACAAAAGAGACTGTAAAAATATACATAATCCTCTAAAAAACATGAACCCTACAAGACTTGCAGAACACTCCAAGCTAACTCTACACACGTTTGATTTTTAATCAACCGACATTATTGGACATCAAACAATTTTAGAAAAAAGGCTCCTCAATGAAATGATAGAAATTATAAAATATGAAGATAAATGCGTTAATAAAAGATCTGACATCAAAAACCTAAACACCTCGTATCTAAACCTGATAAGGAAAATCAAAGACAAAGTTTGAATCAGCTTTCAAATTGGTAGCATTTCGTTTTTTCAATCTCATGTTCAGGTTTTTTTTTTCGGTTTTTGTTCTTTTTTTTTATCCTACAGCTATCAATAAAGATAACACACCCAAAACAAAAAAGGTAGACAACAGACAAGCCTCACTTAGTATTGAGAACTCACTTGTTCAACTTCATGTATGTATCAACCTGTGCTTGTATTTATACATTATGTCGAATTTATACTCATATGTGAACAAGGAAAACCACTTTTAAATGTAAGTATCATTGCACTGTAATTAGGATTTCATTGATCATTGTGTTCATATCGTGTTGATGTGTT
The DNA here is from genome assembly GCA_018342105.1 of Gonioctena quinquepunctata. Lineage (NCBI taxonomy): Eukaryota > Metazoa > Arthropoda > Insecta > Coleoptera > Chrysomelidae > Gonioctena > Gonioctena quinquepunctata. The sequence continues at coordinate 201,483 of JAFIRS010002506.1, forward strand.
TATGTCCCCTTATTTCAACTCAATGTTTTTGTACCTGCATTACATTGCTCCGTCCTGGCTTCTTTAGCTTTTACCCTTGCGCTACGATTTTATATTTATTCTGAAACTTTATAATGACTCAATTTTAACATGTATGATTTTGTTAATATGTTTTGTGTTTATTTTTACTTCAGAGGATGAAGCAATAAAAGTTTCGAAACGTCGAATATTTCAAATCTTTGGTTTTCTTCAAAACACTGACCGAACTCCTGCCAATTTCAACAGCTCAAATTAATTCAACTGTCGCCATTCCATTCAATTCAATAACGCTTGGCAACGCTGTAATTCCTGGCACTCTCGGTGTTAGGCAAGTTGCCAGTGTCACTATTTGAGGAACTTCCGGAGAAATGTTATTCTGTTTCATCCTATGAATGAAACATAACTTGTATCGGCATGAGTTAAATTGAAATTCTTGATTTAGTTATTTCTTGAATAATATGTATGTATACCGAGTGATATGTCATTATTTTTTCGGACTGGTCACATTATAAAAAAATATTATGAATAACGCTTGGCAACTCTGTTATTATCTCACGCTCTCTGCGATCTGCGATAGATCTGAATTTGTTACGCCACATCCTGGCGCGGTTTCCGCAGTTTTCAAACAAGAACATTTTTTTAGATTTTTTTTTTAAAATGCTAATTAGGAAAAAATTGAAAAAAAAAATTCAACCATTTTTCTCATCATTCTGGCCATTGTGGTATTTTTTCCAGAAATTAGTGATCTCGCCTATTGTATTAATCCAGTCCGGAATTATACGCAAAGACAATTTCAAGCGACATCTCTGAATTTAAATCATGGTTTCCACAAACGAAATGGCCAATCTACAAGCCAGTAACAATTGGTGTCAGGTGTGGGATCAAATGAATACACACACATCAGCGAACTACATACCTTCCGAGGACGTACACAGCGTTAGCCGTGGATGATACTGCTCAGTGAGTCTCCTGATGACATCAATCTGTTCCAGGGTTAGCTGAACTGCGTCCTTGTACTGGGAGTCGCAAGGGACGTACGCCGCCCAAAACTGGAATAATATACGACAATTAGAATTGGGGTGAACAACAGTTAAACAATCGGTGACAGCAACAGCTTGAATTATTTGCTTGCTAGAGAGAGTTGTGTCTTCGACAGGGTAGGCTTCCAATCAGAGGTGGGTTGATAAAATGGAAATTTATAGAAATGACCACTGATTGGAATACAAATCAGGTGGTTTTCATCAAACAGGCCGCATCAAAATAATACAATTCATAAATAGTATATATATATATATATATATAATATATATATATATATATATATATACCGGGTTATTCACGTTATTCTACACGAAGCATTATAGCTGAAGCATTTGATTTTAAAAACGTTTTTCCCTTAGGATGAATAGGGACCTATTAGCGCTATTTTCAGAAAAAAAACACACGTTGTACAGGGTGTGCCAAAAACACGAAACGTATCAAAGTTGTTATTTTTTAAATGGAATACCCTGTATATTTCGGATTTTACGATCAAAATAAAGCTTTTATTAGGTTTAATTCACCTAAACCTTGTGGTTTTGAAATATCTCTTATTTGTATGTAGTATCAGTTTCAATGCTTAAATTCTCAACTGGTGTTCTCTTTTTTTTTAACCAAATCAATGCTGGAGGCTACTAACTGAACAATTTTTATATCGCACTTGTGAAATATTCACTAACTTTTACTTATAAAAATCAAGGCAAAATAATTACAATCTTTAAACGGCAATAACTTGTTTAATTTAAATGGAACGCCCTGTATTTTATGTCAACAGCAGATGTCAAATTTAATTGTCTATCGAATACCAGTATACATTATATAGCTAACTCTCCACGTTTTCAAGTAAAATGCACATTTTCATTTTGCAAACTCATTTAATTTTTTTTATTATTTATCAAGTCGCCTATGGTGTTTTGACAAGTTGTATTATTATTTACTCATGGTTGTCAGTTATTAATAAGTGTTTTATTCCAAATCGTCCTATTAGTGATAGCAGTAGTTTGTCATCTCGTTATCATTATTTTGATATGAAAAATGCTAGTTTATCCGAAAGAAGAAAGAATCGACCTGATTTTTATACTCTGAGAATGTTTCCTGGCATCACGAATTTACGCTGAAAGATTACCCAACAGAAATGATCCAAATGAAGAAAGATTGTTGACACTATTTAGGCGAACTGGAAGTGTTGAGTATGAAAAACCCATTAAAAAGAAACCTGTGACAGAAAACGAAGAAATTGAATTTGAGGTGATTGCCTCTGTGGTCAAAAATCCCCATACAAGTTAAAACCTAATTGAGGAAAATATCGGCATTAGTAAAGCAAGTGTATCAAGAGTTCTTAACAAATATAGCCTGAAAAATGAACAACTAATGAATCGTAATATTTCCATTCGTTTTATACTACAAAAATGATCTATATTTCATATGGAATTTTTTATTTTGTCATCTCCGAGCCAGTAGGAATTAAACTGATGACGTGATTGTTTTTCACGACGCACACTTTAATTTGTTATTGAATGAAATAGTCTGAAAAATGAAGAACTATCGATTCGTAATATTTCCATTCGTTTTATACCACAGAAATGATCTATATTTCATACGAAATTGTTTATTTTGTCATCTCATACTCCGAACCAGTAGGAATTAAACTGACGTGATTGTTCTTCACGACGCACACTTTGATTTGTTATTGAATGAAATAGTCTGAAAAATGAAGAACTATTGATTCGTAATATTTGCATTCGTTTTATACTACAGAAATGATCTATATTTCATATGAAATTGTTTATTTTGTCATTTCGAGCCAGTAGGAATTAAACTGCGTGATTGTTCTTCACGACGCACCTTTGATTTTTTTAAAAAAAATGAAGAACTAATGATTCGTAATATTTCCATTCGTTTTATACCACAGAAATGATCTATATTTCCTTATAAAATCCAGCTTCACCAGGAACTTCCCGAAAACGATTATGGGAAACGAGTTGAATTTTGTATGCGGGTAGGTATTAGATAAAGTTTCAGATGATGAAAACTTTTTCAATTAAGTGCTTTTTAGGGATGAGTGCACCTTTCATAACAATGAGACTGTTAATAGACATAACTTCCAGTATTATTCTGATTTCAATCCACATCAATTTAGAGTTATCCATAATCAACACAGATGGTCATCGAATGTATGGGGCCGAATAATGGATCGATATTTAATTGGTCCTTATTTTTTTTCGAAGGACATTTAAATGGAATTTTGTTTTTAGAACTTTTAACAAATCATTTTCCAGTCCTATTACAAGACATTCCCTAAGACATAAAAAGAACGACGTAGCTTCAAATGGATGGAGCTCCCGCACATTTTCATCATGAGGTCCGTGAATATTTAAATGTTCATTTCCGAAATAGATGGATTGGAAGCAATGGATTCCAAAATTGGCCCCCAAGGTCACCCGACCTTACGTCACCTGATTTCTTCTTATGGGGATACATTGAAGGAATCATTTATAATACACCTCCAACAACACCAGAAAATATCCCGCGTATGTTGGCAAATGTTTCTGAAGGTTTTAGAAAGAGGATACGTTTATGTTTAGAGTTTGATGGTCGTCATTTTGAACATTTGATATAAAATGTTGCTTGTTTTATATCCACCACTGTTTTTAAATTTTCTTCATTATATAAACTAAAACATAACATTTAAAATACTGAAAAATAAACGCATTTATTATTAGATCTCGGTGTTCATTTCAATCAATTCTGATTCATCAAAACGCCATAGGCATCTTGATAAATTTCTTAAAATCAGTTTTAGGAATGTAGACTAGTATTCGATAGACAATTAAATTTGACATCTGCTGTTGACATAAAATACAGGACGTTCCATTTAAAGTTATTGCCGTTTAAAGATTGTAATTATATTACCTTAATTTTTACACACCTTATATGAATTAGTAAATAGTTCACAAGTGCGATATAAAAGTTGTTCAGTTCTAGCATTAATGTGGTTAAAAATAAAATAACTAATAAAAAATATTTCTAAGGACAAGCTTTAATTTAAGCCGTGTATTAAAACGTATGAAATAAGTTTAGGTCATCGCAGACAATGATTCAATTATTTTTTGTAGAATTATTTGGTTTCAAAAACCTTGTCGCGCGAAGTGTTCATGGAAGTAGGTACCAATTAATTTCATTGGACAATGATTAATTAGTTGGTAAGTAACAACTTGTCGAAGTATTAATTTTATTACAATTCGCGCGACAAGCTTTTTGAAACCAAATGATTGCACAAAAAATAATTAAATCATTGTCAGCGATGTCTTAAACTTATTTTATACGTTTAAGTACACGGCTTAAATGAAAGCTTGCTTCAAAAAGGTTTTTTATTAGTTATTTAATTTTTTGCTTTTTAGTAAGTTCGTTTTAAACTGTTCATTCCGAATAGAGCAACGTTATTACAATGTATCTTCCCTGCGAGTTTTGATCTGAAAGAAATCATGATCTCCGACCCCAAAATCTCCCACACACCAATTATGAATAGAATCTGACCATAATCACACAATCGTCCGCCATCCTGAAGTCGCCATCTTGAACTTATAGATTTTATAAAAAAATTCATAATCTCCAAACCTGTAAACCCTCACATACCAATTTTCAATAAAATATGACCATAATCAGAAAACTTGTCCTCCAACTTGGGGCCGCATCTTAAATTTATAAAATTTTGACCACATATGTTTATATTCTATATTTTCTCGGAATAAGGGCCTTAGTCACTCTATGTGTTTTCAATTCCTTGCGACGTTTCGACATTGTTTATGTCATCTTCAGGGTAATTATTATAATTCAACTGTTATTCTTTCAATATTTCGTTTCATGTTTCATGATTGAATGAACGTTGTTGAATGTCTGTTGAATATATATATATATATATATATATATATATATATATATATATATATATATATGTAAATGTAAATAGACAGAATGTGAGGTATTGGGTGACGCAAATCCTCACCTGTTTCGTGAAACACATACCCAATTTCCCCAGAAGGTGAATGTTTGGGCAACCACATCATTGGGCCTCTTTTTTAAATACTAATTTAACTGGTGAGGTTCATCTGGAACCGTTAATCCTTGAAATTTTGGAAGATAATCCAGATGAATTCGGCAATTCGGAAATAACATTCCAACAGGATGAAGCTCCTCCACACTATTACGGTGCAGTAAGACGGTATTTGGATGAGGAGTATCGTGGTAGATGGATTGGACAACAAGGTTCAACGGAATGGCCAGCTCGATCACCGGACCTCACACCTTTGGATTTTTTCTGTGGGGTACCTCAAATCGAAGGTTTACGCCACTGAACCTGACAATATTGATGTTTTAAAACAACGTATTGTTGCAGAATGTGAGGCTGTTTCCGCAGACACATTTGCAAAAGTACGAGAAGAGTTTAAAAATAGGATATTTCACTGTCAGGAAGTAAATGGACGTCACTTCGAGCAATTTCTTCAAGTAGATACTGATTCTTAAATCTGTAATTAATATCATACTGAATGGAATTTAAATTTTGATGTTTACTAATGAGCCATTGAAACTGCCATTAACACAAACAAAATTAGTATCATTGAATATGTTTTTTCGATACCTTCTAAAAGCGGTGTCGCTTGCCGTAGGGTTCCATTTAAAATTATTGGTCACAATGGCCTTGTGACGTCATCTTTGACGATTTCGTCATCTATCATCACTAGTAGGGAAGTTTACAACCTTTAATATTCAGTTTCCAAATTTCACTTGTTTATGTATAATCGTTCCAAAAATAAGAGGGGGGGAGGGGACTTTTGAGAAGCACTGTATATATATGTATATATATATATATATATATATATATATATATATATATATATATATATATATATATATATATATATTATGTTTGGCTATGAATCCGTTTATCAAAAGAGGGGTAAATATATTTCAAGATGAATTTTTTCATTAATATAAGAGACGTTGTCACCTTATATCTTATGTGGATATTCATTCCCGGGTATATCCATTCTTAGTTGGAGAAGGATAGGGTTTTTCATCCATCCCTTATAAAACATAATAAGATTTGCTCCTGGATCGAAAATGCCTACCATAGGTGGATATTTATCCTTCTACTTCAAATGTTACTTTGCCTATTTTTGTTTAAAAACAAATTTCAGTAAAGTATCTGGAAAAAGAGATTAATAAAGGATAATGAAGGGATTTTCACTGATAACATTTTTTGGTAGGTCTATTGGGTGATAATAAGAAACGGTCCGAAAGTTAATAATAATTATATTTTTTTGTATCCAAGCAAAAATATTGTAACCGTTTTTTTATATCACCCTGGTCTTGTAAGGTATATTCAGGATAGTCGGATAATTTATTGGTAATTGTGTCCAAGGTGGGCACTACTCTACTGGCATCATCAACTTTTTGGAATTCTCGATCTTTTTGTTTTTATTCCAGATCTTTTTTATTCCAAGATTCCTTTTGTGTTGATGAACAATTAGATTTCGTCTGCCTAAATCTGTTCGGGCATTTGTATAATTGTTTTTTATGGAGACTGTGTTAGATTTGAAGGAAAATTTACGATTTCCGCTTCTCCATTTTGTGTTGAAAACTGGTCTATACAGGGTGTTGGGAAAACCACACACCTGACCACCAATGTTGACGACTGGACTACGGGGTGTTGTGAACTAACCCACCACTCCTGTAATACCAGACGTTATTCGTTAGGTTGGAAAAACAGTATTAAAAGCATCGACTATATGAATATAGTCGAACCGGATATGATATATGGAGCGGCCTACAAATATCAAGATCCTTTCTTTCAATACCGGAACATGGGTTGTTTATTCAAGAAGTACTACCGTTCAGAAAGATTCGAACCAAACAATGATTTAATAAAATAATAATGCACTCATAAAAGTTAAGAAGGTATATATATATTTAATAAAACTTCACACAATTCTCTCAATCGTCTATGGACGAATGATAGGCAACCATATTCATACAATGAAAACTAATTTAGCGTATTGGCAGATAATTCTGCAATGATCTTCACAATAGAAATAATTTTACTAAAAGAAATCTTGCAA